>OY728130.1:1278206927-1278806927 GCA_963277665.1 Viscum album
TTTCATGGGATATGTAAATTTATAACATATATCTTTGAAAAAGAACAATATATTTGTTAATATATGATATTCATTTTTAGAAAAAAAATCAATTTAAATATTTCGGAATTAAATATTACATCAAAACAAGGGAGTCTTCTGATCTCAGTCCCTTTAACATTAAATTATCCTTTGAAATAATATTATTAATACTTTATGAATACCATTTTGTAACCTATATATCATCTAGGATGTTAAAAACTGATATATTTAATTCATATAATGATTATAAGTAGTTGGAGGAAGTATAATCTATATTTCAACCTTCACTAGTGCCAACTCTTCATGTATCCCCATGGCAATCATATCCAACCTAGCATTAATTTCCTCTGTTAATATGTTTGGATCATATAGTAACATGCCAATGACACTATCAAATAATTTTTTCTCCATTAATAACATCAATAAAATTTCATACGTATAAAAAAGTCTTGTATGTTAATTCAAAAAAATGATATATTTCCTTCCATTTTTCATAAGTTTTCAATACAGGTTTTCCAAAATCGGTGACTATATCCTTTACTTTCTCAAATATTTTATTATCTATTATTGGAGACAATGATGTACCCTTTCTAAATTCCACTCAAATGATGTCATCCTAGATCATTATTTTTGACATTGGGAAATAAATTTATGATGTCTTATAAACATAGTACTATAAGAATTTTTTAACTTAACTGAGTGTATACCTTGTTTAAAAATTAGACACCCTTCAGTTCCTTTAATTATATATCCTAAAAAGTTTTGATAAGGATTATATTGTTTTAAAATCCCATATAATATGGATCTTATTGTGAAATCCTCATTTATATATACATTAAACAACATATCATAATAAAACAAAATTAAATTTAGAACTTCAATCCATGTATCTAAATAAACATTAATATTGTTACTAAGAGGTTTTGGACCCAATATAATTGGAGACAACATAATATATTTTTCCTTCATATAAACCAAGGTGGAAAATTATAATTTCCAAACATAATTTCCCATGTACTTTGAGTTATACATTGTACACAAGAAATATTCTCTCCATCTATAGATAGAATAAGATTAAGGTTTCTCAGATTGTTTCAAAATTTAGTATACTCAGGCTCAAATTTCATCCACTTAGGAGTGTTAGTTGGGTGATGATATTTATTATCCTGATTTCTTGTATCTTTGTGTTGCATCAATTTCCTTGCATCCTTGTCACTTCCAAATAAGATCCTAAACCTTAAAATGATATGAAATTACTATAAAACTATTTATGTACTTTATTAATCTTTATTTTATTTAGATTCATCACACTTCAGTCATTTTTAAGTTATCTGTGGTCCCTATGAAACAATTTACAGTCATATTTACTGGCATGTATTTTTTTAGAAATCATATGCATTGAATGTGGAATTTATTTAGCACCATATGTTATGTAAGGAATTCCATTATCTTCTGGTATCATATTATTCAATATATTAATTAGTTTAGTAAAATTTGTTCCACAATGTATTTTTTTCAAATTTTCCATTATATAGATTCCGTATGGATTGTATATTTAGTACAACCAATATAAAAAAGCATTTTTTATAACACATTAACTTCTAAAACTGATGTGGATAATTGCGATGTTTATATTGAATGTTCATTTTCATTTATTCAATATGATATTTATCATTATTTACACCTGTAATCATATCCTTGATATGATCTTCATCATCATTCATGCTTGTAGTCATATCCGATGATCCATAAAATACAGTGTTATCCTTGTCACCAGCTATATTCATTTATTACCCATGTTTAGTCCAAAATTTATAACATAGATTTGTTCCATGATAGATCAAGTGTTCTTACAACTACTCTAGACTAATTAAACTTGATTAAAAATAATATAAAAAATGCAAAAAGTGTTTTATAAGGTTTATATGGATGATATTTTGTGGATTTGATGAACTATTTAACTATATCCTCATACTCTTTTGTAATATGATTGGAATCTATAAATTTTTTATTCATGTCCAACCTATGTGATTTAGTAATATTAATAATAAAACAAAAAAACTTAGAAGTTATGATCTTATAATCCTAATAAGATATTCTGTAGATATACACACATATACTCATCAAATTTGGTTTAAATTTTCACTATATCAAAAACTTGTTAGATCATATAAAGATAAATAATTATAGAATTTAAAGTACTATTACACTTATTTTAAATTACAATAAGTCGCATATCAGGAATCATTCATATATTTTAAATGGATTCATCAAGGGAGATAATAATGTAAACTTTCAAAATTGAGATCAATATCAGTAGTCAGTTCACTACATCAAAGGTCATCAAGTTCATTGAAAGTCATTAAAGGTCACCTTGAAAAAAAATTACAAAAATTTGTGTTTTCATGTCTAAATCTCATTTGTTGTATTTTCATTTGTCATATATAGAAAATTTTCATTTTGGAATGTTATTTTTATATAGAATAATCCTAAATTATTATAAAAATATCAATATTAAATCGGCATTGGTTGAACCATGTTTAACAAAAAAAAAATTAATACACCACTATATTATGGTATTTTCAAATTATTACATTATGATACAATAAAAAACCCCCTTAAATAGTTTTTAAACTATCCACTTAGGTATCCACTCCCTTAATTTGGTTAAACCTATTTAATAACATTTCAAATATTATTTATTTACATATTTATTGGATATTTTTGGAGAATTTAAATGATCAATTATTTATTTTCAATTATAAATATATATTTATATATAATAAAATCATCAATGGAGGTAAGAAATTACTATAAACCATCACTTTCCTGTTTACTTGTTGATCTAGAAACAAACACACCCACACACACATATATATATATATCTATGTGTGTGTGTGTGTGTTTGAGGGAAAATAAATCACTATATTTTGTATTAATTTCAAAGAGGAATTTTAGTCATTTTTCTAAATTTAAAATATTGAATAATATCAAATTATTTATAATCAAATAATTATGAAAATATATATTTATGTTCTATTTGAAGTTTTTTCATTTTTTATATTCTAGGGTAAATGACTTTGATTCTTTTGATTTTACTTTTAGAAATTATTTAGGAAAATTCTGATACCATGTGCTGAGATAGGGAATGATTTTGAGGCTATGGGTTCCAGAAATGTTTGTTTGAAAAATGTTAAGTTTTTAATAGTACGTGATTGACACTCAAATTTACCCAAGAGAAGAAAGTAGAATGGTCCTTGTAGTCTAGCTTGGGTTGTCGAATCCTCAGAGACCTAAGAAGTAACCTACAGACACGTACATTCTACGAACTTTTTTTGGCTATGAAGTGGCCAAATTGGATTGATTTTATATGGGTTTAAATTATATCTAATAGATTTAAGTGAATTCAATTTAAAAGAATGAGTTTATCCTAGGTTATCACTCGGGGTGGATTAGATAAAATTATTTCTTCAACTATTTCAATTTCTTATATTTGAGATGAGTTAATTTTAGAAGATCAAAAAACAACCTCACTTACTAGTTTAATACCTAATCACATTAATTATAATCACCTATAAACTTAAAGGATCAATTTTTTGATCACTTCAAGGTAAAGGTTCGTATTAGCACTTGAAGAGTGTGGCCTTAAATTCAACAAGGACGATTGAGTTTAAAAATCATCAAATAAAAATGCCAATTAAAAGAAGTGATTAGAAATTAATAGATTGATAAATAAAATCCAATACAGCCCCTTTCTACTCCCTTGTATCAACCCATAAGTGGATTATCCCTCCATTGATGCTATGATTTCAAAGGAAGCAGGAATTAGACTCATGATGGAGGAATTAAAGAAGAAAATAAACAATAAAAAGAAAATGATCACTCCACCATTGTGTGAATAATTTCACAAGTTTTGGTGTGAATAAATTCACACATTGAGGAAATTGTATAAAATTGAGATGGATAACAACAAAATAAGAGGATAAGAAGAACTTTTATTATGAAACTAGGATTAATTAAAACAACTTACTTGTGAAGGAAGAACGTTACAAGGACAAATTGGCAGCATAACATTAAGATGAAAACTAAGCTCAAAGATGATCAACTCCTCCACCAACACTACCTTAAATAGGCATTTTGGGAGTCTTGGGTCGATCCTCCAACATTACAAAGAAACCCACTTGATTATGGTTGGCCAAAGGTGGTGGAAAGCTTGTGGAACCTGGACTTTTCCACACTTGACCCCAGGTGGAAGCCACCTTTCATCCACCGAACAAGAACGCTTCGAATACCTTCTATATGGCAGAATCAGAGGAGTCCATAGAATAAGAAAATGGAGCCCCCGATGTCTTCTAACTGCATGTAAAATATGGGCCCATTTGGATATGTGGATTCGGAGATATGAGAATATTAGTGAACTATTTTTCTGGGCTGTAGAATCTGGCCCAGAAGTTTATCTCTAATTGGGCCGCCTTAATGGCCACCATTGAGACTGAATTAGCATTGTATTATGAAGAGTGATTTGTTCCTATACGTTTCTTCTATCAGACCACAAATTTTGGGACTAATTGGGCCTGTATTTAGGGCCCCACATTCTCATCTGTTGGCTGGTGTCCAGTCTAACTTCTCTAGAATTGTTTCCTTTCTTCACAAAATATCCCCATCTTCTTCCATGAATTCTCCATTGATCCTTGAATCAAACATGTTCATATTTAAGTTTAGGTCAATTTACCAAAATATCAAATTAAAATATGTATAATTATATTCCTTAAAATAAGATGAATTATTGGGTACTTTAAATGATCTTAAAAAATGTACCATATAATAGTGAATTTTAAGAAGGAATTACAATCAAAATGTCAAATGACGTTCAAAGTGTAAAATAAACTAAAATGGTGTTTATGAATAATAAATAACATGAATATTATATATATTAACAATGAATATTATCCTCATTTAGTGGCTAATCACACCCCCAATCTTGAGTTTTTCTAATCCCGAGCAAAATATATCTCAACAATATGAAATTCGAATTCCCTTTTCCAAAAACATTTTAATACACAATGATCACAAAACAATTTTATACCAAAAAATCATGAAACCAATCAAAATATTTAAAAACATGATAGTTTCATAAGCATATCTCAATCCAAAGACCATTCTTTTGTTCAAATTCATTTCCATATTTCATCTAATATCAATTAAGTATGAGGATGTATTGTGTATCACAATAGACATTGGGGTTCATCTTTATTAAAGGGGGAAATGATGGAAGCGCTAGGTGGAATCACATTTCAATATTAATATGATTATTCAAAAAAATTGTATTATATTTTTTTTGTTTTTTTTTTGTTTTCTTTTTTTGCAATTTTTCCAGGGTAATTGAAATTTCACTTCAAAAGAGTCAACCCCTTTAGCGAAACTTTGCTGATGACTCCCAGACTCAAAGACCTTAAGGAACCAAGTGAATCCCACATACTGAGGCATCATCTCGAGTTAACTAAGTCAAAAGAAAATTCAAATTACCAAAAATAGAGATAAAATTACTAACTCTGGGCCAGACAACTATGGAGTCACGATCCCCAAGTGCCGAAAGCCACGCATTAGGTCATTTCATTGCTCTATGCACAAATTTATTGTTTTTTAATTTTTTTTGAATACTCATATTAAAACTAAAATGATCACCAAACCTATGATATTTATTTGGGCAACCCCATGAACTCAAACTAATACCCCACTATCCAAAGGACGTGCATTATGATCTTTTTTTATTTGGATGAAAATATAAATGATGAAATATCACATTGGACGACAACACTTTCCAAAATATATGCTCATGAAATTATAAAATGATTGAAATCAAAATCAGGGTATGCTAAATTATTTTATATTCCATTTCAAAGTTTTCAATGTGTAATATCATGTTCAAAGTTAAAGGAATTGTTCCTTCCATTTACACACATTTTTTTTCATACCATTTTTTTTCACAAAAGAATTTTTTTTATTTCATCTCCCCCCCCAACATAAAATAAAACTTTCCCCAGTTTTTGATGAAATGAAAATTTATAAGGAGTAGAGACAAATAAGGTAATTTCAAAAAGGAAATTGAAATATGAGGATCATGGAATTAAGTCACCTGTTGATTGAAGTTGAAATTCTTGCTGCTCCCTTCTAATCCCTTGATCTCGATGTCACTCTGAGAATTCCCCAGTGGAGAAAAAAAGCAAAAAAACAAAAAAAAACAAAAAAAACTATATATATATAATAAAAAAGTGAAATATAAGTATATATATAAAAATTATTGAATAAGGAATCACAAAAAGTCATATGTCAGTGGTAAGTGTGCGCCCCTGTCTCCCTTTGGTCTCGAGTTTGATTCCTCGTGGCTTCGCCAGTTGTGGTGGGGTTTGACCCACGACCTACGATGTAGCTTTTTTTTATTATTAATATATTTTTATTTTTGTATTTTTATTTTAACCTACAAACAAAAAAACTTACTGATGATACATTTTCTTCTTTTAAAATTTCTAGGTAAGGTATTAATCAAGGATCACACAACATGACACTAATGAATATGGTGCTCCCCTTTCATACCCATCCATACTCATAATAGAAGAACAAGTCAACAATATATTTTTTTAAAATATCAAAATTATTAATTAATCCTATTTGAAAAATAAAGATGATTCAAAAAAATATTGGAAACATGAAAACCATGGGTTGCCTCCTGTGTAGTGCTTTGTTTAACATAGTTAGCCTAACATGGACCCCTAATTGATTAATTATTTTCTTCATCTAAGGTAGGTTCACACAATTCTTCATTATCTTCATGTTTTTGGAATGGTTCTATGAATGGTTTGACTCTATGACCATTAACTTTAAATGTTTGACCATTGGTGGGATCTTGAATTTCAACAGCCTCATGGGGGTACACCTTATACACTATGTATGGACCTGACCATCTAGACCTCATCTTTCCCGGGTGTAAATGAAGTTTAGAACTATACAAAAGAATAGGTTTACCTGGATCAATATTTTTGGTTTTAATATTTTGAGATTGGTAGGCTTGTACTTTAGCTTTATTGATCCTTGAATTTTCATAAGCCTCCATCCTAAGTTCCTCAAGTTCATTGAGATCTAATTTCCCTTTTGTTTCGTCCAATTAAAGGTCATAATTCATTTTTTCAATTTCCCAAAAAGCCTTATGTTCAATCTCCACTGGTAAATGGCATGATTTACCATAAACCAACCTATATGGGTACATTCCTAAAATGGTTTTATATGTGGTTTGATAGGCCCAAATAGAATCTAAGAGTTTTCTTGACCAATATTTCCGAGATGTTTTAGAAGTTTTCTCAAGAATTTGTTTAATTTCTTTATTGGCTAACTCAGCTTGACCATTTTTCGGTGGATGGTACGTAGTGGACACTTTGTGAGAAATTCCATACATTTCCATGAGTGATGAGAATGGACGATTGTGAAAATGAGTTCCACGATCACTAATGATAGCCCTAGGAATTCCAAATCTAGAGAAGATGTTTTCTTTTAAGAATCTAATAACAGGTTGATGATCATTGGATCTTTTGGGAATGGCCTCAACCAATTTTGAGACATAATCAATAACTAAGAGAATGTAAATATATCCCCTAGAGTTTGGGAAGGGACCCCTGAAATCAATTCCCCAACAGTAAAAGATTTCAACCAATAAGATGGGAGTGAGTGGAATTTGATACCTTTTGTGATGGACCCTACTTATTGACACCTAGGAAAGATTTGAGAAAATGTGTAGGAGTCCCTGGAGAGGGTGGTCCAGAGGAGACCACACTGAAGAATCTTAACAGATGTTTTCTTATAGGAAAAGTGAGATCTATATGCCTCACTATGATAGAATTTAAGGACAAACTCTTGTTCAGATTCTGGGACACACCTCTTAATGACTTGGCTAGGGCATAACTTATTAATGTATGGGTCATCAAATACATAGTTCCTAACATCAGAAAGTAATTTCCTTCGAGCTTGAGTCCCTAAGAATTTTGGAATTACTCATGTAACTAAGAAGTTGGCTATGTCAGCATACCAAGGGCAGTCACTCATAGAGTATAGGTGTTCCTCAAGAAATGAATCAGACACAGAAAGGTGATTTGGGATGACTTTTAATTCTATCCTACATAGGTGATTATCTAAAACATTTTCAACACCCTTTTATCATTGATTGTGAGGTCAAATTATTATAAGAGAAGGACCCACCTAATCAGTCTAGCTTTAGTTTCTTGTTTTTGGAAGCGGTATTTTAGTGCAGAATGGTCAGTGACCATAGTGATGGGGGGTCCTAAGTGGTAGGAAGTAAACTTCACTAAGGAAAACACAATAGAAAGTAACTCCTTTTCAGAAGTTGTGTAGTTGATTTGTCCATTAGTTAAGGATTTGCTTCCATAAGAAATGGAATAAAAAGTTTTATCACAACGTTGTCCTAACACAGCTCCTACAGCAAAGTCACTGGCATCACACATAAAATGGAAAGGAAGGTTCTAATTTTGAGATTTCATAATAGGATGAGAGGTGAGAGAGGATTTGAGTGTTGAGAATGAACCCTCATAGCTTTCTGTCCAAACAAATGGACCATCCTTTACTAGAAGAGCACAAAGGGGATGGGAGATTGAAGTAAAATCCTTGATGAATCTTCTATAGAAACCAGCATTTCCTAAGAAATACCTCACTTCCTTGATATTTTTGGGTGATGGAAGGTGAAGAATGATGTCAACCTTTACTTTATCAACATCAATCCCCCTACCTGAGAATATATGGCCTAGAACTAGTCCCTCTTTAACCATGAAATGGCATTTTTCCTAGTTTATGACTAGATTTTTTTCTTCACATCTTGACAAGACTCTCTCCACGTTCTGCAGACATCCCTCAAATGTATCCCCAAACACAGAGAAGTAATCCATAAAGACCTCTAGAAAATTCCCTACCATGTCTGAGAATATTCCCATCATGCACCGCTAGAAGGTTCCAGGGGCATTGCATAACCCGAAGGGAATGCATTTGAAATCAAAGGTGCCAAATAGACATGTGAATATAGTCTTCCCTTGATCCTCTAGAGAGACCTCAATTTGATTATACCCCAAGTACCCATCTAAGAAACATTAGAAGGCATGACCTGCCACTCTCTCAAGGACTTGGTCAATGAATGGTAAGGGGAAATGGTCCTTCTTGGTGAATGAGTTTAGATTCCTATAGTCAATGCAGACCCTCCATCCACTACTCAGTCTAGTTGGAAGAATCTCTCCATCCTTATTGGTTATCACTGTGATTCATGCCTTCTTGGGAACCACTTGGATTGGGCTGACCCACTCACTCTCAGTTATGGGATATATGATACCAGCTTTTAACAATTTCAGAAGTTCCTTCCTCAGTACCTCCATGATATTAGGATTGATTTATTGTTGAGGTTGACGACATGGATTTGAATCAGATTCTATAACAATCCTATAAGTCTTGATAAGTGGGATAATCCCAAGGATTTCAGACAGGGTCCAACCAATGGATTTCTTATGTTTCTTAAGGACATCTAAAAGCATCCTCTCATGATTGGCTTCAAGAGAAGAAGAAATGACAATAGGATTTTGTTGTTTGTCCCCTAGGAAGGCATACTTGAGTGCAGAAGGAAGTTCCTTCAATTCAGGATCAGGTTGGTTCGGAATTTCAGCAGAATATGGGGACATTGGATCAATATCAATTTTGTTTCCTAGATTTTTAGATAGGATTGATTCCCCACATGTATAAGTTTCAGCTACTAGATTATCTTGGTCATATTTAGGGAAAGAAGTTTTATTGGTCTCCATGAATTTGGTTTCCTGAAAGGTTTCACTAACTGTTGGACCTAAGACTTCATCATAAGAGTAATTTTAAATGATTCAATCCAAGGAGATAAAATTACTTCATGTGAACAAAGTAAATCAATCTCATCCTGACTTAAACATCCATCAAATATTCCTTGGTGTTCTATGGATTCATTATCAATGCTTCCTATCATGTTTACATCATGAATGTCCTCATCATCCCCTATTTGTGAGCTTGAATTATAGATGTTCAAGTCTAGACTCAGGTTTCCAAAGGTGATGGTCATGTTCCCATTTCGGACTTAGATTATAGAGTTGATTGTTGCAAGGAAAGGACGACCAAGGATGATTGGGGTTTGTTCCTTATTTCCTAAGTTTGGATGGTTGTCAAGGATAATGAAGTTATCAGGGAAGATGAATTTTTCAACCTTTACCAGAACATCCTTTAAAATCCCATTTGGAACCCTAATTCTACGATCAACAAGTTCAAGTGTGATAGATGTGGGTTGGAGTTCTTCTAGGCCTAACCAACAGTACACAGTATAGAGAATGAGATTAAAACTAGCACCTAGGTCACAGAAGAACTTGAAAAATTTTCCCTCTCCTAGTTCAACATTGATGTAAGATAAACCTGGTTCTTTCAACTTAGGAGGAATGGTCCCTTGAATGGTGGTACTCACATTAGCAACCAAAAGGGCTTGGTTTTTATGTGAAATTTTTCTTTTAAAAGTGCACAAGTCCTTAAGGTACTTTGAGTAGGCAGGTATGGTTTGGATTGCATCGATAAGGGGAATGTTTAACAGGACTTGTTAGAAGATTTCCCTCAATGTTTCACTCAATTTAGGCTTGGTTTTCCCCCTCATGTGTTGAGGAAATGGTGCAGGTTGTGTGGTTGTTTGTGGAAGAGTTGTTTCTTTGACAATGTTATCATGTTTTTCAGTTTTATCATTTGGTTCATTTGAATTTTTATCCATGTTTGAATCTTCAAATTGGTTATGAATTACTTGTTCAGGATTCTCAATTTATTTCCCACTTCATAAAATAGTCGCAGCCTTTAGTTGTTCATCAGTTGTTTGAATACAACATGACTCTCCCTTTGAGGTTGAGGATGGCACCGCCTGTGTAGGCATGGGTGCCTTTCCAATTTTGATGGGTTTAAGTTCTTGTTTTAGGGAAGAGACTTCTGAGTTCATCCTTTCCATTTGTTTGCACAGTTTTTCCAGTAGGCTTTGTGGAACAGTTTCGGTTGGTGCTTGAGAAGATTGGTTTATCTCGGGGGGATATTTTGGAGGTGGGATGGTTTGTTGAAAATGGACCAGTGACTATTGGTATTAGATAGGTTGGGTTTGGAACTGGTTATGGGTTTGGTAGTTCTGATGTGGGTAAGGATGTTGTCCTTTTGGTTGGCTAGGATTTTGGTTATCTTTCTAGCGGAAGCCTGGGTGGTCATTATACCATGGGTTGAAGTTGTTTTGGTATTGAGGATTTTGAATGTTCAAAGAATTTACTTCTGCTGGGGGTCCTCCTAAAATAACATCCTTGATGGATGGAATGGTTGGGTAGTTGTCTGTCTTATGGTCATGTTTCTCAGAAATTGTTCAAATAGGTTCAACAGTTTGGATTTCATGGACTTTCCTAAGGTCTATCTCTTCAACCTTCCTAGAGAGTGCTACAAGTTTAGCCCTAAGGCTTTCCTCTTCTCTAATTGTATGAATTCTATTAGTTATTTTTGGATTTTCATAATAAGGTGAAGTTTCCCATGTTTGGTTTTGTTCAGAAAGGCTTTCTAGATACTCGTAAGCATCATTTGGGGCTTTGTTTTTAAAGGTTCCATTACACATCATGTCAATGAATTGTTGGTTCCCCGGACCCAACCCTTCATAGAAAATTCTCACTTATTCTGGAATAGAAAAAACATGTTGTGGAACCATATTTAGAGTGTCCTTGAACCTCTCCCATGTTTCACAGAATAACTCTCCCTCTTCTTTAAAAAAGTTTTGGATTCTCTTTTTAAGTGCAATTGTTTTGTGGGGGGGGGGAATGTATTTTTTATAGAACTCTCTTAGTAGATGGTCCCAAGAGTTGAAGGATGATGGTCTCAAATTGTTTAGAAAATTTTTATCTTGATCCTTTAAGTAAAAAAGAAATAGACTCATCTTATATGATTCTAGTTGATGTGGGGGACACATGGTTTCTACAATGTCATTGAACTCCTTAATGTGAAAGTAGGACATCTGAGACTCCATTCCATGGAATGTGGGAAGGTGGTTTAGGACATGGGGTTTTAAAATGTAATTGGAATATCCTTGGGAATTTTGTTTATTTCATGAGGGGTAATTGGTCCAGGAAGGTGTGAGGTAGTCATTCAGGGTTTGATCAACTGCATTCCCCAAGTTTGGGGCTGCCTCATTTGGGTTTCCATTTTGGTTCCCACCTAGGTTTATGAGTTGGTTTCTTTGAAGAAAATCCATTGAAATAGGCTCAATTTTTGACTCTGGAGTATTAGGAAGATTAATATCTAATGGAAAGAGTTATCTTGGTGTACTTGACTCCCCAACCCCAGGACTATCCACCCTAACTAGACGGTTTGATTGATCGCGGGTGTAGGCAGACATGTGCCAAAAGAAAATAAAAGGAGAAATGGACAAGATAAGAGAATTTGGATGAGAAAAGAAAAAATCAGGAGAATAGAATGGGTGTTTAGATGACTTACTTGGGTCCCTGGAAATGGCGCCAAAATTTGATTCACGCCCAAATTTACCCAAGAGAAGAAGGTAGAAAGGTCCTTGTAGTCTAGCTTGGGTTGTCAAATCCTTAGAGACCTAAGAAGTTACCTACCGACACGTACATTCTATGGACTGTTTTTGGATATGAAGTGGCCAACTTGGATTTACTTTACATGGGTTTAAAGGATATAAAATATATTTAATTGAATTCAATTTAAAATAATGAGTTGATCCTAGGTTATCACTCAGGGTGGATTGGATAAAATTATTTCTTCAACTATTTCAATTTCTTATATTTGAGATGAGTTAATTTAAGAAGATCAAAAAACATCCTCACTTACTAGTTTAATACCTAAACACTTTAATACTAATCACCTATACACTTGAAGGATCAAATTTTTCAGCACTTCAAGGTAAAGTTTCGTATTAGCACTTGAAGTGTGTAGCCTTAAATTCAACAAGGACGACGGAGTTTAAATATCATCAAATAAAAATATCAATTAAAAAGTGATTAGAAATTAATATATTGATAAATAACATCCAATATAGCCCCTTTATACTCCCTTGGATCAACCCATAAGTGGATTATCCCTCCATTTATTATATGGATTCAATGGAAGCGGGAAGTAGACTCATGATAGAGGAATTGAAGAATTAAAGAAAACAATAAAAAGAAAATGATCACTCCACCGTTGTGTGAATATTTCACAAGGTTTAGTGTGAATACATTCACAACTTCAGGAAACGTTATCAAATTAAGATGGAGAACAACATAATAGAAGGAGAATAAGAACTTTTATTAAGAAACTAGGATTAATTAAAATAGCTTACATGTGAAGGAAGAACGTTACAAGGACAAATTGGAAGCATAACAATAAGATGAAATCAAATCTCAAATATGATCAACTCCTCCACCACCACTTCCTTAAATAGGCATTTTGTGAGCCTTGGGTTGAGCCTACAACAGTAAAAAGCATCCCACATGATTATGGTAGGCCTATGTTGGTGGAAAGCTTGTGGAACTTAGACTTTTCCACACTTGACCCGAGGTGGCATCCAGCTTTCATCCACCAAACAGACGCGCTTGGAATGCCTCTTAGATGGGAGAATCAGAGTGGTCCGTTGAGGAAGAAAATGGAGCCCCAGATGTCTTATAACAGCATGTAAAATCGGGTCCCATTTGGAGATGTGTATTTGGAGATAGGAATATATTACTGAACTATTTTTCTGAGCCTTAGAATTTGGCCCAGAATATTATCTCAAACGTGGTCTGCCTTAATGACCACAATTTAAGTCTAATTAGCATTTTATTCTAAATAGTTATTTGTTCCTCAATATGTCTTATCAAATCCCATGAAATTTTGGATTAATTGGGCTTGTATGTTGGGCCCCACATGCTCATCAATGGGCTGGTGTCCAATCTGACTTCTCCAGAATTGTTTCCTTTCATCACAAAATATCCCCATCTTCTTCCATGAACACTCCATTGATCTTTGAATCAAACATGTTCATATTGAAGTTTCGATCAATTTCCCAAAATATAATATTAAAATTATGTATTATTAGATTCTTTAAAATCAGATCAACCATTGGGAACTTTAAATGATGTTAAAAAATGTACCACATAATAGTGCATTTTAAGAAGGAATTACAATCATAATGTGAAATGATGTTCAAAGTGTAAAATGCACTAAAATGGTGTTTATGAATAATAAATAACATTAATATTATATATATTAACAATAAATATTATCCTCATTTAGTTTCTAATCATTACGTACACACAAATTTTCTGAAAAAGGGAAATAACTCTTAAATGAGTACATGGATCAAAAATCTGGGGGCATCGTTGATCTCAGAGTAGTGTCTTTATCCTAGGAACGACCTAACATTGGTTAGCGTAGGTCATCTGTAGAAACTTTCACCAGGGGTGTAACCAAAAATAAAATAATTAAATAAAAATTATTTTATTTTGACATCCTAATAAATCATAAATGGTAACATTAATTGGAAGTATGAGACCACCATTAAGTACATAAGGGGTTTATTCCTTGGGCAAGTCCCAACACTGAACAGCGTAGGTCGGTAGAAAAAGTTAGTTTTTGGACGTGAAAATCATTAAAATATTTAATAAAAATATTTTATTTGGACATTACGTGTTGACATAGTGGTAGTTTCCTTTCTTAATAAGTCATGTTAGAGTAATTTAGTTTTATCACCATAACCCTGGAATTCCCATGCGGCAAGGATAAGGAATCTTCTTCCTGAAGATGAATATTGGTGGATCAAGGATTGAATACAACACAGACCTAAATTCTTTGTTAATGATTTATCCAAACATTGAGGTAGGGTTTCGGTCTCTTCGTGATTTATATTCATCTTCTTATAACTAAATGAAAAACATAGACCAACCCACAAATATGTTGATCAGTGGATCGATTTTTTTTTGCAGGAGGGATATTTATTATAAGGTTAAAGAGAATAGATCTTGGTGATTATTATGATGTTGGTTTCATTGTGATCTCACTAACATGAATGGATCAAGTATGAATGAACAAGGCCAAGATCCATTCATTGGGTGTTCATGGGGTGCGACTCAAATCCACATCAGAGGATGACCCCAAGATAGAGGGAATAGGAGGATGAGGTGGGACAGCTGTGCAATGTGGTCTGGCACCATGTCGGCCGGGGAAACTAGCTGGCCACAAGGTTGAGTGATCAAATGGACCAATTGGATGCGGTCCGGGTAGGCCACATCCGGCAGAGTAGAACTGACCCTCACAATGTAGGTTGGGAAAGAGAACCGGGCCATGATCCAACAGCCCACTGGGTCAGGCCGGTTCGGGCTGGGCTAGAACCATTGGGCTTGACCAAGCCATACCCATTGGGCCAATCCGGCTTGGGTCAGACCAAACCAACCAATTCAAGTCGAGTTGGGTGAACTTTGTTGGCTAAAGTCAACTAGACTACCTCGGGTCAGTCCCAGACCAGACCAGAACCTTTTTACTAAATTTCTCATATTTTTTAAACTGTGGGCCCATTTAATAATCTGTTTGCGACGTTGAGACCCTTGCAACGAGGCAACCCTTTTGAGATACTCTAATTGAGTTTTCGTTGAATTTTTTTCATGACCTAATGTCTTGAGGAGTAGATTCACTCAGAACAAGTGCACTACGAGTGGAATCCTATAGCTAGTCATGACTATGTGACATAGGGGACTGCTTGACCCATCGATGCTTTGTGCACCACCGACAATCTGGGTTCCATCAACTCTACATGCTCCATCTACACTCTATGTTAAATCAACACTACATTCACCATCAATTTCCCAGATTCCATTCCCACTCCAGGTTCCACCATCACTCCGTGTGCCACTGACTCTCTAGGCGCCATCCATGCTTCGTACACCATCGACGGTCCATGTTCTATTGACGCTCTATGCTCCATCGATACACCATGCCTCACTAACACATATAGTTTCAAAGAGACTGGGAGATCTTTGGACTATAAGTAGAAATCCATCTCTTTTTTCATTAAACATTTGCCTATGTGAGGTGAGCATATTGATTGTATTTTGTGTGTTTCCATTATGATGTATTTTGTGTGTTTCTTTTGTGGTGTACTTCGTGTGTTTCCTTTCTGGTGTACTTTATGTAATTATTTGTGTTGTCCCTTTTTGGTTTCAAGGTTCCAATTCATTATTTCTTTACACACCCCTCTATGGGCTATGCATGCATGTTTCATGTCTTGTGCAGAAAATCAATGCTTTGACGGAGTCTTTGGTGGACCGGGGCCAGGTGGTTCTTAGATATATGCCTGAAAGACGAGGTGTACTTCAAAAAATTCATACAGTTGTTTTTGTGCATACCCTTTAGGTAGGGTTTTCTATATAAGTGATTCTGGAGTGTATCAATTCATTTTCTGTTGGACATGTATTCTAGCCCCATTTCATTTTTAGTTTTTGTACTGTCATACTTTTTTTTTGGTATCATAGAGGTATATGTGCTTGTTTAATTAGTGTTTTCATTTCAGAACTTTTGGTCTTGGAAATGGGTGTGTGTGTAGAGGTACATAGAAAAATACCTCCCATTTGTGAGATATTCTAGCTCAGTGCTAGTCGCTAGCCCCTGTCCTATTGGAGGCGGGCTTGGGGTAGTCACAGCATAGGCCCCAGGGGGAAAGGTTGTGAAATAGTGGTATCAAAGGTGGTCGGTTCTACATAAGGAACCAAGAGTCTGTGAGATTGGTTTGGTGCAATAGTGTTGAGTATTTCAAGTTTGAATTTTAGGCCAGTCAATCTAATGTTGGTGTGGCATCTGACATATCCATATACCAGCCCTCTAAATTATTCTTTCTGACTCATTACATGAAAATAATGGTTGCAACGAAAATAATGGTACATGCATCATATAGGATTTAGTATGTTATCATGTCCTTCTTGAGTCAGTTTCACCTCACCACGTATAGTCTATTAACTATGGTACATCTTGATCTATTTCATGATGCCTCCACACAAATAGCTATCCAGGATTCTGATATGTGATTGTGAGGATGATCCTCCTAGTGATGATGCATCAGTATAGGGACCAGTAGTAGAGATAGAACCTTCGGGTGGTGTACCAGCGATAACACCACCCAGAGAGCATCAGTTACTACAAGCATTATTGGTAGAGTATGCACATATGTTGAGTGCATTTCATGAGTTCTAGAGGTATTTTACTCTCAGGTTCATGGGTGACTAACACCCCCAGGTTGTTGAGGATTGGCTGGAGAAGGTTATGCATGTCTTCCTCCTAGTGAGGACACATCTTGAACCGATGGCAGTCCTAGCCCTGAGTCTTCTACATGGCTCAATTGGGATATTCTGAAGCTTAGTGATCCAAATTCATATGGAGATGACCCTCACATGGAAATACTTTGAGTGTAATTTTAGGGAGGAGGACTTCCCAGCAATGTTATGCTCTGTGCGTATACAAGAGCTACTGCATCTGCAGTAGGGCAGCCAGACAGTAGCAGATTATTCAACGAGATTTACAAATCATTCTCGCTACACCATGGATATGGTGTGGGACATACTCTTTATGGACAAAAACGTTGAGAAGGGGATATTCAAGAAGATCATGGAATCCATGATATCCCTTAGGATTCTGACCAATTAAGGGGTATTGTAGTGAGCTCTTGTAGTAGGGAGCTTTCTGGCAGAGAAGACACCGTTAGTGGGAGCTACCACCGGGAATCTAGTAGTTGAGTCTTCTGCAACATGTAGACTATAGAAAACGTAGGGATCTAAGTTGATCATATAGTTTAGGGGATGACCCTAGGACATAGGGTCTGTGGTGAGAGGCTCCCTTCGCAGAGTGAGTTAGTCGAAGGATAGGCTGTTCTACTCGTGAAGTGGTTGGTCGAACATGGCTCATGATTGCTCGACTCATCATATGGATAATCAGAAGATGGTTGAGGGACAATTGAGGTATTGGTGAAGGTTGGAACATGGTGGTCATATATGCGATGGATGATGAATAAGAGATGGATGAGTAGTAGGAGTTGGGTGGAGGTTTGAGGTACTACAACCACCACCGGTTAGTGGTCTACCACGGTCTTAGGGAGCTGGTGGATAGGGAAGAGGATATCTTCAAGATATGGAGGCTTAAAACCGCAATGCTCTAGATATTAATAGATCTATGATCTTTGTCTTTTCTACCCTATCTATAGTTTTAATAGACATAGATTCCAGTCACTCTTTTCTCTCCATTAACCTTGTTCAATACACATAGATTCTAGTGGAACCATTGAATCAATCCATATTATTAGAGACTCGTATGGGGGAACATTTGATAATCACACACTGGTGAAAAAAAAAAATTTCCCTTACTCTTGGGGGTGATAGGTTTGATTGGGATCGCTTGGTGGCAGCATCGAGGCCTTATGACATCATTATTGGTATGGACTGATTATCCATAGTTCATGCCTAGATTGACTATTTTAGGTGTATAGTGTAGTGTGTCCATGGAGATGGGACCAGGTTTTCCTTTTTCGAAAAAAAGTTAACCCAAACAGCATAAGATAGACTCGCGTGTATGAGGGTTTATCTGATCACACATCAGTTGGCTAGAATGACCCTCGTTGCATTGGATGAGATGAGTCCTTATTTCTTAATATTGGTGGATGATTACAAGGATTTCTTTTGGGAAGATGTCATAGGATTACCTCCTCACATGGATGTAGACTTATGCATTGATCTGTACACTGGGACGGCACCGATATATACACCTTCATATCAGATGGATCCCACATTGCTTTTTGAGTTAAGGGTACAGAAGGAGGGCTTTCAGAGAAAGGGCTTCGTGAGACCCAGTGTTTCGCCATGGGTAGCCCCAGTTTTATTTTCTAAGAAGGCATATGGGAGATTCAGATTATGTTTGGAATTCCAGTTCCTGAACTAGGTGGTTGTAAAGAATAAGTATCCACTAATTAGGATTGAATAACTCTTTGATCAATTGTAGGGATCGAGGTGGTTCTCGAAGAAAGACCTTAGATCTGTATATCAACAGCTTCAAATAGAGGATGACGACATCCTGAAGACAACCTTCAGATGTCATTACAGCTACTATGAGTACATAGCGATTCTGTTTGGAAAGACAAAAACCCAATATGTATTCATGGGACTCTTGAATAGGATATTCCAGCCTTACTTAGACCGATTCATTGTGGTCTTCATTGATGATATCCTTGTGTACTAAGCATCCTAGGAGGAGCGTGAGATACACTTGAGGATGGCCTTGGACACACTCTGAGAGAACCAGCTTTATGAGAATCTCTAAAAGTGTCAGTTTTGGATATGATAGGTCTACTATCTAATACACATCATTTTAGATGCTAGAGATGCAATAGATCCAGTGAAGATTGAAGTAGTGCTTTCTTGGGAGCCACCCAAGAGTGTCATTGAACTGTCGAGTTTCTTAGGTTTGGAAGGAAACTACCAGAGGATTATAACTTGATTTTATAAGGTATAAGAATCCATTATGGACTTGAAAAAGAATGGGGTATCCTTTCATGTGGATAGTGAAGTTCCTTCAGTGCTTTCGGGATTTGGGGTGGAGGTTGACGAGTGTTCCCATCTTGCAATTACCAGAGGAGGGTGTTGAATACAAGGTGTTTTGTGATGTATCAGAGAACAGGCTTGGTTTTTTCCTGATACATGGAAATTAGTTATTAAATATGGTTCACTCTAGTTGAGGTAGTATGACCATAACCATGCAACCTATGATATGGGGTTTGCAGAAGTTTTCTTCGTATTGAATATGTGGCGATACTACACGATGGGTGAGCAGTTCACCATCTACTCTGACCACAAGAGTCTCAATTATATCTTCGTTAAAAATGAATGAATCATGAGATAGAGGTGTTTGATAGAGTTCCTCCAAGACTATAACTTTGAGAGAGTTTATAATCCTAGGAAGGGGAACGTGGTGGCAGATGCTCTCATCCGAAGATCAGGTTCACAGCTAATGAACAAGGCATCAGAGCAGTTAACCTCATTTCAAATATCCATTGTGGACAGGGATGAATCATATTGTCTTATGTAGATGGTGGTTACCCCTCAAATATTTACATTGTGTCTGGGAAAAACAGATCGGATATACCAACTGAGATAATACACATTCTTGGATGTCCACGAGGCATGCCCCAGATGGATATTTGAAAGGTGGGGAGAAGATTGTTCTCTTCATTAGGTGCGTAGTAGTTCTAATGATGTTGTGGGAGGATGTCTTGATGGAGTTATGAATATCCCCTTTGGTGGTACATCAATGAGTGGAAAAGATGTATCCAGACCTCTGATGTCAGTTTTGGTGCTCGGGGATGAAGAACCTGATGGCAGAGTTTATTTCTCAATGTCTCTCTTCTCAGTATGTAAAGAATGAGCCCCAGGTTCTAGTGGGTTTGACTCAACCCCTAGAGGTGATAGAGTGTAAGTGGGAAGGTATATCTATGGGCTTTGTGATGAGTATACCATCCACGTTTAGGGTACATTATTCCATATGGGTGATCATTGATCGACTCACCATGTTGGTCCACTTCCGACCGATATGTGAGCAGAGTTCAGTAGAGAGATTGGGATGCTTCTATGTGCAAGATATTGTTTTAATTCTAGGAGTTCCACCAATGATCGTCTCAAATCGTGATTCTATTTTAACATCACAGTTGTGGAAGGGATTGTAGGAGCTATTTGGGACTCTTTTTTTCTTTGAGCACGACATTTCATCCCTAAACATATGGCCATACGTAGAGGAACATCTAGATTATATACTAAATGTTGTGTTCTTACATCCTATATTTTGGTTGTAGTTGGTAGGACAACCTACCTCTGTTTTATTTTGAATATAATAAAAGCTACCACCCCACCATTGGTATGGAACCATTCGAGGCCTTGTACGGATAACCATGCAGATCACCACTATGTTGGGTAGACCCAGGAGTGTCCGTACTCATGGGTCCAGAGTTGGTATGGGCTACCACTTAGAAGGTGAAGATTATCCAGGAACAAATGAGGATTGCACAGATCTGACAGAATCCATATGATGAAAAGTGGTGGAGGCCTTTTTAGTTTGAAGAGGGAGACCATGTGTTCCTTTTGGTCTCACCATAATAGGGATTACAATGATTTGGTTGGGGAGGCATGTTTTCTCAAAGATACATTGTCCTTTTTAGATTCTGGGTATATTTGGTGATGTGGAATACCACCTAGAACTACCCATGAAATTTGACCAGGTGCATGATGTCTTATATGTGTCACAGCTGAGAAGGAACTTGAATGATTCATTGCATGTCATCTTCCAGAGCGATCTAGACATCGATGATGGGATGACTTTTTCAGAGCACCTAATGAAGACTGAAGATCAGCAGGAGAAGATCCTTCATTGATGGTTGATTACTCTGGTGCGTATTCAGTGGCAGCATAGGAATCTCTAGGACAGAACTTGGGAGCCATAGGCTCAGCTTCATGCTTAGTACCCTCAACTTTTGGTAGAGTGTCCCTTGTTTTGGCTTTTGGGGACTAAATCCCTAAGGTTGGGAGAATGTAATGTATTGGATTTTCTTGATTTTATTTTTAGAAATTATTTGGGAAAATTCAAAGGCCTAGTGCTGAGATAGTGTGAGATTTTTGGGCATAGGGTGCCCAGAACATTGTTTTTTTGAAAAATGTTATGTTTTTAATAGCACATGCATGCAACTTTTCTAAAAAAGTTAAATAACTCTTAAAAAAGTTCCTAGATCACGAAATTGGAGGGTATCATTGAGCTCTGAGTAGTGGATTTACCTAAGGTGTGACCTAAATTTGGTCGGTGTGGATCATATGTAGTAAAAGTCACGGGGCACTTAGCCATAAATAAAATAATTATATAAAAATTATTTTATTTTTAAAATCCTAATAAATAATAAACGGTAACTCGGGATGAAATCTGAGACCACTATTGAGTTTGTGAGGGGGTGTTTTGTAACACCCTGCGATTTTATGAGAAATATTATTTTTAATTTTTTTGATGTCTTGTGTTGTACGCTACACTAAAATTATATTGTGCTATACGCAACACCGTATTCACTTATAGTATAAGAATACACTATTCTTGGATTGTGTTGCATGCAAGAGCAACCTTCCTCATTATCTTGTGTTGTACGCAATACCGAGTTTCTCTAAACAATGATATATTGTTATAATATTATTATAAACTAGCCGTTATGAATAGTATTAACCAGATTTTGAATTTTATAGAATTATCATTCATCTTACACATATTCTAGAACATGGTATGAGAACAAAATAATTTTTTTAGGTAAAATAATTATTTTTCAAAAAATGCAGTTTTGCTGCCTTTTGATGGCGCACCCAATTTAAATCTAGTTTTTGACAGGTTTATGAGTTCAATTTGACAAAATAAACTTATTCATTGAAATAAGTATATAAAAATTTCCTTTGGATAATTTTTTTAATATTTTTTTCTTAACTTTCATATTTTGATGAATAGTAAACATACACAAAATTTTATTTAAAAACAACTTTTTTTATCAAGATAATTTATATAGTTAAATTGTAATATTAAATTATTTTAAAGTATAAATAGAATATATTTTACCATTTAATATAATATAAGTCATTATCATTAATTTTACATTGAATTCAGAGGTAAAAACATTTCAATCTTTTGCAATGTTTTAACATTTAAAACTTGTTTTCTAAACAGCGGGATTAATTTTAAATTAAATACTGCAAATTCTATATTTTGAATTTAGAGAAATTAATTCCATATTTGTAATTAGTAGGTCTAAATAATGTTAATAGACTACATTTTATTTTTAGGCATTATGAATAGTAACTACGGAAAATTTTATTTACAACAGTTAAAGATAAATCAGGTAATTAAGGGTAAAAATAATATTATAAAATTACCCTAAAACTTGTCTTAATATAATTGGATGATTATATTTCACTCTAAAACATACTTGGTTAGAAATGGAATCTATTAGAACCCACTTGGATGTGATTCATACCATTAATTTATTTTATTTAAGGAAAGTGAAATATCTATCATTCAAACTTTAATAATTAAAGTATTTTTAATTTAAAGTCATACAGAATATGAATTTGATTATAAATTATCATTTTAAAGCTAATTTTTTTTATTATGGTAATTCAGTTGTAATTTTTAAAAAATATTTAATTACCTAAATTGCTTATACATTAATGATGCAGAAATTATTTATTTAGTGAAAAAATCAATTATATAGTTTTTATTCAAATAATAATACCCATAAAAGGCCCCGAAACCTAACCCAAACTTATTGATCGTGTATATATAAACCATAGTAATCCAATGGAATAATTTTGTACCATATAGAGCCTTATAAAAGTGATTATGACACTAATATTATTTTATTTTAAAAGATGTCAAAGTTGTCACCTTCATAATTTAATAAATATAACAATTTAAATGTTGTGATTTTGAGATGATAAATTTGAGTAAAAGTATTCTTATGAAATATAATAGATTTATCTTTATCATAGTATTTTATTTTTTATTTTTATGCAACAAATAAGTACATTAAATAATTATACATAAATGGTGTAATAATTATTTTATTAAGAGAAATATCAAATAAATGGTATTAAAAACATTAAAATAAATATTATATGAACAAATTAATGTCCTAAATTATTTATTTAGATGAATATGACATGTTAGTAATCTATTAAAAAAAATTGTTCTAATATATATTCTTTGTGTATTTTATTTAAATTCAAATAAATTAATAGTGTCAAAATTGACACTATTGATATTTTATAAAAATAACATATTAGTAAATTGTTTGAAAATCACAAAAATATTTAAAAATTACAAATTGAAAATTATATGGTCTAAACTATAATAATTTATCTAAATATGGTAAATTCATAAAATATAAGTAATTATTTATAACAATTTAACAATTAGAATATTATTACCCCAAATAAAATAAAATAGATTAAATAAGGATAAATCCAGATGATAAGGTTTAAAATAAACTTAAAACATATATAAAATTTATAGGTTGATGGTATTACAACACTATATTATCTCATATTCGAATTGAGTCATTTATTGAGATTCTTAAGTGGGGTTTGATTTTATTATTAACTAATATTTTTGAGGTTTCCAAAAGTGCCCCTCTCTTCTCTTAAAAAAGGGCACCTCTTCCCTCTACTACTCACACCATTTTGAGCCTTCAAGCTCGGACAAACCCTACCCATTAATCTTCTCAACTTCCCTATTAAAATTTGGAGATTCTGGTCTTCTCAAAAGACCAACTCTAGTCCCTTAAGAGGAAGTTCAAAGGATGTGCGTCGAAGAAGAGGTAATCTCTTCTACCAATTCTTTCAAGTTTATTTATTCTTATACTTCCTCGTATTCAGTTGTTTCATTATAAAGTAATAACATAAGTATAAATAATATACTGATATGTTATTATAAATATGAAACAACCATATTTCACCTTCTATCCATCCTACGAAAAATGAAATCACAGTGCGTGCGTACATACGGCTTACCGTCTCCACGCCGTGGTGTAATCTTTTTTTTCCACCACCACCTTACATGGATGGGTATAATGGTATAAATAATAACTATATATGATTATTATAAAATAATACTAATTCTGAGATATTATATCATCCACTCCAATTCCATTCAATAATTATGGGAACGATGTCATCGCTCGTGCGTACGTACAGATTACCGTCTCCATGATACGATTAGATTCATTCTCCATGTTAACCATTCAAGAATGATAATAAAGTATATATAATAAGTAATAATTAAATATATGACATAATAATTCTACTGGAATTATGTATATATATATTTCATTTACTTCCGTTCAATTAAATAAGAAAACGAAAACTGTGTTCATGCGGACGTACGGCCTACCATCTCCATGAACAGTGTGTTTCATTCCATTTATTGCTCGATTATATATATATATTCTGAATATATATTATATATAAATCATGTTTTACATTCTGGAATTTTTTAATCATGATCTAAGTAATCATATGAATAATTACAAGTCAAAACATGTATGATAAATGAAACGATTTTACCCAAACCTTTAACATGGAATTGACAAATGAAAGGGTAATATAAAGTCATAAGTGAATCATATATGATATCATAAATATTATTATGGTTCTATTACAAGTTAATAATATGTTTAAACCCAAAATATTGGAGTCTCAGACACATATAGAAGAAATTGGACATAAGGTAATGGATAATTATTCCAATCTCATTTTTATATGGGATTGTTTATTCGTAAGAATTTACTTGGGTTATGTTTATCATACATGTCCATATTTTCTCAAAAAAATTTCATAAAATGTAAACTATTCATCCATGTATGTTTAAAGTCATTTTTACCCTTTTTTACTTTTACCACATGGTATGGAAGGAATCATTTTTTACCATACGAGGTACTTTTTGACTTTTCCAACAAAAGTATGAGAAGAATGCTTTTTTAACTTATACGGCATGAACGGATTTTTACGGTTTCATAACGACATATTTTCATGAAGCTTCCTATACAAGATTTCATGATTTTTTTCAAAAAAAAATCTTTTCTTTTAAAATTTCATGGCATTTTGAGAAAAGAAAATGATTTTGAAGAAGAATGGATATATTCCTCAAGAATTCATTTCAACTGTTTTATCAAAACTAATTTACATATAACATGACATTATTTAATATGTTTATGTTTCAAGTATAATATCCTTATTATTTACATGGTTTTATTTTTATTATGATGAAATGATATCCATTTGTTTTGTATGGATTATGTTATGATGGGATGATGTTTATGAAACCCATTTCACTCTTTGGGTTATAATGAATGATTTATGTTTATTTTGTGGCACACGTAAGAATGATTTCATTATGAGATGGGTGGGACCTATATCTCCCTCCATAGAATTGGGTAAAGATTTATATCTCATGAGATAGACAGGGCTGGAATGGAAAGTAAATCTGGTTCAGTAATACAGGACTGGAATGGTATGTAAACCCAGTTCAGTAATGGAGTTTGTCCACTACGAGAATCTTGGTTGCAATGACTTGGCTACAATGGAAGTCATATCATGTGATTAATGGTTTTCCAAAATTACATGTTTTATTCACATGATATTTTATCATGATTAATGTTCCTTTCTTATCTATGCCTTAAGTACTACCAAGATTTATGTCATTACACACATTTTATGTTCATGTTTTTATGTTCAAATGTTTATGGATTATTTTATGTTCTCCATGTCTACCCTTACTGATCATTTTAGCTCACCCTTTTTATGTTTTATTTTCCCCAGAATATAAATAAAGGTTTTAGGTAAGGAAAAAAGGGGAAGAACTTTATGGGAGATGTTGAAGATCTTTCACCACGATTAGAAGATTTTGTTCTGAGTTTCCAAAGACACTAAACTATTATGGTCCTCGGGTGTCTGTTTTTGTTATGTATTATGTATTACACAAAAGTAATGTAATGTCCATGTACTTCAAGCTTTGGGTATCTACATGTTTTCCTTAGGTGAGGCCTAACATCGACCAGTGTGGGTCAGTTTAAAAATTTAGTTTTTGGACATAAACATCATTAAAATATTTAGTAAAAATAATTTATTAGGATGTTACATATTGGTGTTGTGGAAGCTTACTTTTTTAATAACATATGTCAGAGGAATTAAGGTTTATGACCATAACCCTATAATTCCCCTAGGGCGAGGAGAATGAAGCTCTCCCCCGACAACAACTGTCGGCTGATCAGGGATCGAAGATGACACAGTCCTCTGTTCTTCATCAATGACTAATCCAATCATCAAGGTAGGGTGTCAATATATTCATGAATTATTGTCCATTTTTTATAATAAAAAGAGGAATTCATACTGACCCATGAACATATTGATTTGCGGTTAAATCATTTCTGCAGGGGGTATTTATTATAGGATCAAATGCAATAGATATTGGTGGTTATTCTATTGTTGGTTTCTTCATGATCCTGCTAAAATGAACAGATCAAGGCTGAACCAACAAGTCCAATATCTTTTCATTGGGTCTTCATGTGCTTAATACCTCCCCCAAAATCTATCATGTTCTTCATGCATTCATCAACCTTTGAAACACTACATGAATGATCGATCGTTGCACCCACAATCCATGTCACAATCATCCGAGACTGAGGTCTGTGATCTACGTTGTCATTGTGGTGGTGTGATAGGAGTACAATAGAAAGACAGTGACTCATGGCGAAGGGCACGACAAATAAAAGACCATGGGTGGAGAGGGCAGTGTGTGGCCCAGTGAGAGGCCAGCTTCTGGTGGGGCACACATGTACAGTCCAAAAGGACCATGCTAGTAGAGGATCCCATGACAGCGTAGGCTTCTAGTGGTGGACATGCACTATGATAGGAGGTTGTGGCGACGGATGTGGTGGTACACTGCTCGAAGCTGTGTAGAAGGAGGACCCAACAGAAATTGGCCCATGAGACCAGGTGGATGAGGTAGGCCGAACATACAATGCGATCTGGAATCATGTTGGACAAGGGAATAAGTGGGCCACACGGTCAGGAAACTGTGTGGACCAAGGGGATGTGGCTAGGCAGGTCTGTTTCTTACAAAGCAGAACTAGCCCATGTGATGCCGTATGGGCTGGAGAACTAGGCCGCTCTGGCGGCCCTAACTGCATGACCACATGTTCAAGTGGGCCAGACCAGTCCGGTTAGGCCAGTTCAAGCCGGCCCAGAACGACCAAGTTAGGTCTGGTGAACCGGTTCGGTTTAGGTCATTCGAACCAGGTCTAGACGGACCCGGGCCAGACCGATCCCTGTTTACTAAATTGGTCATACCTTTCAAACCATGTGTCTATTTGGTGATCTATTTAATATTTTGCGGCCCTTATAATGGGGAGTTCCTTTTTAGATACTCTAAGTGAGTTTTTTTGTAATTTGTTTTATGACGTTATGTCTTGAGGAGCAGGTTCTCTTGAAACAAGAACATTGCGAGAGGAATCCTATGACTGGATGTGACTATATAACTAGAGGGGACTGTTTGACCCATCGACCCTCTGTGCACCATCAACTCTCCATGTTCCATAGATGCTCTATGCACCATCAATTATACATACGCCATCGACATCTCGAACATCATCACCTCTTCAGGTGCCACCGAAGTTCTGTGAACCACTAACACGACGTACGCCATTGATGATCCATGTACCATCAACACACTATATCCTATTGATACTCTATGTGCCGCTGACAGATCTATTGTCATAGATAATGGTAAATATGTGAACTATAATTTTAAATCATTCTCTTCATGCTTTGGACTTGTACCTATATTATTGAGTTTTATTTATTTCACTTCATGTGTTTCCTTTATGGTGTACTTTATGTACTTCATTTGTGGTGTACTTAGTGTGTTTCACTTGTTGTGTACTTTTTGTAATTTTAACAACCCAAACTTTTATTAATGAAAATACCACTTGATCTAATTAAATGTATTATTATGTAAAATGGTTATATAAAGCATATGCACTTCCTTGATTTTATGTATTTGGATTTTAAAATACCATTAAGAATTGTTATTGTGGATCATATAGTTGTTGAAGAGTGATCACATGACCAGTATAAATATAGGGTTTTAACAAATCTTATTTACTCAGACAAAGGAAGATATAGCCTCATCCAGTAGAATTGCTCCATGAGAAGCCCATTTTTTGGAGCTCAGAAAGAAGGTAGAATCAATGGGATTCCCTCTTGACCAAGCCTGGGCTGAGATTCAACATGTTAAGCTTGAACGAGACTTCCTACAGGATAAGTGGAAGTTAATAAAGACTACCACCCGAATGATGTTATCTGAGCCTCCCCAAGAGTCTGTCACCATCGCACACCTTACCCTTAGGTCTTATGTGGGTGTTATAAGGGGTTATGTAACAAGACCCTAGCATTATGATTATGTTCATTTTTTTATAAAATAAATAATATATAATAATTTTATTATTTTTGCTTTGTAAATGGTTTTTAAAGCACAAATGGTATTTTTAGTTAATATTTAAATTTAATTAAGAAATATATTTTGATGGATTAATAAATTTTAGAATTAAATATTATTTTAATATAATATTATTACTAAAATAATTTTTATTAAATATAAATTATCGTGTAGTTTTTATGAATATAATTGTAATTCATATTAGGGTTTAAAAGATGTTTTTGTCAAAACCCTTCAATTTTCAGTAAATGTCAGTTTTTATTTTAGAATATAAAATGCACATATTTAGAGAATTATTTAGATAAAATTAATATTATTTTTGAAATAATTTCATTAAAATTATCCAACTGGGAATTTTTCATAATTTTTTGTGATGGTTGATTTTTTGGGTAAAAATTAAATACTATTTAAATATATAATGTGTTTTATGACATCATAATAACACAATAGTGATGTAATAAAATACAATAAAAGAAATTTTCATCCAATATATGTTTTACCTTTAAAATAATATTAGTTTAGAATTTTTTTCTTTTTTTACAATACCTTAGTGGACCCTCCAAGACTTATAAAATATTTTAACTTTTTTAAAATTATTTCCATGAGAGTGTGACTCACCACCACATAAGAAAACCTAATATTTTAATAATTTCGGCCATTTTAATTATAAAATAATGTTTTCCATCCCTTTTTTCACTAACCTGGGTCAAAAACCATGGATTGGTTTGTGTTTTTCAATATTTAATTGTATAGGTTCCAAAACCTAAAATTGTGAAATATTAAAGAATTCCCATCTCTTTTCCTATATAAACCCACCCAAGTTCATACTTATCTTCAATAAAAACCCTTGGATTACGTCCCTACTCTGCCCTTTTATCTCTATAATCCTCCAAAGGAATCACAATCTCTCATGAATCCCCTCTTCAAGCTCTCGAAGTCACACACTTCGATGTAGGGGATCCTCACTTTCCTTCCTTCCTTATTAATGTCCAAGTTTCCTTATACTATTATGCCCTTTTATTTTCAATTAAAAATTTGGGGTATGATTTAGAACCTCCAATATACTTCCCTCATTATGTTTTAAATGATGATTGACCCCTTTCTCTCTCATTAATGCCTCCCATGTACACATGTTACCATGCCGAAATTCAATAAGGCATTTCCCTCTCCTCATTTACATTTAAGAAATTCTTTTATATTACGAATCTATATTTCATCAAACATGTTGGGATGTTTTATTCCATGACCCCCCTTACATTCTATTTCATGTATAAATTATTATAGTCCCATTTCTCTCTCATCATCCAATTTTTAAATTTCTATTTGAAGTTGGTATGCAGCCGAAGTTACGCCAAAATTTCCATGCCAAAATCATCGTGTTAGTGAATACCATACCCATTTCCCTATCAAGGTTATTAACCATTATGAACATGTACTTTTTTATTGATTAATTACATTTATTTATTCCAAATCTCTTATTCAAGGAATAAATTATGATTTTTAATGAATCCATGTTTGTATGATCTAAGTGGCTCACTTGTGCATGAAATGAAATGATTAAGAAGGCTGAGCCCTGATAGCAATCCAATTCATTTGGTAAAGATTAGTATCATGATAAGTCAAGTGAAATGAGGGTTTACTCATGATAATTAAAGTTCAATGAGGATTTACTCATGATAATTGAAGTTCAATGAGGTTTTACTCATGCTCAATGTGAAATGAGCCTGGGCTCTTGCTAATATCATGTTAAATGTTGTTGACACGTCTCCATGTTATGATAATCATGCTATATCATTCCTTTATGTTCATTTTCTCTTATGATCTATTGATATGCATAATTCTGAAAATGTATTGTATTATTCAGGTTATACCTTGTTTAATCCCTTACTGGGATTTATAGAACACTCTTTTTATGTATTTCCTCAGGTTATCTCATGCAATGCTAAGTATGAAGGAATTTTGTGGTCATGTAAAAGAAGTTATCAACAAAGATGATGTATTTTATGTATTAATTTGTCATGTAATGTTCTTAATTTTCCATGACTCTAGACCTCTTGATCATCAAAGTTTTATTAAGTTCAAGTTTATGTAATAACTCAAGTTTAAGTTTGTAATAAAGAGAAAGGTTGTTATAGTGATTATTAGTGGTGTACCTTTGTGGTTTTGGGGTCCCTTAAAAGTATTTTTTTACTCAACCCTTCATGGGCTATGCCTATATGTGTCATGTCTTGTCAAGATGATCGATGATTTCATGAAGTCCTTGGTGGAATGGGGCTATGTGGTGCTTAGAGAGAGGCCCCATAGATGAGGGGTACTATAGAGACTTCAGACAACTGTTTCTCTACCTACCCTTCATGTGGGGTTTTTTACAGTTGTGATTCAGGAGCTTTTACTATCCCTTTTGATTGGGATTGTATTCTATCCTTGTTTACTTTTCATATTTTTTACTATAGTACTCTATTGTTTGTATCATAGAGGTATGCATGCTTATTTGTTTTGTGTTTTCAGTTCAGCACTTTTGGGATTGGAAATGGATGCTTGTGTACAGGTACATAGGCAAATGCCTCCCATTTGTGGGATAGCCCTACTCGATGCTAGTCACCAGCCCCTGGCCTATTAGAGGTGGGCTTGGGGAAGTCACAGCACGGGACCCGGGGGATGATTCGTGACATGGTATGGTAATGATAAATGTCAGACTTAATTTTTAACTATGATCATCTTATTTCATAAATTATAGGAATATGTTGAAGACAAGGATATATAAAATTTTAAAATCACATATAAAACCATGAATCATTTAATTTATATAAATTGATATTTTTTTTAGTAATCCATAAAAACCTTTCTTATTTTAAAAAAATAAGAACAAATAAATTTTCTTATTGTTGTAACATAGTATAAATTTTTTAATCCAAGAATAAATCCACTAGGAAAACAAAATTTAGTAGGTTTTTATAGTTAAAACAAACATCACCCCATTTCCCACTTGAATCTGATCTTTTACTTTAACTAATTCCACATTTCTTCTCAAATAGTGCACATCAACAAAAATGTATGATACACATTTTACATCCAGAATCCATGAAATATAATCAAAAACATTAATATACCTACCATATCCACCTTAACACCCTTGTTTTTTTATTTCTCATTATAGAAACCTGATCCTTTTACATATAACAATTCATGATTTTAAACATAATTCATCATCAGAGTACAAGCCAAGGATCGTTATGTCTAGTGTCATAGAATATTAGGTACATATAACACAAAACATGGGGATAAGAAAACACTTCTTTATTTAATCTCCATAATGATTTCCTAACTTCCTTTGAGACCTTACATCTCCATAGGGTACCCTGGGGAACACATGAACAATGGGATGAGCTAAAAAGCCCAGTAAGTGAAAGAACATAAGGATACATCTCAAGCATATGAGTTCGGAGGCATGACATAATGATATCCAAAGCATGAAATTTAAAAAATCATTTGATATAAGAATGGGATCATATAAACATGAAATCATATAAATGTTGCAGAATTATAAAGCATTTCTTTAGTAAGATTCAAGGCTAACTGCCAATCCTGTTTCCCATTTCAGTACGAGTCAAGACTAACTGCCAATCCCGTTTCACATCACATCTCATGAGACATAACCTTACCCAATGCATCAGAGTGATATCTGGGTGCACCCATTTCAACATATTCATGAATATTATTTCCACATAAATAATCTTTTCACATAAATAATCAAACATAATCAACCATACATAAACATAAGGTTACCCATGGAAAGAATTGGGTACCACAATCATGACACAAAACATATCCAATGGACGCATCACAAAAGTTTCAATGAAAGGAAGGGATTAGAACAAAAATGGAAATTCATAGGGTAAAATAGGAATATAACATGGTAAGTGGTGTCAAATATAAGTGAAAACATATAAAAAATATATTTTTGAAACATTAGCATTAAAAAAAATTGTGTGGTTTTTAGGAAAACACTCTAGAGATTTTCAAATAGAAAAGAGGGAATTTTTTATATAAAACCAGAATTGAACCAAGAAGGTTTTCATAATAAAGATACTAATTTTATAAATACAATGGTTTATTAAAACATATGATAGATTGAACTTGAAATTTGGGAAAAAATTTGGGAAGTCCCCTTAAAACATGTTGGCATATTGGAATTTTCTAAGGAGGGAATCTTTCAAAATCATGTATATCCCTGAAAGAATGTGATGAAAGGGTCTTGATATAAAAATCATGTACAAATAACCAGAATTCATAAGACTCACATTGATAGATAAGATAACATCATTTTGAAAGAAAGATATGGCAACCCGAAAGAACAAAGATGGTTCATGTAGAATTCATTACGATTTTATCGACATGGTGTCAGGTGTGACCAAGAGGGATTGATGAGAGAGAAATGGGGTTTCTAATCACTTATAAATTCAGAAGGAAGTATTGTGTAGGTTCTTAAACATACCCCATCATTTTTTAGTACACATATAAAGGCATAGTATAGAGGACAATCATGATTAAGAGAGAAAAAGAGAGGATCTCTTACCATAAGTCTTTTGGTGTTCTCCACTTGATATTAATGACATGAATAGTCAAATTAGGTTTATTAATCAATAGGCCCAGAAGCTTATATACATGTAAAATATTTAGTATAACCTCTTTAAGTTCATCCATACCCCTTTTGATTCATTATAAGGTTCAATTTCATGGTTTGGGTCCGTTTGTTACCTTGGTTTTAATGATAAGTTCACTTGTATTTATGATCAGATAAAATGTAAGATGAAATTGGTTGACCAGAATTTATGTTATATAGCATTAGTGAACATACATAAGGTTACAAAATTCATTTGGTTAATTTTAGTGAAAGAGAACCATGACATAAGACATTAATGATAAACGCTTGAATGAATTTTAGTGATTTTACCCATAATTAACTTGTTTTGTATTATTATTTGATATCATGAGTGTATAAGGATTCCAGAACAATAAATAGGATATATAACATACATAAGAATCTTTTTGAACCATAACATAAATGGTTTCATGACCAAAAACAAAGATGATAAAAGAAATTGAAAACACATTATCCACGATGTCGATCACAGACGATGTTTTAATTTTAGAACATGAGGGAGAGGAGAAGAAGAATGATGCTTGAAATTTTACATAAACATGATTAACATCCAGAATATATGAGATTATGGAGATTTAATTCCATTTGTATAAGGGGAGGGGAAGAGGGTATAAGAAAAGAAGGAAATTGAAAACAAAACACTTGAAAATGAAAGGGGATCCTTAGCCTTTGATCTCCTCTCTTTGATATCCCTCTTAAGGCCTTTGATGTTGTCCTTTTAGTAAGACCAGAAGGCCTTGGACGTGGGGAAAGAGCATGAGAGGATTTTTGGGCATAATTTGGGCTAGGCACAGGGCTTGACAGGTGTGTGGGAAAGAGGTAAGGAGAGGGGGTATTTATAGTGAGGGAGAGGAGGTTTTTCCCCTTATTTTAAGTATTAGTTTATTATTTAAGGACAAGACTATGAATAATTGATAATTATCATCAAATATACTAACATAATCAAGGATGATTTGGGATTATCATCTTACATCAGCCATACATCACCTATGATGCAGTATTTAGCATTTATTGTAATTTATCGTATTTTACTATTAATAAAAAATTCAAGTATTTTAGAAAAATCACAAAAAATCAACCTAACCATTTCTCGACATTTAGAATCCAAAAATGAAGTCCATTTTTGAAAAATAATTTTCTAAATATTATTATTTTAATATTTAATTAAAATAATAATTTATTACCAAAACCAGTTTTAAAACATTCATTAACTCTTTCTAAAATATAGGGATATCATACTTTCAACTTGAATATTATTTTTATTCCACCATAGGTGAGGTTACTATCCATTAGGGTATATCACTATTCCTAAGGTTATGTTACTATTCAACAAATATTATTTTTGTTTTATTAGACTCCAAAAAACGTCTCGAACACAACCGTGTATGCCGGATTTTTGAAATTCCAAACACAGAAGTGACAAACATATGTTTAGTGATCACTTATCACTTAGAAGTTCATTATGTTAGGTTTCCATGTGGTTTTATAACATAAATATAAGAAGATAATTTTCATTTAAAAACTTTGGGTCATTACATTCTTCCCCCGTTATGAAATTTCGCCCTCAAAATTTCATTTTACATTCTAAGCCAAAAATAGGTGCATGTGCTTTTCCTTCATTGCTTCCTCCAATTCCCATGTTGCTTCCTCAAACTTATTGTTCCTTGACAACACTTTGACAAGATGGGTTGTTTGGTTGTGTAGAACCTTATCTCTCTAATCCAGAATCATTACTAGATACTCCTCATAGGAGAGATCATCTTTAAGCTGCACCACCTCTGAGCTTAGTACATGTGAGGGATCATGTATGTACTTCCTCAAGAGTGATATGTGGAAAACATCATGAAATCGAACCATATTTGGTGGAAGTGCAAGCTGATAGGCTATGGATCCTATGCGGTCAAGGATCTCCAATGGGCCAATATACCTTGGGCTTAGCTTCCCTTTCTTCCCGAATCACATGACTCTCTTCCATGGAGATATTCGAAGGAAGACTTTATCTCCAATGTCAAACTCCAAGTCTCTTCGACGGTTGTCAGCATAGCTCTTTTGCCAACTTTGAGGAGCTTTGATATGTTTCTAGATGACTTGTACCTTCTCTATCATCTCTTGATCAAGATCGGATCCAAGTAGCTTTCTTTCTCCAACTTCATCTCAACAGGTTGGAGTTCTACATCACTTTCCATACAGAGATTCATACGGAGCCATCTGAATACTCGAGTGGAACTTATTATTGAATGAGAACTCAACTAACGGAAGATGTTGATCCCATCCACCTTTTAATTCTAAAGAGAAGGCTCTCAGCATATCTTCAAGTGTATGAATAGTCCTTTTAGATTGGCCATCAGTTTGGGGGTGATAGACCGTGCTGAAATTTAATTCAGTACCCAATGCATGTTGAAGACTCTTCCAAAATATAGATGTGAACCTTGGATCGCAGTCAGAGACAATTGAGAGTGGAAGACCATTCAGTCTCACCACTTCCTTCTCATATATCTTTTCATGTTGTTCAAGTGAGATATCTTCCCGAATAGCGAACAAATGGGATTTCTTGGTGAGTTGGTCAACCACAACCTATAACGCATTATTTCCCTTTGACGTCTTCAGGAGACCCGTGACAAAGTCCATAGTAACATTTTCCCATTTCCACATGGGTATATGCAATGGTTGCATCATACTTTTGGTCTTTTGTCACTCATCTTTAACATGCTGACATACCAAGCACCTTGATATATATTCCGCAATCTCATTCTTCATGTTATCCCACCAGAAGTGTTCTCGGAGATCACGGTACATTTTGGTACTCCCCTGATGGATAGAGAAGGTCAAGCTATGTACATCATTCAATAGCTCCTTCTTTATCTCTGGATTAGATGGTTCAAAAAATCTTGTCCCAAATATTACAACTCCTTCCTCATAAATTTTTATATCGGAGGATTTCCCATTTTTAATAGATTCCACCCTTTTCTGAATTTCCACATCCTTTCTTTGAACAACTTTTATTTTCTCTATAAGGGATGGTTGAGCAATAATTTGAGAAAGGATTTATGATATTCCTCTCTTAATGATTCCCATGTCCATCCTTTGGAAATCTAAGAAGATTGGATCCTTTTCAATTCTCATCATTGATAAAGATGCAGGATCTTTTCTACATAGAGCATCTGCCACCTTTTTTGCCTTACCGGGAAGGTAGTGGATTGAGCCGTCATAATCCTTGATGAGATATATCCATCTTCGTTGGAGCATATTAAGCTCTTTCTGTGTGAATATATATTTTAGACGCTTGTGGTCATTATATATCTCACATTTTTCTCCATAGAGATAATGCCTCCAGATTTTCAACGCAAAGATCATAGCCGCCATATCCAGATCATGCATGGGATAGTTTTGCTCATGGATTTTCAGCTTCCTTGAGGCATAGGCTATCTCTTTATCATTTTTCATTAGCACGCAACCTAATCCTTTCTTTGAAGCATCACTATACACCACAATGAGTTCTCCACTTGAAGGGAGTGTGAGTACTGGCATAGTGATAAGCCTCTTTTTCAACTCCATGAATCAGTCTTCACATTGTTGTGTCCAGAAGAACTTTACACCCTTCTATGTCAGCTTGGCCATTGGGTTTGACAATCGTGAAAATTTCTTCATGAATCATCGATAATACCCAACTAGACCTGAAAATATGTGGATGTCCATTACATAAGTTGTCCTCCCCCACTCTTCAATTTCCTTCGTCTTGGAAGGGTCCACAGATATCCCTTTCTTGGTGATAACATGCCCCATGAATGATACTTCCTCCATCCATAACTCACATTTACTGTACTTTGCATACAACTTCTCCCTTTTCAAAGTCTTTAACATAGTTTCCAAATGCTCTTCATGTTCCTCCTTGCTCTTGAATTATATCATAATATCATCAATAAATACCACCACATATTTTTTGAGAAATTCTCTAAAGGCTCTATTCATTAAATCCATGAAAATTGTCGGAGCATTAGTGAGTCCGAAGGGCATCAATATGAAATCATAGTGTCCATACCTCGTTCGAAAGTCGGTCTTAGGAATATCTTCCTTCCTCACCTTTAGTTGTGATATCCCGACCAAAGGACCACCTTAGAGAAATAACTGGCCCCACAAAGTAGATCGAACAAGTCATTTATCTGTGGAAGGGGATACTTGTTCTTTATATTGATTTTATTGAGCTCATGATAATCAATGCAGAGGCACATTGATCCATCCTTATTCTTGACGAAGAGGACTGGAGCAGCCCACGGTGACACACCCGGGCATATAAAACCCATCTCTATATTGTCTTATAACTGCTTCTTTAGCTTTTCCAGCTCTACGGTGGCCATTCTGTAAGGTGTCATTAAGATTGGTAGAGTTCCAGGGATAATTTCAATTGAGAACTCAACCTCTCAGTCAAGGGGAAGACCAGGATACTCTTTAGGGAATACATTAGTGTAATCCCTCAATATGGGAATGTATTCAAGCATGATTCTCTCCTTTATCTCAATCATTTGAGCTAGGTATGCATGCTCATAAGGAAGAAAAATCCAAACTTGATACGAAGATTATAATGGAGAATCGTCTTCCTTTTTTCTCTTGTAAGGAATCAGAGGGTGCTTCAGGATGTGAAAAGTGATTTCCCTTTCCCGACATTTGATTTTGGATTTGTACAAAGATAGCCAATCCATGCCCAAGATTGCATCAAATTCCACTAAAGGAAGTATGAAGATATTTTTTTGGGAGGTTCAGTCCACAAAAATTAACCGGGGAGGAGTAATAAACCATGGATGCAGTGATTTCCCCATTTTCTATTTTCACAAATAACTTTTCCTCCAAATTTTGAGGTGGTGTTTGAATAGTTATACTAAACTTGCATGATATGAAAGAATGCGTAGAACCAGAATCAAATAGTACGTTCTCTATTCTTGAATGAATAACCAGTGTACCTATCACCACAACATTTTCTAGCACCACCTCAATAGTAATGACAGCAAAATCCCTTCCCTATTGACTTGGAGGTTGTTGTTGAATGCCTCTGAAAACCCTCAGCTTAGGGAAATTGTTTCCTTAATTCCAAAGCTCCTTGCATTTGAAACACTACACTGCAGGCTGAGTGTTGTTCTGAACCTTCCTTTCTTATTCAACATTAGCGGTATTTTTCATATCCCTTCGGTAGTTCTTGTCCAGATGACCAAACTTTCCACATTTGAAGCAATTCCTTGTTCCCTTGAGATAGTCACCATGATGCTTCTTCCCACAATTCTTGAAAAGGGGAAAGTGAGGCTTCTTTCCATCATGGGATTTGTTTGATGAACCACCCATGTTTTTCTCCATTTTACTCTTCTTGTCACTAAGAGTCCCCAATATTCATTTCATCCTTGAGGGCACAACGGACAATCTCCTCGTAGCTTTCGAAGTCTCGAATCACCAACACTTTTTGTAGGCTCAGCTTTAGTCCGCTAAAGAAGCGATCCAACTTGCTTTCTGTGTTCATGACAAGGCCAGAGGCGTACCTTGAAAGCCTTGTAAATCTCTCTTCATATGCCCTGATGGACTCGTCTTCCATCTTCTTGAGTCCAAGGAAATATCTTTCCATCTTAAGACAGAGGCTTCGAGGAAAATATTTTTTGAAAAACATCCTCTTGAATTCCTCCCAATCTCTTGAACCAATTTCCTCTTGGGACTTCATATTCTTGATCAGAGTCCACCACTGATCATCTACTCCATCAAAACGATAGACTGCCAGTACAACTTTCTCTTCTTCCGAGCACTAGAGGACAGAGAAAATATTTTCAATGGAGTTAATCCATTGTTCTGCGAGGAGGGGATCAGAAGACCCGCTTAACATGGGAGGCCTTTGTCGCATGAAGGATTCTATGGTAACTTGCTCTTTCCTTGGAGGAGGGGGACGTTCCACCTGATTCAAGTTATTATTCATAACTCGAGCTCGCTGTGCAAGTATTGTCATGAAGTTTTGATCACCCGCTTCCATCAGATCAGGCATGTCATTAGGGAATCATTACATTTCCTATCACATTGTTTGTTGGAACATGTTCTTATATTTCCCTCCATTAACTAAGAAAAAGAACATATAATTAGAGGTCTTGAATACTTAGATATTGAGCAGAAAAAGTAAACATTGAACATTAATGGATAAACTTATAAAGAACAAGTACATCCTAACTTGTGATTCCTTAGATTTATATCTAGGTTATCCTTGATCTATTTCTTAAATTATATTCTTACGGGATTTTTTTGTCCCTTAACAATGGCTTGTACTAAGCTCATGAATCTACCAAAGCATATCCCCTGGGAGTGTCGTAACCAAGAGTGAAGCTAGGCCCGTTGTCATGCACCAGTTTCTATTCGAGTCTAGCTCAAAGTGGTGTTTTCGGGTTTTAAACCTAGATATATATATGCCAGAGCCACCTCTACCTGCTCGTATCCATACAGGTATGTATTTTCTTGATAAACCACTTGCTCTATACTCGCCAAAATTTAGGACTGTTTTCTTATACTTAGTCTCATCTTTAAGGTTCTCACTAAGTTTATCTATTCCTAATCTCCAAAAATAACTAGACCATCCTCTGATACCAAATATAGTGACCCGAGCCTTTTACATATAACAATTCATGATTTTAAACATAATTCGTCATCAGAGTACAAGCCAAGGATCTTTAAGTATAGTGTCTTGGAAGACTCGGTACATATAACAGAAAACATGAGGCTAAAAAACACTTCTTTATTTAATCTCTATAGTGAGCTCCTAACTTCCTTTAAGCCCTTACATCTGCATAGGGTACCCTGGGGAACACATTAACAAAGGGATGATCTAAAAATCCCAGTAAGGGAAAGAATATAAGGATACATCTCAAGCATATGAGTTAAGAGGCATGACATAATGATATCCAAAGAATGAAATTTATAAAATCATTTGATATAAGCATGGGATCATATAAACATGGAATCATATAAATGTGGCAGAATCATAAATCATTTCTTTAGTACGGGTCAAGGCTAACCGCCAATCTCGTTTCCCATTTCAGTATGGGTCAAGGCTAACCGCCAATCCCATTTCACATCGCATCTCATGAGACTTAACCTTACCCAATGAATTGGAGCACTATCTGGGCACACCCATCTCAACATATTCATGAATATTCTTTCCTCATAAATAATATTTCCACATAAATAATCATACGTAATCAACTATACATAAACATAAGGTTACCCATGGAAAGAATTGGGTACCACAATCATGACACAAAACATATCCAATGGGCGTATCACGAAAGTGTCCATGAAAGGAAGGGATTAGAACATACATGGACATTCATATCGTAAAATAGGCATATAACATGGTAAGTGGTGTCAAATATAAGTTACAACATATAAAAAATGTATTTTAGAAACATTAGCGTTAAAACATTTTTGTGCGGTTTTAAGGAAAACACTCTAGAGCTTTTCAAATAGAAAAGAGGTCATTTTTTATATAAAACCTGAATTGAACTGTAACACCCGAGATTTTTATGAGAAATATTTTGTTTTTATGTTATCATCAAAGGAATCTTGCACTACACACGACACAAGCTTGGCTTGCTTTACACGCAATCGCGACCTTCCTCGATAGCTTGCGTTGTACGCAATACCGAGTTTCACTAAACAACGATACGCTATTAAAATATTATTAAAACTAGTTGTTATGTATAGTAATACCAACTTTTTGAAATTTTATAAATTTAAAATTTCAAAATGGACTTCATTTTTGGATTCAGAATATCGAAATTAGCCTAGGGTTAATTTTTGGTATTTTTCTGAAAACTTACAATTTTTTATGAATAGTGAAAACATTTGGTTACTATTTAAAAACCGAATTTATATTTAAATAATTATTTATTTTATTTAAATTTATTTTAGGAAAAAATTTATACATAATACCTATATAAGTTCAAAGTAATTCTTTGGAGTCATTTTATAATAATTTTAGATATATAAAAATTTTATTGAACTTTCACAGTCTTTTACCCACCTCCTAGGAGAGTTTGAAAATTTATAAAAAACATAATTTTACCGCTTCTCTAAGTGTAATTTTGAAAATCTGAGAGACACTATTAACATCAAGGAGTAAAATGTGGTTCAATGAGATAAAAATAATTTTTGGGGAATAGTAACTTTTTACTTTTATTTACCACGGTTAAAACTAAATATGGTAATTAAGGGTAAAAATGTTATTATTATTACCCTAAAACATGTCCTAATTCTATTGGATAAGTTTAATTCAACCAAAAACAACCTTAGAAATAAAATATGACCATTTAGTTTCACTTTTATTAGATTAGGACATTAATATTATTTTATTTAATGAATAGTTAAAATATTTAAAATCAAAGTTTAATAACTATAAAATTTTTAATACAGGGTTATAAATAAGATAAATTAGACTATAAATAATAATTAAAAAGATAAAAATATTTCCTACATAATGGTATTTTATTTATAATTTTTAGACTTTAAATAATTTAATTTATTTACGACACAACGATGACGTAGTAATTACCATATTGAGTAAATATTAACATAATTGATATTATAAATACCCAAATAAATGTAATTTGAGACTTTTCATGAATTACACTAATTTTATAGGTTAATATGACATATTAGTATTGATTTAATTAACTATGTTCGAACTAATCATGCTGTTATGAGTTTCACAAAAATCAATTACCAAATAGTTTCAAAATTGACATAAAATAGTTTTTCAAACAAATATTATATTATTAATTGTTATTTTTTTCCTAAAACTCTAAGGTTCAGCCAAATGACTTAGATAAGGTTAAATATAATAATAATGAACCACTTGTGGTTCTTTTGTTTTTTTATATAAATTTTATTAACCTTATAGTGTAAGCAAACAAGAAGACACGATAAAAGTTAAATTATTTAACGTAGAGTAAAATCTAAATGATAAGGTTAAAATAGTAACCTAAACTTGTCTAAAATCTATTGGTTGAGAGGATTTCGACCCATCCCCACCTTATCTTCAAAATAAATCAGTTTGGAGCTATTAAAAACCGCATATGACTTTATTATAAAATAATAGTTTAAGTTTTTTCTAAAGTTCCCCTCTCCTCCCTTATAAAAGGGCACCTCCTCCCTCTCCTCCTCACACCACATTGATCCTTCAAGATCGAACCCTGCCAAATTCCCTTCTACACTTCCCTAGAAACATCCTAGAGGTCCTGGTCTTTTTCAAAGACCATCTTTAGTTCCCTAAGAGGAGGTTAAGAAGAGGCGCTTCAAAGAAGAGGTAACGTCTGTTACCGATTATTTCAACTTTATTTCTTCTTCTACTTCTCCTTATTTAGTTGTTTAAATATGAAGTAAAAACATAAGTATCACTAATATACTGATATGTTATTATAAATATTAAACAACCCTATTTCACCTTCTATCCATCCTATGGAAAACGAAATCACCACACGTGCGTACGTACGTAATACTGTCTCCACGCCATGGTGTAATATGTTTTCTACCACGACCTTACATGGATTGGTATAATGGTGTAAATAATAACCATATATGATTATTTTATAGTGATATTAATTCTGAAATATTATACATACACTTTAATACAATTCCACGATCATGGGAACGATATCATCGCTCCTGCGTACGTACGGCCTACCGTCTCCACGATATGATGCGACTCGTTCTACATGATCTTCAATGCATAATGATTACATAAATGAATTTAATGAATAAATATGATATATATTACACTAATAATATTCTGTAAATGAGTTATCTATAACCTAAAAAGAAGAATAAGAATTTATTCGACAAAACACGCATAAGAACAAAAAGCAATAAACACCCGAATAATAAGTAGCAATGAAATATTACTAATAAAAATCTAAGAATATGACTATATATGATATCATAAAAATGAGTAAGATTCTGGAATAAGTCAATAACATTATTTAAATCATTATATAGGAGGTTTGTACACGTATTATGCAAATCAGACCTAAGGTAAGGGAAAATCTCACAATCTCAATTTTTATCTGAGATTGTTTATACTTTGGTAATTACTAGGGCATATTTATCGTCCACATCCATGTTCCATCAATATGTAATATTATTTCTATCCTCCTGCAGTTTATTAAATCCAAAATTACTCAATGGTGAGTGTTTAGTAAAAGATATGAAAGGAATCTTTTGTCGTTTTTAGTACAACGTACTTTTTGACTTTTCCAACCAAAGTACGAGAAGAATGTTTTTTTAACTTATAAGGCCTGAATGGATTTTTATGATTTCATAGAACATTATTTCCATGAAGCTTAATTTACAAGTTTTCGAGTTTATATTTAATCAACTTCTTTTGGTTTAAAATTGTATGACATGTTAAGAAAGTAAAATGTTTTTTTTGAAGTATAAAGGATATTTTCCTCAAGAATGGAGTTCAAGTGTTTTATCAAAATTATTTTCCATCCAAGATAATATAGGGTTCTATTTCTATCCCTATTTTTACATTTATTTGATTATGTTATGATGGAATTAATTTTATGATGTCCTTTTATCTTATAAGGATTATGTTATTATGGCATGATGTTTAAGAATCCCATTTTTATTACATGGGTTATGCAATGATTTATGATTTTGTGACACACATAAGAATGGTTTCATTATGAGTTGGGTGGGACCTATATCTTCCTCTAATGCATAGGGTAAAGATTTATATCTCATGAGATAGACCTGGCTGGAACGGAAGGTTAATACGGTTTAGTGATATAGGACTGAAACGAGGAGTGAACTCAGTTTAGAAATGGACTTTGTCCACTAAGATAGTCTTGGAAATGATTCTTGACTACTAAGAAATGGTTCCCTATGATTATGTGTGTATGCCACAAAGTTTCATGTTTTATGTTATGATTATTGAGATCACATTTCACTACTATGATTTATCCCATGTTATGAAATTATGATCTCTTTTGCAGGTTAAGATTTCCAAAATGATATGTTCTTATGAATATGATGTGATTGATATTTATTTTTTTTACCCTTACTGAGCATTTGAGCCCACCCTTTTGTATGTTTTCTTTTCCCAGGTTAGGAAGAAGGGTATTAAGTAAGATGTTCCAAAAGGGACTCTAGATATGATAAAATAAAAGGGAGATAGTGTAGATGATTTATGAACCAGTTGTTTATGTTTCCCAGTTTCTAAAGACACTATACCTATACGGTCCTTTCATGGTTTTGTTTTATGTTGTAATAAGTGTGATTCAATTTTGAAGTAATAACAATGTATGTAAAGTATGGGTCGTTATAGTTGGTATCAGAGGAAAGGTATAGTCAACCTTTAGAAACTAGGATGTGAAATCCTTAGTAGGAACCCTAAGTATAATTCTAAGCATAGAACCCAATATTAGTGTTTTAGAAATGGACATGAATAACCTATGATAATACCTTAAGTGTGAAATTTTATTCTTGATTATATGGTTTTCCTATTTATGATTAGTGTTTCTCAAACTATGCTTATTAGTTTTAGTCAATGGATGGAACCCGAAGGAACCGTGTTAATGTCGAATGTGATGGGAAATGCAATGATTGTCCCCCTGAGCAACTAAACGTTATGGGATCAGGAATGAAAAATCTTTTATCCAAGCTCACACAACTTTCTCAAGCTATGAATCATGCAGGACTTCCAAACGAGAAAAGGAAGGAGCAAAATTTTGTTGAATCCTTCATGAGGTAGCATCCACCCTTATTCATTAGGTCAACTGATCCATTAGTTTTTGAACAATGGATCAGTACAACTGAAAATATATTTTCAGTTCTTCAATGTTTTGAACATGATAAAGTCATCTTAGTAGTATATTGTTTGGAAGGTGAAGCTGATCAATGGTGGAATCTTATCAATAATACGAGGCAAGGGATGAAATAGAATCCATGGAATGGGACAAGTTCAAGAACTTATTTTTCAGTAAGTACTTCCCTCATATTATTTGAACAAAGATGGAGAAGGAGTTTCTTGAACTGAAGCAAAAGGATGATGAATATGTTGGTACCTAGGAAGCAAATTTTACAAGACTTGCAAGGTACGCTTATGGGATTATTATCCAACCTGAGAGTAAGACAAATCAATTCTTTAGTGGCTTAAAACCAATTCTTAGAAGGATGATAGCCATAAGGGACTTCAATATCTACGAGGAAATAGTTCGATGTGCTCTCAAGGTTGAGATAGAGATTGGAGTAACCCATCAGTCATATGCATTTGATAAGAAGAGGAAAATGGAATTCAAAAAGAAATGTAAAAACCACACTGAAAAGAAGATGAGTTTTACCTTATGCTCAATGTGTGGAAATAAACATAGAGGGAGTTGTTTTAAAGGGACAATTAATTGTTTCAAATGTGGAAAAGAAGTTCATAGGGAATTTCAATGCTGCAATGATGGGAAGAAGATGTCTAATGATGCGAACAAAGAAAACGCTACATAGAGTGAACCTCCTATACTTCAATGTTACAAGTGCCATGAAATGGGGAATTATTCCAATCAGTTCCCTAATCCAAGGGTTGTTGATGATGATCGACATCAACAAACTCTTAAGTCTAAAGACAAAGGAAAGTCCCATGAAATTTCTATCAACGATGTGGAGTACGATAACGAAGTGGTTAAAGGTACACTTACCATCCACTCTAAAGTAGAAGATGTTTTATTTGATTCTGGATCCACCCACTCTTTTATTTATAAAGAATTTTCTAAGGGTATCACCATATTACCTCAGCAGTTAGATGTTGATTTAGCTGTGACAACCCCTAATGGCACAACAGTCGCATCAAAAGTTTACAATTCTTCTCCGATTGATGTTTGTGGGAAAGTGATTCCGGAAAATCTTGTGATCCTTCCTATAGTGTAATTTGATGTGATTATTGGCATGGATTGTCTCTCTTTGTATGGATATCATATCAATTTCTAAAGAAGGGAAGTCACATTTCGTATTTCAGATCAATCTATGATCGTCTATCGATGCAAGGATGGACATAACCTTCCCGTGGAAATTTCTTCCATCTTATGGGTCTTGATACCACTAAATGAAGGTTATTTATCTCAAATGGTTGGAGAGAAACTCACGATTAAGAATATGCCCATTGTACGGGAGTTTGATGATGTCTTTCTGGAGGAATTGCCTGGTCTTCCACCAAATCATGAAGTTGAGTTTTCAATGAAACTCATACCGGGTGCTTTACCTATTTCAAATACACCTTATAGAATGGCCCCAATTAAGTTGCAGGAATTGAAAAAGAAACTCCAAGAAAATCTTGGTAAGGGATTCATACGCCATAGTGTGTCACCTTGGGGAGCACCTATTCTGTTTGTTAAGAAGACATGTGGATCAATGAGACTCTGAATTGATTATCAAGAACTTAACAAAATCTCTATCAGGAACAAATATCAGCTCCCATGCATTGATGACTTATTTGACCAACTACGCGGACCTCAATACTTTTCCAAGATTGATCTTCGTTCAGGGTATCATCAATTAAGGGTCAAAAGGGAGGATATAACAAAGACATATTTCTGTAGAAGGTATGGACACTATGAATTTATTGTGATGCCATTTGGTCTTACTAATGCCCCCGCTATCTTCATGGATCTAATGAATAGAATTTTTAGGGACTATCCTGATAAATTTTTGGTAGTCTTTATAGCCGATATTCTTGTTTATTCAAAGAGCAAGGAAGATCATGAAGATCACTTCAGAATTGTATTAAAGACCCTGATAAAGGAGAAGATTTATGCCAAATTTACCAAGTGTGAATTTTGGCTTCAAAAAGTTTCATTTTTGGTTCACATAATCTCAAAAGAGGGGATATCTATGGATCCAGTAAAAATAGAGGTTATCGAAAGATGGTCGAGACCGAAAACAGTAACTGAGATCTGACATTTTCTTGGTTTGGATGGATATTATCGACATTTTGTGAAAGATTTTTCACGATTATCTAATCCACTCACTAGGTTGACTCGAAAAGGAGTCAACTTCATTTGGATGGAGGAGTGTGAAGAGAATTTGAAAAGGTTAAAAATAAGGTTATCCATTGCACCTGTTCTCACACTGCCTTGTAGTGGAGAAAGATTTGTGATCTATAGTGATGCATCCAAGAAGGGATTGGGGTGTGTTCTCATGCAAAATGATATGGTGATAGCTTATGCCTCACGACAGTTGAAAATCCATGAGCAAAATTACCCAACTCATGATTTGGAGTTAGCTGTGGTAATATTTGCATTAAAGATTTGGAGGCATTATCTTTATGGATAAAGGTATTATATTTATACTAATCATAAAAGTTTAAAGTATATTTTCTCACAAAAGGATCCGAATATGCGCCAAAGAAAATGGTTGGAGTTGATTAAGGATTACAACTGCTCAATTCATTACCACCCTGGGAAAACAAACAATGTGGTAGATTCATTAAGTCGACAAGATCGTGCTAGCTTATCCATGATGAGGATCACAAAAGATCCAATATTTATGGATTTACAAAGTATGGATCTTGGAATTATAATGGAAGGGGAAAAATATTATCTTTCTCAAATAAATGTTCAACCATAAATACATGTGAAGATTAAAGAGGCAGAAAAAGAAGATGTAGAGTTTCAAAAGAAGGTGAGAAATGATCCTGAATTCAACCTTGATTGTGATGGGATAATAAGGTTCAGGAATCGGGTTTGTGTTCCTCTCATACCAGAAATAAAGAAGGATATTCTGGATGAGGCTCATAGTTCATCATTGTCTATTCATCCTGGAAGCAAAAATATGTATAGGGACATGAAAGAGTACTTCTGGTGGTATGGCATGAAAAGAGATGTTGCTGAATATGTCTCTCGATGCTTAGTTTATCATCATGTTAAAGCCGAGATACAGAAGTCTAAGGGGATGTTACAACCATTACCTATACCCGAATGGAAATGGAAAAACATCACTATGGACTTTGTCACCGGACTTCCTAAAACATCCAGAGGCAATAATGCAATCTAGGTCATAGTTGATCGTCTTACGAAGTCGGCACACTTCATTTCTATTAGAGAAGATTTCTCTCGGGATCAGCTTGCCAGGATACATGTGAAGGAAGTGGTAAGATTGCATGGAGTACCACATTCCATTATATCTGATCGGTATCCGAGGTTTACCTCAAAGTTTTGTCGAATTATTCATCATACTTTAGATACAGAGTTGATTTTCATCACTACTTATCATCCTCAGACAGACGGTCAGTCTGAGAGAACAACTCAAACTCTAGAAGATATGTTAAGAGATTTCTATATGGATTTCAAAGGTGGTTGGGATCAACACCTACCTTTGGTGGAATTTTCATATAATAATAGCTTTCACACCAGTATTCAGATGGAACTTTATGAAGCTCTATATGGAAAGAAATGGAGGGCTCCAACTTACTGGGATGAAGTTGTGGAAAGGAAGCTATTAGGACCTGATCTTGTTGATGAGATGACAGAAAAGGTCATATCTATTCAAACACACATAAGAGCAGCTCAGAGTCGAAAAAAAAGTTATGCTGACAACCGAAGATAAGACCTAGATTTTGAAGTGGGTGATAATGTCTTCTTACAAATATCCCTTTGGAAGAGAGTAATGAGATTTGGAAAGAAGGGAAAGCTGAGCCCTAGGTATATCGTTCCTTTAGAAATATTGGATTGTGTTGGGAAGGTAGCATACTGATTGGCACTTCCACTGAATCTCTCTCAATTTCACGATGTGTTCCATATATCTCTCTTGAAAAAATACATACCCTATCCTTCACATGTACTCAGCTCAGAAGTTGTACCGTTGGAGCAAGATCTTTCTTACGAAGAACTGCCGATAGAGATTCTGGATCGTAGCGAAAAAGTTTTACGGAATAAGAAAACTTGCTTGGTGAATGTTTTATGGAGGAACCACCATTTATAAGAAGTTACATGGGAGCTTGAGTATATGATGAGGGAGAGGTATCCTCATCTGTTTGTTACAAAGTGATGAATTTCGAGGGTGAAATTCATTTTAAGGGGGGTAGAATGAAACACCCGAGATTTTTATGAGAAATATTTTGTTTTTATGTTATCATCAAAGGAATCTTTCACTACACACAACACTAGCTTGGCTTTCTTTACATGCAATCACGACCTTCCTCGATTTCTTGCATTGTACTCAATACTGAGTTTCACTAAACAACGATATGCTATTAAAATATTATTAAAACTCACCGTTATGAATAGTAATACCAACTTTTTGAAATTTTATAAATTTTATCTTTCAAAATGGACTTCATTTTTGGATTCAAAATATTGAAATTATCCTAGGGTGAATTTTTGGTATTTTTCTGAAAACATACAATTTTTGATGAATAGTGAAAACAATGGGTTACTATTTAAAAACGGACTTTTTATTTAAATAATTATTCATTTTATTTAAATTTATTTTATGTAAAAATTTATATATTATACCTATATAAGTTCAAAGTAATTCTTTGGAGTCATTTTATAATAATTTTAGATATATAAAAATTTTATTGAACTTTCACCGTCTTTTACCCACCTCCTAGGGGAGTTTGAAAATTTACAAAAAAAATTAATTTTACCGCATCTGTGAGTGGAATTTCAAAAATACAAGAGACACGGTTAACATCAAGGAGTAAAATTTGGTTCAATAAGATAAAAATAATTTTTGGTGAATAGTAACATTTTACGCTTATTTACCACGGTTAAAAGTAAATAGGGTAATTAAGGGTAAAAATGGTATTTTTATTACCCTAACACATGTCCTAATTCTATTGGATAAGTTTAATTCGACCAAAAACAACATTAGGAATAAAATTTGACCATTTAGGTCCACTTAGATTAGATTAGGACATTAATATTATTTTATTTAAAGAATAGTTAAAATAGTTAAAATCAAAGTTTAATAAGTAAAACATTTTTAATATAGGTTTTAAATAAGGTAAATTTGACTATAAATATTCATTAGAAAGATAAAACGATTTCCTATATAATGGTATTTTATTTATAATTTTTAGACTTTAAATAATTTAATTTATTTATGACACAATGATGACGCAGTAATTACCTTATTAAGGAAATATTAACATAATTGATATTATAAATACCAAAATAAATGTAATTTGAGACTTTTAATGGATTAAACTAATTTTATAGGTTACTATGACATATTATTATTGATTTAATTAACTTAGTTAGAACTAATCATTCTGTTATGATTTTCACAAAAATTAATTACCCAATAGTTACAAAATTGACATAAAATAGTTTTTAAAAAAAATATTATATTATTAATTGTTATTTTATTCCTAAAAATATACGATTTTTTCTAATGAATTAGATAAAGTTAAATATAATATTAATGAACCACTTGGGGTTCTTTTGTCTTGTTATAGTAAGTTTATTAGCCATATAGTGTAATAAAACAAGAACACATGGTAAAAGTTAAATTATTTAACATAGAGTTAAATCTAAATGACAAGGTTAAAATAGTGACACAAACTTGTCTAAAATATAATTTTTTAGAGTATTTACACCCATAACCACCTTAGCTTCAAAACAAATCAGTTTGGAGCTATTAAAACTCGAATATGACTTTATTATAAAATAATATTTTAAGTTTTTTCTAAAGTGCTCCTCTCCTCCGTTATAAAAGGGCACCTCCTCCCTCTCCTCCTCACACCACATTGAGCCTTCAAGCTCGGACAACCTCTACCAATTTCTCTTCTCCACTTCCATAGAAACATCCTAGAGGTCCTGATCTTCTTCAAAGACCGTCTTTAGTGCCCTAAGAAGAGGTTAAGAAGAGGCGCTTCAAAGAAGAGGTAATGTCTGTTACCGATTCTTTCAACTCTATTTCTTATTATACTTATTCTTCTTTAGTTGGTTAATTATGAAGTTATAACATCAGTATCACTAATATAATTATTTTTTTTTATAAATATGAAACAACCCTATTTCAAATTCTATCCATACTACGGAAAACGAAATCACCGCGCGTGCGTACGTACGGAATACCGCCTCCACGCCGTGGTTTAATCTGTTTTCTACCACCACCTCACTTGGATGGGTGTAATGGTGTAAAGAATAACTATATATGATTATTTTAAATTGATATTGATTCTTAAATATTATACATACACTTCAATAAAATTCCACGATCATGGGAATGATATCATTGCTCGTGCGTACGTAAGGCCTACCGTCTTCACGATGTGATGTGACTCATTCTACATGATCTTCTATGCATAATGATTATATAAATGAATTGAATGAATAAATATGATATATATTACACTAATAACATTATGTAAATGAGGTATCTATAACCTAAAAATAATAATAAGAATTTATTTGACAAAACACGCATAAGAACAAAAAGCAATAAACACCCGAATAATAAGTAGCAATGAAATATTACTAATACAAAGCTAGGAATATGATCATATATGATATCATAACAATGAGTAAGATTCTGGAATAAGTCAATAAAATTATTTAAATCATTATACAGGAGGTTCGTACACGTACGAAGCAAATCGGACCTAAGGGAAAATCTCGCAATCTCAATTTTTATCCGAGATTGTTTATACTTCGATAATTACTAGTGCATATTTATCATCCACATCCATGTTTCGTCAATATGTAAAATTATTTCTATCCTCATACAAGTTTTTAAATCCAATATTACTCAATGGTGAGTTTTTAGTAAAATATATGAAAGGAATCTTTTTTCATTTTTAGTACGAGGTACTTTTTGACTTTTTCGGCCAAAGTACGAGAAGAATGGTTTCTTAACTTATACGGAATGAATAGTTTTTTATGATTTCATAGAACATTATTTCCATGAAGCTTTCTCTTAATGTTTTCAAGTGTATTTTTAATCAACTTCTTTTAGTTTAAAATTGTATGACATGTTAATAAAGTAAAAAAAAATTAAGTAGAAAGGATATTTTCCTCAAGAATGGAGTTACAGTGTTTTATCAAAATTATTTTCCACATAAGATAATATAGAGTTGTGTTTCTATCCCTATTTTTACATTTATTTGTTTATGTTATGATGGAATTAATTTTATGATGTCCTTTTATCTTATATGTATTATGTTATGATGGCATGATGTTTAAGAATCCCATTTTTATTACATGGGTTGTGCTATGATTTATGATTTTGTGACACACATAAGAATGGTTTCATTATGAGATGGGTGGGACCTATATCTCCCTCCATTGAATTAGGTAAATATTTATATCTCATGAGATATACATGGCTAGAATGGAAGGTTAATCTGGTTCAGTGATATAGGACTCAAACGAGGAGTGAACTCGTTTCAGAAATGGACTTTGTCCGCTAAGATAGTCTTGGAATTGATTCTTGACTACTAAGAAATGATTCTATATGATTATATGTGTATGCCACAATGTTTTTTGTTTTATGTTATATTATTGAGATTACATTTCAATACTATGATTTATCCCATTTTATGAAATTATGATCTCTTTTACAGGTTAATATTTCCAAAATGATATGTTCTTATGAATATGATGTGATTGATATTTCTTTTGTTTACCCTTACTGATCATTTGAGCTCACCCGTTGGTATTTTTTCTTTTCCCTAGGTCAAAAAGAAGGGTATTAAGTAATATGTTCCAATAGGGACTCTAGATATGATAAAAGAAATGGGAGATAGTGTAGATGATTTATGAACTAGTTGTTTGTGTTTCCCAGTTTCTAAAGACACTATACCTATATGGTCCTTTCATGGTTTTGTTTTATGTTGTAATAAGTGTGCTTCAATTTTGATGTAATAACAATGTATGTAAAGTATGGGTCGTTATATGAACCAAGAAGTTTTTCATAATAAAAATACTGATTTTATAAATAAAATGGTGTTTTAAAACATAGGATAGAGTGCACTTGAAATTTGGGTAAAAATTTTGGGAAGTCCCCTTAAAACAGGTTGGCTTATCGAAAAGTTCTAAGGAAGGAATCATTCAAAATCATGCATATCCCCGAAAGAATTTGATGAAAGGATATTGATATAATAATCTGGTACAACGTACCATAATTCATAAGACTCGCATAGATATATAAGATAACACCATTTTGAATGAAAGATAAGGCAACCTGAAAGAACAAAGAAGGTTCCGGTAGAATTCGTTACAATTTTATCGGCATGGTGTCGGGTGTGACCAAGAGGGATTGATTAGAGAGAAACGTGGTTTCTCATCACTTATAAATCTGGAAGGAAATATGGGGGAGGTTCTTAAACATACCCCATCATTTTCTAGTACACATATAATGGAATAGTATAGAGGAAAATCTTGATTAAGAGATAAAAAATGAGGATCCCTTACCTTATGTCTGTTTCTGTTCTCCACTTGATATTAATGACCAGAATAGTCAAATTAGGTTTATTAATAAATACTCCCAGAACCATATATTCATGTAAAATATTTAGTATAACCTCTTTAAGTTCATTCATACCCCTTTTGATGGATTGTAAGGATCAATTTCATCGTTCGGGTCCGTTTTTTTAACTTGGTTTTAATGATAAGTTCACTTATATTTAGGTTTAGATAAAATGTAAGATGAAATTGGTTGCCTATAATTGATGTTATATATCATTAGCGAGCATCCAAAAGGTTACAAAATTTTTTTGGTTAATTGGTGTGAAAGAGAATCATGACATAAGACATTAATGATAAACACTTGAATTAATTTTAGCGATTTTACCTGAAATTAACTTGTTTTGTATTATTATTTGATATCATGAGTGTATAAGGATTCAGAACCCATAAATAAGATATATAACATATATAATAATTGGGTTCAAGCATAACATAAATGGTTTCATGACCAGAAACAAAGATGATAAAAGAAATTGAAAACACATTATCCACGATGTCGATCACGGACAGTGTTTTAATTTTAGAACATGGGGGAGAGGAGAAGAGGCATGACGCTAGAATTTTTACATAAACATGATTAACATCCAGAATATAAGATATTATGGATCTTTTCATGCCTTTTGGATAAGGGGAGGGGAAGAGGGTATAAGAAAATAAGGAAATTGAAAACAAAACACTTGAAAATGAAAGGGGATCCTTACCCTTTGATCTCCTATCTTTGAGATCCCTCTTAAAGCCTTTGATTTTGGCCTTTTGGTAAGACTAGAAGGCCTTGGAGGTGGGGAAGGATCTTGGGAGGATTTTTGGGCAGAATTTGGGACAGGCACAAGGCTTGAGAGGTTTGTGGGAAAGAGGTAAGGAGAGGGGGTATTTACAGTGAGGGAGGGGAGATTGTTTCCATTATTTTAAGTATTAGTTTATAATTTAAGGCCAAGACTATGAATAATTGAGAATTATCATCAAATATACTAAAATAATCAAGGATTATTCGGGATTATAATCTTACATCAGCCATACATCACCTATGATTCATCATTTAGCATTTATTGTAATTTTTCATATTTTACTATTCAGCAAAAATTCTAGTATTTCAGAAAAATCTCAAAAATTCACCCTAACCATTTCTCGACGTGTAGAATCCAAAAATGAAGTCCATTTTTCAAAATTAATTTTCTAAATATGATAATTTTAATATTTAATTAAAATAATAATTTATAATCAAAACCAGTTTTAAAACATTCATTAACTCATTCTAAAATATAGGTATATCGTACTTCCAACTTGAATATTATTTTTATACCACCATAGGTGAGGTTACTATTCATTTGGGTATATCACTATTCATAAGGGTATGTTACTATTCATTAGGGTAGGTTACTATTCACCAAAAAATATTTTTCCCTTTATAAGGATCCAAAAAATATCTTGAACGCAACCGTGTATGCCGGATTTTCAAAATTCCAAACACAGAAGTGACAAACTTATGTTTAAAGGTCCCTTATCACTTAGTAGTTCATTATGTTGTGCTTTCATGTGGTTTTATGACCTAAATATAAGAAGGTAATTTCCATTGAAAAAATTTGGGTCGTTACACTCATTAAATCATATAATAATATTGAATGAATTTATGTTTTTCATATTAATTTTTAATTTATAATACATAGAGTCCAATATATTCCATCTTATTTCCAAAAAACCCATTAATAATAAGAAAATGATAATGAGAGATTATGAAAATTCATAGAAATAAATAAATTTCTAGTATTATGATGAAAATAAGTTAACGTAATGAAAAATTAAAAAATATGAAAATAGGAAGAACCAAAAAAATATGAAAATAATGGGAAAAATCGATCGGAATAAGAAAAACCAAAAACTATCTAACCAAGGGGATAAACACTGATCATAACAGATGAAACCTTAGAAGAACAAAAAATTGTGAAAACTGTGCGAAAAAATCATGCATATAAGAATTCCATAATGGAAAAAATGCTAAAATGAATGAAATATCTATTATAAATAAGTAATGAATAACATTACTTCGATTTAATATTCGATTTAGTAGAATGATTCAAAGTAAGAGATTGTAGAATTTGGCTTCTACGAAAGCTTAAACGATGTGAGTTGGAGCTATCTCGGTTAGGGTTCTTTTAAAAAAGGGAATGGGGTTTCATCAGTTCTTTTTATTATCACTAATAAATGATTCTTTTATTATAACTTTATATAGAGTTGATAAATACTAGTGGAAAATATAAAATATAATTTTTAATTTTAAAAATGTAATAAATTGCTAGGTATATAAAAATAAATATTAAAAACTAATTTATAATAAAAAATATAAATACACAAAATAAATAAATTATAATATATTAAAAATAAATACACAACATTTTTTATATAAAATATGTTAATAAATGTGATAATATTATGAAAAATATACTAATATTATGAAAAATTTACAAATAATATTAATTATGTAAGCCACAAAAATATTAAAAATGAATATATTATATATTTTATATATTTTATAAAAAAATATAAATGAATAAATATTAAAACAAAAATGAATAAATACGAAAAAAATGAATTTAAATTAAAAAAATTCAAAATAAAATATTTTTTACAATTTTATAGATAAATCAATAAATATTAATTATGTAAATTAAAAAAAATATGAAAAATATTAAATATTAATAAAAAATGTGTAAATAAAGATTAAAAATGAATAAATTTCAAAATTATTTAATAAATAAATATATATTTAAAATGAATAAATTACAAAGATATTATTAATGAAAAAGTATTAAATATGAATAGATAATGATAAATGAATTTTTATTAAAATGGTATAAATTTTAATAATTAAAAATAAATCAACTAGAAAAAAATAAAAATAAAAAATAATAATTTTAATTATATAAATTAATGAAAAATTGAAAAAGAATAAGTATTAAATTAAAAATAAAAAATAAAAAATAAAATTTAATAACAAGAGATTTATAATTAAGTATTGGTTATTAATGAATAAATAATCATTGTATGAATATTTAAATACAAATGTATTAAAATAAAAAAAATTAAATATTAATTATATAAATTCCATATGTATTTAATGTATTTAATTTTAATATTTAAAAATTTATAAATAATTTTTGAAATTGAATGTTTTTTCAAAAATATAAAATGAATACATTACAAAAAATATCAAAATGGAGAAATGTAAAAATTGAATAATTAATGTAAAATGAATAAATACACATACATGTTATATTAATACACATATACATACACATAGACATACACGCTCACATATATAAACATACACATACACATACACATGCACATACACATACGCATGCACATACAAATACACATACGCATACATGCATATACACATACACATTTGTATACACTTATACATACATATACTTGAATACAAGTACATACACATAAATAAACATACCTTCACATACATATTTATACATTCACATATTACATAAACATACACATACTATATAAACATACACACACATACACATGCAAATACACATGCACAGACATACACATACAAATGCACATAAATGAATGTACATCCACTTGCATAAACATATATATACACATACACATATATACATATACATACATATGAACATACATACTCCCACATATACACGTACACATACACATACACATACACATAAACATACACAAACATAAATTTATATAAACACACACACACACACACTAACAACACATATAAATATATACAAACACATATATACCTACACATACAACCACACACATACATACGTGCCCATACTTCTACATAAATACACATGTATACACATTCATACAAACATATGTGTATATTTTAAATTATATGATATGAATAAAAATATAAAAATTCAAATATGAACTATATTTAAATAAATATATTATTATGGTTCCTTAGCCAAAATGACCAAGGAAAAATTATTAAAAATCAGAGTTACATAATGAATAACGGGATTTTACAACCATCCCTTTCCTTGTGGGAAATCAAATCTTAATGAAGATCATCCAACCTAGTGGGGCCATACCGATTCCTTTATTGATGATACCATGTACCACATATTTTTATTATAAGTAATCATGTGTGATAATGAAATTGATCCCAAAAAGTAAATTCATAAATTCCATCAATAAAGCACTGGATTCCATGAAAGATGCTATATACCATTTTCTATGGATTTTAAAATGGTATTATAATCACTTTAAATCGATATATTGTTCAAAAATTTATATATTCATAAATATTCCATATTTATGACTCTAATAATTTCATCTTTAAGGGATGAATCTAATCCACAAGAGCCATAGAAACATCATTTGATAATTTATTTATTTATAAAGGTAGGAGAAATTGGTTTTTCTTTTAATAAATGTCGTTTAATCTCATATTGATCAAACCCATGGAAATTAATGAACATAATGAATGGTAATAAGTAGTTTTGATTGATCATGGGGTCTCCTTTTATGATTTTGGTAGCTTGTATGTGGGTTTAGACTCATTTGATGTGGGAGAAGATGATAAAGGAGGATGGATGGGAATAAAAGATGAATAAGATGTCCTAAAGTGATGTTGAGCATATTTTTGATGCTTAGAATGGAAATCTTGTGGCTCAGGATCACATGGTTGTGTGGTGGAGTTTTTTATATGGTGGTGGTGGTTTACTGGGTCAGTGGTTTAAGGAAATGTTTATGGGAAGATAAATATCACAACACTAGCATGATTTTAAAATTTATTCTCATGTTGGATTAGTTATTTTATCCCACATTTAAAATTTCTAAGGGTGGCATGCTTATTTATATGCATAAATTCACTAGTCCCTTCACAAGATTGTGTCGCCCCTTACTATGTGTACTCCGCTCCTCACCTCTCCACTCAACCTTTATAATCCCAAAGTGTGTTCTTCCCAAGTTTTTCACCATAAAATTGGAAACGTTTCCCCACCTTAAAGTTCACTTGGTAGGGGTTTCTTTACAATCTTAGACACGTAGACCTTGTCCTCAATGTGCAGGGTTGTGTTTGGTGTGATTATCAGTTATTATAGAGTTTTCTCCCCATAGCTCAACTATGTGGGCTTGTCTCTATCTTAAGATATGAACTCCTATCATGATTCATCCCATTGATTAAGTAACACTATGGTCACCATGGGTTTGTCATTAGGATATTTGGAGTTTCTATTACAAGGTGTCTACAACTTGGATTTTTCTCCTTTTTATTTTAAAAAAAATGAACTATATTTCTTGGAACATCCTGAAAAATAATGAAAAAATGATTCTATATTTTGTATGATTTAAATAGATCAAAAAAACTAATTAAAAACATCCCATTATTGATATCAAATTAGGATATCAATGGGATTATCCTTGTGTTATTAATATTTTCCCTTCTAGTGTGTTTATAGCCTATAATGACTTTCTAGTGGTCGGGAAATAAAATTTATTTTACAAACAATTTCTATATTTTCATAAAACATCCCAAAAATGAATAATAAAACTTGAATGCGGATTGTGTACACACTGAATCAATTAAAAACATAAATTAAAGACACTACCAAATTTGATCCCAATTTCATTCAAAAAAAGAAATATAATATTAATTCCTATTAAATTAAAAAAATTGTGTGAGTATTTAACAATAAAAACAATAAATATTTTCTCATATCAGAGACCATAGGTTAATATGTTTCACTACTAAAGAAAACTACCCAAATATTAACATAGAATATTTCACATTACAATAACCTTTATGGATTATATAGGATCACTTGTGATACAAAATACTAATTCAGTTGGATCCATAATGTCAACTGAATTTTCTCACCATAATACTTTATGTGTGTTCCCAATCACCACATGCTCACGACAAGAACCAGGATACTATACAATGAAATTTTGAAATGATTTCACCCTCATCATATGTATGATAATATCTAAATAATAAAATATCATAGTATATATACAAAATTTATCATATTACAAAACCCCCAAACTATATAGGTGACATACAAAAACTAAGACAGTAAGGACTAGAGAAAAAATAGAAAGACCCTCAACAAGGAACTCAATGAAACCCATGGGTCCATCTCATCATAACCATATTTCAACACCATCAAAACCCACTATAAGGCAACATAAACGAGGATATATCCTTCCTCTACATTTTTCTATTCCTTTAAACTATATCATTAAAAACTAAGCTAATATATTACTAAAGTCAAAGGTATGGTGTGATCCCCAAATATCAGTATGATACCACCAATAATATATATTATTCCTAACCACAATCATTTGTTAGTTCTTATATAAAACCGGTTTCTAGAATATTTCTAATGGAAATCATTCTACCATATAGAAATGACCCCAATGATTTCTTTTAAAAAATACAAAATCTTATAATACCAAGAGAAATATGTCATAACATATATGAATGAGGAATAATTGGATGAATAAAATTGGTTTCAAAAATAAATATACATACCAAGTTGGTAAATGATAATTTCAAATAAACAATCTCATAATTTATCCACAAAGTGGATAAGGGTAAATCACAACAAAAGTGTGTTCACGAATAATATTGTAAAACACTAGTTGTGCTTAGTGAAACCAACATTCTAGTAACCTCAATCCATTGTAAAGTTTACCCACTAAAATTATGTCATCAAAGGCACCTCCCCTAATGATACATACTCCACTGGGGTTCACATATACCTTGTTTTTTCTGGTACCCCAATTTATTCCCAATGTTCTAATACATCCTCATTAAGATCAAGAAAAATAATTATCTTTTAATAAACATTTTCAAATGAAAAACCATTTCGTTTTTCATGCCCATATTTTTTTAAAACATTTTATATAGCCTTGACACACCACATTCATTCTTGAAAACCCATTTCTATTTCAAACTATCTTTGAGAAATTTCATCAAACACATCAAGTGAATAAAAAAATTAATGAAAACCATTTTTTAGAAATCATTTCATAACCATTAAATATCAAATTCACCATTCACAGATTTCAAATCATCAATTAAATTTATATAAACCAATGGTAATCATAAAAATACGAATCATTTGAAGGGATATAAAATATGATAGAGACACAAACCTCAATAGAAATGAAAACCTTACTTCCTCCAAGAATAATGATGGTAAATAAAGATATTTGGTCATTAAAAACAATATCTATGAGGAAAATTCCAAACAAGAAGATAATTACCCTAATATGACACTGGATTAGAGACCAATGCCCAATCCCCCTTCTTAGAAATTTCTTGATCTAGTCCACGATAAATGGGAGTGAATGATCAGTGTTGTAGAGGTAAAATGAATCAAAATATTTATTATACCCCTTTATTAAGGTTATATGTAGTTCGATAAACTAACCCTAAATATTAAGTTCCAATTGGGAATTTAAAAATTAAACTAAGATCCCCACCACCACACCCAAGTGGAATCACCATGGTTGTGGTGCATTTTCCCAATAGACAAGGTAGGGGCACTGATAATTTCCCGGTGCAATAAATTCGATCTTTTTGTCTAACCACAGCCTCCACCATGCCATGGTGAGGCCCTTGTTGTTGTGTTTTATAGAGAATATCTTAGCACACTCCACCCTAGACTACACTTAGTAAATGTTTATTTTGGATCTGTCTGTTTTACATAAGAGACTCACATGTACACTGTGGCCTCCACCACAGTAGTGGTCGTGCCCATTTGTAACATAAAATCCCAAAATCAATTTTTAATCCACCATGAACCTCCAAAACTTATAAAACTAAAATTAAAAGGGAAAATTAGGATACATTCCTTATTTTATAAACCATTGTGTGAAAATTATCCCCACCATAAAATCTTTTTGTCCACATAAAGGCTCAAGATTACAAAATCAAAAAGAAATAAATCCATTATTGCACTATCAAGGACTCACAATCCCAAGTATCATGGTTTCCATTACAAAAATGACATATCATTTTAACTAATGGGATTATATTTCCTTATAGTACATAATTAGGTCACTCTATAATCTAAATTAGACTTTTAATCTCTATGGTGTCTAGTTTAATCTCAATATCATCCCACTCGATCATATGAGATGGATCTGGAAGATACTTCTTTAGTTGGAAAATATCAAACACGTCATGGATAGAATTCCATTGAGTAATTAAGTATAGTATATAATCATCATTTTCATGTTTCTCCACAATCTCAAAGAGGACAACAAAATATGGTGATAACTAACCCATACTCCCCAAACATAAATGTCCCAACCGAAGTGAAACTCTATGAAAAAATGATCACCCGACTCAAATACCAATAAACAATGACTTTGATTGGTATATTTTTATGGTTAGTCATAAATGAACCTAATATATTCTATATAAATTTCACAACATTCTTCATCTCTTTGATGATACATGGTCTAACCAAATACCATTATCTCATATCTACCCAACACAAAGGTGATATATAAGGCCTCCCATATAATACCTCAACAAGAGATATCCTGAATTAAGCCTACTAATAATTTTTATATAAAACCTCCACTAATGGAATATGTTTCTACTATAACTCATTTAATTATACAATTCATTCTTGGAGCATGTCATCAAGAATATAGATGGATTTCTATGTCTATCCATCAATCTGAAGAAGATACCATGTTCTCAACTTCAACTGAGAACCCATCATTTTCTGTAATCCACTCTAAAATCAAGATGTTAAGTGAGGTTACCTATCTAAATATACAATCTATGGAGCCCTGTGATGTCTAAAAATATTATATACATACAGGTTCACATAATCTTCGGCTTTCATTGACTCCTTTGTTGGTATAAAAACATAGGTTTCAAGAGTTAATCAATTATAGTCCATATTGAATCCTTACCACTAGAATTTTGAGGTATCCAAAACATAAAATATATGGATATATCATTGTATTTATATATTATAATGTGAATGGTTTTCAGAAAAATAGTAGTCCTTTAATATTTTTTAATAATTATGTAATATGTAAATCATAGAGAAAAAATATGCACACAAATCATCTCATTACTAGCCACTAGTAATGGAATCTCATGTCATGATACAACTTAGTAGATCTATAATGCACTAACCAATTAGATTCTTGTCTGTTTTCTATTCATTTCTATGTCAGGTCTATTCGTACAACTATCCTTTCATGGAAGAAAAAAATGCCACTGAGAGACTGAGATCACTCGTTTGAGATCTCCAAACCATAGAGATTTCTTTTAAAGCACTAAAACTCAACATCATAATATTTTATATGACAAATATGATCATCCATAGATGGTATATCCTAATCTAAAGATTTAAATACCTATATATTATCTATACCTTTATCTAATAATATCTCAGAAAACAATCCAATCATGGACCACTCTTCCACTGATATATGTACCAACAAGGTTTATAATTTTTTTCTCAAAGCATATGCAACAATTTTTTCTTTTCTAGGGGATTAGGAAATATCAAAATCAATGTTTTGATGATATTCTTTCCAATGTATTAATCTCAAGTTATGACCCCTCCAAGTGAAGATATACTATAGACTCTTATGATTTGAATAAACTATAATGAACTCCCTAAAGAGGTACTGGAATCAGTCTTCCCTACATCAGAAAACAACCCAAACTCATAAATGAGGCATCATAGTATACATAATATCCTAAATCCAAATCTGTAAGGATAAATACTATAACTAAAGACAAAATAACTGTCAACTCCTCAAAATATCTATGGCACTTATTTCTCTTCACAAAAATCACACAATTTATGGTTAATTCTATAACAAGAGATGCAAACTTGGAGAAGTACAAAAAAATCATCGGTAATAACCAGTAAATCCCAAGAAACTTTATATCACAAAAAAATTATAGTTTTATCTCAATATATCACCATATTAATCTCTGTATAATCCACTGACACACCTTTATCAAAAATAGCATGGCCCTAAAATATCACCCCTTGAATCTAGAAAAAACATTTGGACAGCTTCTCGTGCCATTTTTTCCATAAATATCCCAATTATTATTTTAAAATTCTCATAATAATCCAGTTATAATATAGAATATACAAGGATATAGTCTATGAAATAACCAAGAAGGAATCCAAGAACGAATGGAATATTTGATTCATTAAATAAGAAATCACCATAGGAATGTTTGTAATTTAAAATGAAATGACAAGATACTCATGATTCCTATACATTCTCCCAAGCATCATTTTAGGATAATAATTCTCTCGAACACTTGGTTGATGGTACCTTTATCTTAAATAAATCATTAAAAACCACCAAGCCTCCTCAATATGATCAAAAAGGCCACCAATCCAATGAAAGGGATATATTTTCTTAACTTCCACCTGGTTGAGTTTTTAAAATTTAATACAATGTTAGAGACTCTCATTTTATTTCTTTAAAAAGATTACTAGTGATTTCAAATGTAAAAATCTATAATGAATAAATCCATTAGTCATAAGATCCTCAAGATTAACTTTTCATTATTTTAATTCAGTATGTTTCATATGGTATAAACATAAAGAAATGAGCCTCATCCTAAGATGAAATTCAATAGAAATATCAAATTTACACTGGGGAAGAAACCCTAAGAAATAATTTTTAAAAATGACCAGATACTCACTCACCAACATAGAAAGAGGGATAATAAAATGTATGTCAAAAATATGGAAAAACATTCCTAATATGTGGCCTGAGATCATCTCATCACTAGGGATAAAAGGACCGACTCTCTCAGATCTAGGATCCCTCTCACTCTGAATAAAATGAGTGGTTCTATTAAATTAAGGATACTAGACCGGATGAGGATTAAAATCATTCTAGGATTTATATTTAATCATCCAATATACACCAAATATGAGATCAAATATATCAAGATCAGGAACTGGAAAATATAATATTATCTCACAGTTAGTGATCATAACCTGAAACTTGAAACATCTAAAACCCTTCTCTAGATTTTTTCCCAAAGGAGTTGAAAGAGCCATAATAAAAGGTATAATATTTTATTTCAATACCAAGGCATTTATAATCTTGGATTAGATAAAATAATGAGTTAAAAAATTATCAAAATAAATCTATAACCATAGAAGATGCAATAAACACCATAACTCTCATAGTATCTGGTCTTTCCTTTGAATCCTATTATGTATAATCCACTAGAAATAGATGCCCAGGATCATTTTCCATTTCTTGTCTACCTGATAATCACCCTTTTCTTGAGGTCGATATCCCACCGATTTTTTTGTGAGATCTAAAATGACATCCATTAGTAAATTACGATGTGAATCAAATAACCCGATATGCTCTCTCATAGAAACACTGAAGATGAACATATTTCTCACACACATGACAGAACATGGGTTCTACCATTCAATCAGGTTTTAGGGGTCCCATTTCTCTACACTAGTAACATACTACCTTACTCTAGCCTAAAATTTTTGTTTACTCCCACCACAACCTCAACACTGGTCACTCCGCTTCAAATTTTGTCTAAAAAACGAAGTCTAACAACTTCTTGTTGTCATTGAGGACTTAAAGAGTCCTATCTTCCCATCTATATACACCTCATTAATTTATTCCTTGTATAAAACATCTATGATGGTTGGAAAGAACATAATAATTAGTATTTACTGAATAACATCCCTCAATACCATAAAAATCCTCTATACCTTAAGATCTTCATTAAAGTAATTATCTAGAAACAAGTGCATTAACTCTAAAAATTGAGTAGGATATTCTTTGTATGAATTATCTCCCTACTCCAAGGTCAATATTTCCGAAGTCATCACCAATTAGAGTGGTTCAATATAAAAAATTTGATTAACGACCTTCATAAATGTGTTCCGTGTGAGATATTCCTGAAAATTATATTACACAATAGGGTCTCACCACCTCCTTCCCCACCCCTTAAGCATATAAGTGGATAAACCAACCTTGGAGTCTTATGGGGTTATTATGAATTGTAAACCCATATAAATCCTCTCGATTCATTCTTCTAATTATCTTTATCCATTTTTACCATGAAATATCATTGGATGATGCTTGGTTAATTTCTTAGCATGGCCCACCTTCCATTATGGTTCAACGCTGGATACTTTTCCTAAGAACTAAATCATTCAGACTATAGTTTCAACCAGAGGATTCTCCTACAAGGCTCTCTATGTAAATTCCTGTCTGAAATTTAGAGATATTATTCTTGAAGGAACCATTTTATATAAAATAAAGTGGAAACAAAACCATTAAGAAAAAAATTTGATTCAATTCTCATAAATCATATTTGGAGAACTAAATCTAGAGGAATGAAATCATCAACAAGGATACTAGAAAACTTTGAACTTTTAATGTCAAATTAAGGGTAATCATGAAGGTGATATGGATAGGAACACTCCCACACTACATCTCTAGTCCTAACCCTCTTATCTCAAGTATAAAAATAACCCCCAAACACATGAGGGTGATACAAAAGCATGAGCAAATGATTTATCGATAAACTGACCCTTCAATAAAAATTTGTAACAAACCAACCTAGGTCAACCCATATTGCTGCAAAAATTCAATCTTTATCAGGATCAAATAGAATTATTTATCACCATGAGATGGAGAGAAACACTAAGGTTCCATATAATGAAATGAGCAATGATTTAACCCATAATAGATATATGATAAGAAAAAGAAATCATATTATCATAGAAGATATAAAAAATAAATCATATGTAAACACCACCAAACCATATAAGTAACATCTAATAATTGGTATTACAATAAATTTAAGGACAAATAAAATTATCATAAACATGGAACCCAAAGAAACCCATGGTTCTATATCCTCATGGCCATTTGTCACCAACATCCCAACCCATCAAAAGTAAGCACAAACTTTGAGAGAGTGTTCCTCTATATGACACACTTATATTTAATTGTATCCTTGAAATCCATGGTTATACATTATAAAAGGAAAAGGGAGTTTGTGGGAACTAAATATCAGTAGGATTCTATAATGAATATGTATAAATTATATTCACATGAATCCATTCTTTCATATATAAAAAATATTTCTAAAAAATTTCCCAAAGAAAACATTTCCTATATAAAAATAATTCTTTGGTTTTCTTTTCCAAGACATTCCGTATTTAAATACAAATAGAAATATGACATAACATTTATCCATGAGGCATAGGAAAATGAATAAAATAGGTTTCAAGTAACAATATCCATATCAGATGAAAAAATGAACATCTAAAATAAAGAAACATGTAATGTATCCATGAATTATCGAAGGGAAAATCACAACACAAGGCATTACACAACTAATAAAAAAACATTAGCCGACATCAGTGAATCATATCTTCTAGGAACCTTGATTCCCTAGAAAGGATTCCCACTAACAACCACAGTATCAAGGGAACCTCTCCTTGTGATAAATTACTCCATTAGGGGTTCAATATTTCTAGTTTTTACCCATCCCCAAGGTCTTCTCAATGTTTTAATATATCATCATTAAATTCAAGAAACTAAGTTCTTATTTCAAAAATATTTTCCAAGGAAAATCCATTTTATTTTCATGCCCATGTTTTTATAAAACATTTTCTATAGTAATTTCACATCACTTTCATAATTGAAAACACATTTATTATTAAAATTCATATTTTAGTCATTCTATTAAACACGTCATGTGAATCAAAACATTTTAAATAAAATCCAATTTTTAGAAATCATTTCCATAACCATGACAGATCAAATTCACCTCTCAAGGATTTCAAATCATAAATTTCATTAATTAAAACCAAAGTTAATCATAATGAAATGAATAATTTAAAGTGATAAAGCATGAGATAGAGACACCTAACTAAAGAGAAATTAAAACTTTAATGCCTCTATGATTCTTTATGTGGATGGAATAGAATTGGTTTCCATGATCTCAAATGTACAAAAAACATGAAAAAGAAGGAAACCACTCTAATCCACTTTTAGATGAGAGACAAATTCCCAAATCCCTTTCTTGGAACACACTAGAAATATAATCCAAGACAATGGGGAGAGAAAAATTAATTTAATAAAGATAGGTAGAGTTAAAAGGTGCATCAAATCCCTTAATTAAGTTCACAAATTGATTGAGTAACCAGCCTCAGAAGATCAAGTGTCATATGAGTGTTTTCAAAAAATGGAAACCACCAACTCGACACTTTTGTGGCATTACCATGGTCGTGGTAGTGTTCTAAATAGATAGTATGGGGGAAATTTTAACAAGATGAGACTCTCACTTCTAGATTAGGTCCTAAAAACATAAACATTAAATTTATGTCTTTGATACTAATAAATTTGAACCAATTTCTTCCATAAAAACCCTACAAAGTCAAAAAAAATATTAGATCACTTAAATACCCATGGGAAATTTTAGATTTAATTTTTTAGAGAATTAGAAAAAAATTACATATATTGGAATAAAATAAACAACTAGCCTATAAAAACCTATATAATCTCCTAAAATTTCTTCATATCTAGAACCCTTCACAGACATATCATACTTAAAACCTTTCTTTATAACTTGGGGAAATGAAATATATTAAAGGGTGATCTCAAATTCTTAGTAAGGGTAATCATAGGAGATAAAAATCTATGATAATATACATGAATAAGATAAGACTAAGGGTATTTTATTATTAACATAACATACAAAGTCCATACCCAACCTTTCATAGATCATAAAAATGAGTCATGGTATAAAACGTTATCATTTCAGAAAACATGGGCCATAAGAGTGAGAAGTCATTATAAATAAATCATGAACCATAAGATCTTGTCATAAAAGTTGGATACCATCATAAATATAGAAAAAAATCATATGTCAGGGTTAACTACCAAGACCATCAACATAGTGGATCACCACACACCTATTTCCCTTTGTAGATCACGATGCACCTATTTACCATTGTGGATCAAGCTGGTCGACTTGTTTCCCATTGTTATCTCATGAAAAAATATGATTTTCCCAATACATTGGAGGGAGATATAGGTCCCACCCATAAAATAATAAAAACAATAATTATGTGCACCACAGGATCATAAATCATTAATCATATCAAAACCCATTAAAATAAATGGGTTTTATAAAAATTTCATCCATGCATAACCCATGGACTAGATATGAGTTTCAAAAACATTTCATCCTAGCCTAACTAATGGAAAAGTTACAAGATTCATAAAAATCATTCCATAATAAACGTAAATCATCTGGGGAAAGAATAAGGATGGTATCCTTGGATCATATACCCATTAAAGGATATGTAACATTAAAAAATGATTTTTAATGATCACTAGAAATATTTCTTGAGGAAAATATCTTCTCCCTTTTTGAAGTAATTTTTTTAAACCAGAAAATTAAAAAAGAAAAAAATTAATATGAAAATAAAATTGTAATATTATATAATAAGATGAAAAGAATTAAGGTTTCTAAATGGAATGAAAATACTCTCATGTTATATAAGTGGAAAAATTATTACTTTTGTATTTTTTTCAAAAAAGTCACAAAGTATCTTTATAGAGACCCTATCCTTTTAAATATAACATTACATGATTTTAGGCATAATTATACATCATAGCACAAGACAGGGATTGTTAAGTCTAGTGTCTTAGAAGACCAGGTACACAATCAAACATTATAAAAAGAAAATTTTTATTTAACCTCCATAATGAGATCCTATCTTCCATTGTTCTCATACATCTGCATAGGATACCCTGGGGACCACATGAACAAAGGGATGAGCTAAAAATCCGAGTAAGGGGGTATACATAAGAATAAGGCTTTAGCACAAGGGTTAAAAGGCATGAAATAATGATAAAAAATAATGGAACATATGTAATTATAAAATATAAAAATGGTATCAAATAAACATGGAATCATAGTAATGTGGTAGTAATATAAAACATGACTTAAGTGTGAGTCAAGGCTAACCGCCAAGAAATTTTCCCATAGAAGCACAAGCCAAGGCTAACCGCCATGACTGTCGTACATAACATCTCAGGAGAATTAACTTTACCCAATTCATTGGAGCTCTATATGGGTGAACCCATATAACATTTTATGAATACGTTTTCCACATAAATAATCAAACATAATCAATCTTACATAAACATAATGGTTACCCATGGAAATAATTATATACCACAATCACAACATAAAGAATAACCAATGGGAGTATCATGAAAGTGTCCATGTAATAATTTAATTAGAAAATGCATGGACTTTCATAAGTTACAATAGGAATATATCCTGGTAGGTGATTTCAAACAGAAGTGACAATATGTAAGAAATGTATTTGATAAATTTTATAATTAAAACATTTTTGTGTGGTTTGAAGGAAAATAATATAGAGCTGAAAAATAGAAAAGGGGAAAGTATTTAATATAAAAACAATATTGAACCAAAAAGGTTATCATAATAAAAGTACATATTTTATAAACAAAATGGTGGCTTAAAATAGAGGATACAGGGTACTTGAAATTGGGTAAAAATTTGGGAAGTTCCCTTAAAACGAGTTTGCTTATTGAGAAGTATTGAGGAGGGGATCACTTAAAATCATGTGTATCCCTAAAAGAGATTGAGGTATGGATATTCAAACATGATTTTATATCACAAAAACATAATGTATAATTTTTACATAAAAAAAATTCATTTGGGTAAAAATAAAGTAAGAGAAACTTGATGGAATAAAGGCAGTTCTGGTAGAATTCCTTACGGCTTATTGGCTTGGTAGCAGGTGTACTTAAGAGGGATTAATTAGAGATAATGGGGTTTCTAATCCCTTATAAATCATGATTTAATTAAGGGTTAAGGTGAGAAATCATAACCCAACATTTGGAATTATATGAAAAATGGCATAACATATGGGACATTCTTGAACAAAAGTTAAATAAAAGGATCCCTTACCTTAAGTCTGATGGTATTGTTCAATTGATATTACCAACCGGAATAATAAAATTTTGTTCATTAATTAATAATTATAGAACCTATTATATATGTAAATTATTTATAGAAATATTTTTGAGTTCACTCATAACCTTTTTGATTGGTTATGACATTCAATTTTATTGTTTGGGTCCGTTTGTTTCCTTGGTTTTAATGATCGGTTCCCTTATATTCATGTTTGGAGAAACATGTAAAATGGGGTTGGTTTTCCAGAATTTGAGTTATATTCTAATATTGAATATAAATAAGGTTACATGGCTGTAAATTTCATTTGGTTACTTGAAGTGAAGATTATTCATCATATAAATTATTTAATGATAACAGTTTGAGTTAATTGGCACAATGTACTCATTATTATTTATAAATCAAAACCATGAATACAAATAGATTCTAGAACCATATATGATACATAATACATATATTATGTTCTGTTTCGACCATGAAAGTGGTTTCATGGCTAGAATTCAAGATGGTAATGAAAATTAAAAACCCATCATCCTTGAATGTGGTAAATTAGCACATCTCGGATGGTGTTTCTTTTTTAGTATAAAAGAAAGGGAAAGCAGAGATGATGATGAAATATTTCCTTATAATGAAAAATTTATATTTCTTGTAAGGAAATTGATTCATCACAACATTTTGATGAAATGAAGCGAGGAAATAAAAATAAAAGAGATGAACTTGAAAATAAAATAAAAGTTGAGAGATCCCTTATAAAAATTCGGCAGCCTAATGGCGTCGCTTAAAATTTCATAAATTGAATTGATGAGAGAAAAAATGGTATATAATAATATGGAAATAAGAAGTAAAGTAATAGTTATACATAAAATAAAACCCCAATATATGAAAATTGAAATTCAAAGAGATAACATGAAAGAAGTGTTGACTAAAAGAGGAGGGTGAAAGGTTCCCTTACCTTGTGGAGTAACTCCTAAAACTTGATGGTTGGGACCTTTGGGGATTAAGGACAGCTTGGGAGGACTCTTGGAGAGGTAAAACCTCCAGATATTATAATATTATAGATATATAATGAAATAAATCAAAGGGAAGAGTGGGTATTTATAGTAAAAGAGAGAGTTTTTTAATAATTTCCAAGGACACCACATTAGTGGTTTTTTGAAAAACCATGGGCTTTCTCATGGTATTAGCCACATGGGACATGTAATATCATATATTAATATACACAAGTAGAAATGATTTTGTTTATTAATTATTACATCATTATGATGTCATTAAACATATAGAAAACTCAAAACTGTATTTTTATTATTCACAAAAATTCAAGTATTTCAGAAAAATCCCCAAAATTCACCCTAATCATTTATCGAAGTGTAGAATTAAAAAATGAAAATAATTTTTTGAAAATAATTTTCTCAATATTTTTAATTTAATTTTTAAATAAAATCATAATTTATTCAACAAAAACAACATTAATAATATAACACATTTTACAACACCTTGAAAATTTAATCAAGGTTCTATAAAATTAACTTCTAACCATAAGGAAATAAAGTTAAAATTTATCATTAGATTTTATGAAAATATATTTCCTTTTTAAATTATTAAATTAATCATAAACTTGTAAATAAAATATTTATGACATTCAAAAATACCAATATTTATACAATGATTGTTTTATCACTTTTAAGATGTCTAAATTGTATTTATACAGTCATGGGTGATATTTATATTTTTTTGTAGATTAATATTCATTAAAATTCATAAAGGTGTGTTACTATTCATAAGGCTATGTTACTATTCAATAAAAATTAATTTTGTCTTATCATACTCCAAATAACTTACTGATCACAATTTTAGAAGACTGTTTTTCGAAATTCAAAACACAAATGTGAAAAAATTGTATTTAAAGGTCACATAGTACTTAGTAGTTCATTGTGTTGTGATTTTATGTGATTATATGATATTTTATATAAAATCAATTTTTATTGATAAAACATTGGGTCATTACATTCTTCCCCCTTAAAAATTTCTCCCTCAAAATTGTTTTTTACATTCTAGTCCATAAATAGGTGCAGGTACTTTTCCTTTCTTGCTTCCTCTAGTTCCCATGTTGCATCTTCATAGTTATGTTTCCGCCATAGTACCTTGACCAGGTGAGTAGTCTTGTTACATAGATTGTTATCTTTACGATCCAAGTTCTTTACTGAATTATCCTTGTAATAAAGATCATCCTCCAACTGTACCACCTCTGAAGAGAGTACATGTGAAGAGTTAGCTATGTACTTCCTTAAGAGGGATACATGAAAGACATCATGTACTTTGTACATTATAGGTGGAAGTGGCAGTTGATAGGCCACAGCTCTAACATGATCTAGGATTTTGAAGTGGTCGATGTACCTAGAACTTAACTTTCCTTTCTTCCCAAACCTCATGACCTTCTTCCATGGAGATATGAGTAGAAATACCAGGTCTCCAAATTTAAACTCGAGGTATTTTCAATGATTGTCTGCGAAACTATTTTGTCGACTTTGGGATACCTTGATGTGATAATGACTTATTTTCACCTTATTCATTATTTCATTGAACATTTCTATTCTTAGTAGCTTACGCTCACCGACTTCATCCAAACACACCAGTGTTCTACACCTTTTCTCATAAAGGGCTTCGTATGGTGATATTTAGATGCTCGAGCAGAAACTATTGTTGTAAGAGAATTCTACTAGTGGAAGATGTTGGTTATATCCTCATTTAAAGTCTATATAACGTGCTATCAACATATCTTCCAGTGTTTAAATAGTTCACTCATATTGGCCATCAGTTTGAGGATGATAGAATGTACTGAAGTTTAGTTCAGTGCTTGGAGCATATTGGATAATTTTCTAGAACATTAAGGTAAATCTTATATCATAATCAGATATAATAGATATTTTTACTTCAGTTATCCTTACCACTTCTTTGGTGTAAATTCGTGAAATATTATACAATGATAAGTCCTCTCGAATTTCAATAAAGTGAGTTGTCTTTGTAAGACGATCAACATTGACCATTATAGAATTTCTTCCTCTGAATGTTCTTGGAATTCTAGTGACAAAGTCCATAGGGATGTTCTCCCACTTCATAGTTGGTATGGGTAGTGGTTGCATCATCCCCTTATACTTATATATCTTAGCATTCACTTGCTGACATACCAGGAACTTTTATGTATATTCATCAATCTCCCTTTTCATATTGTCCCACCAAAATTTTTCTAAGAGATATCGATACATCTTTATGCTTCCTAGGTGAATAGAGATGTTCGAGCTATGTGCGTCATTCAAAATCTCTTTCTTTATCTATGGATCATATGGTACACATAATAGTGATAAAAATCTTAAAACTCTTTCCTCAGCAATTTTTAAATTAGAGGATTACCCATTTCTGAAAGCTTCGACCCTTTTCTGAATTTTCACAATTTTTCCTTGAGCATCCTTTATTTTCTCCATGAGAGATGGTTGAGAAATCATTTGAGAAATAATTGATGATGTTCCTCCCTTATTGATTCCCATGTCTATCCTCATCAAATCTAAGAAGATAAGATCATTTTCAATTCTCATCATTGATAAAGATTCTCGATCCTTTCTAATTAGAGTATCTGCCACCTTGTTTTCCTTACCAGGATGGTAGGGGATTGAGTAGTAATAATCCTTTATGACATCTATCCATCTTTGCTGGCACATTTTAAGCTATTTTTGTGCGAATATATATTTGAGACTCTTGTGATCAGTATATATCTCAAACTTCTCCCCATAGAGATAATGCCGCCAGATCGTCACTACAAAGATCACAACCGCCAACTCTAAATCATGAATGAGATAGTTTTTCTCAAGGATTTTCAGCTTCCTTGATGTGTAGGTGATCAATTTATAATTTTGAATCGGCACACAACCTAATCCATTATTATAAGAATAACTATACACCAAAAATATTTCTCCACTTGTTGGGAGTGTGAGTATTGGTACAGTGATAAGCCTCATTTTCAACTCATTGAAACAGTCTTCACATTCTTGGGTCCAGATAAAATTTACTCCCTTTCATGTCAACATGGTCATTGGGTTTGAAAATCATGAAAATTTGTTCAAAAATCAACGATAATACCCAGCTAGACCCAGAAAGCTGTGGATCTCCATTACAGATGTTGTCTTAGGCCACTATTCAATTGCCTTTGTCTTGGAAGGGTCCATATATATCCCTTTGCTAGTGACAACACTCCCCAAGAATGATAATTACTCCATCCATAACTCACATTTACTATACATTGCATACAATTTCTCCCTTTGCAAATTTTTTAACACAGTATTCAAATTCTCATCATGTTCTTCCTTGGTCTTGGAGTATATCTGAATATCATCATTAAATACTACCACAAAATTTTCAAGGTAATCTCTAAAATCTTTATTCATTAAATCTATGAAAATTTCTAGATCATTAGTGAGTTCAAAGGGCATCACTATGAACTCATAGTGTCCATAACTCGTTCAAAAGGCAGTCTTGATAATATCTTCCTTCTTCACCTGTAATTGGTGACATCCCGACCGAAGGTCCACCTTAGAGAAATAAATGTCCCCAAAAATCTGATTGAAGAATTCATATATCTGTTGTAGGGGAAACCTATTCTTTATCATGATTTTATTGAGCTCATGATAATCAATGCATAGGCGCATTTACATATTCTTCTTCTTGACGAAGTGGACTAGCTCACCACATGATGAAGCCCTTGGGCATATAAAACCCTTCTCCATATTCTCCTGTAACTCCTTCTTTAAATCTTATAGCTCTACGGTGGACATTCTATAAGGTTTCATTTATTAGGAAGAGATCGAGGAATAAGTTCATTTGAGAACTCAGCCTCTCGGTCAGGATAAATACCAGGAAACTCTTTAGGGAATAAATCAGTGTAATCCCTCACAATGTCCATGTCTTCAATCATGATTCTCTTCTTTGTCTCAATCATTTGAGCTAAAAATCATTGCTCATAAAAAATTAATATCAACCCTTGAGACATTTATTCTAAAGAAGATTCATCTTCCTCCTTAAACATATAAAGAATTTGAGGATGCTTCGGGATGTGAAGAGTGATCTCCCTTTCCTGATAGTTGATGTTGTATTTTTATAAAGACAGTCAATCCCTGACCAAGATAGAGTCAAACTCCACTAAAGTAAGTGATGGATTCCTCATGTACTAATAATTTTTTAATGATCACAAATCCTATTCAAACTGGTTAAATCCTCTAAATTATATCAAATCATGGGTGTTATTTCTTAAAGTATTTTCATGTTTTAAGAATATCCATTCAAAATCATAATTTCTCTACATTGAGTTTAATTTCCTTATACTATCTTTTGAATCTATTTATAATGATTTCTCTGATAAATGATTAAGTCTAATCTATTCTCGTATCATCATTGCTTAAGTCTGAATACAGTTATCTTGAAAAGTCTAAGACATCGTGAGTCTTCCACTGGTTATGTATTTCGACACCGAGAAGTAGACACCATGAAGAAGACACTGTGAAGGAGACACCGTGAACTAGACATCGTGAAGCAGACACCATGAAGCAAAAAATCGTGAAGCAGACACCATGAAGCAGACATCGCGAAGCAGACACAGTAAACATTGAGACACCGTGACCATGAGACATCGTGACTGTGAGACACCGTAATTGTGATACAGCCTGACCATGAGACACTATGGCCGTGAGACACCGTGATCGTGAGACACTATGACATTCAGACACTATGACCAATTCAGACACTGTGTGAAGGATACACCATTTCCATGACATATTATGACACTGTTTTCTAATATGTTTTGTCATTTTTCAATTTAATCTCTAATGGTCATATTTGAAGATATTAATGCACTGGCATAATTAATGTTTCTTTGTAGACATATCATCTGAATGTACAAGGTACGAGGTGTATAATACATGCAACCTTTCATCCCCAACACAATCTTTCCAAGATAAAATAAAATTTCTGCTAAGAAATAAGAATATACGAAAAAGAAAATCAAGTGGGTGTGAGTACCATACTGAAGAACACACTTAGAGAAAAACTTTCAGTTGCATGCAACTCGAAACTACTGAAGAACACATGAATAATATTTGAAACCTAGAGAAAATATTCACACATTCAAACCTCATGAATAACACAAGCTAATTCGCAACAATCTGTTTTAAAGATGAGGACTCTAATTCTGCATCTGCTTCATCTCAGAAGTTTATTGGTGCAAAGACCAACTCTCAAAGAACTTCTAAACATATCTAAATCTTTCTTCTCTTTTGTGTAGTTTTTTTTAACTTTTTATAAGAGTGTGTATCTGTATATCTACACACTCTATCTCCCGTATTAAACTGAAGGATTAAATATTTCCTTAATCAAAATTCTTTTACTCTTGGGTATACCCATTGATAAGTGTGGAAGACGTCTCTGTGTGTCCTGGGAGTTTGTACCCATGAAGAATTGTGGAAGAGGTCCATGTGTGGTATGGAAATTCCTGCATACTGTTGTTAACCCCGATAAAGTGTGTAGATCAAAGTTTATTTATATAAACTACTTGGTGGTAGGAGATCACAAAGTGGAGTGGATTAGGTCTCGGCTTGAGACTGAACCACTTGTTTTATATCCGTTGTGCTGCTTAATTTGTTTTTCTCTATTTTACTGCTTTTCTTAATAACTCTTAAATCACTAAATTGACTTTGATATTTAGTCTTGGAAAGAAGTTATAATTTTCTTGTCTTAGTAGAAAAACTTCAAATTTAGTTTTAATAATTAATATTAAGATTACTGAGAACTAATCAATCTTATAAAAAGTTATTTTAACAGTCAAACTCTTATAACAGTATAACCCTGATTAATGGGGTTGTATTTAATCATTTGAGGATGAACCTTTTAGAAATATTTTTTACAGAAATTTTTATAGTTACTCAATTCACCCCTCCCCTCTTGAGTGATCTACTCCGACGAACATTTGGTATCAGAGGTTGTTTATTAGGACTCTGTTTAATCTTATTCAACTGTGATTGTAGTTTAACCTTAAATTTCTCTTAATTCTAAATTTATACCTATTTTAAAGTAACTCTTTATTATGGATAATAGATTAGAAGGTGTTTTAAACAATAGACCACCATTCTTTAATGGAACCAATTATTCTAAATGGAAAATTAAAATTAAAATGCATTTAGAGAGTATGAGTTTTGAAATTTGGTCATCCATTATATATGAATATAAGATTCCTTATAATGGTGTAATCACATGGTATGGACCTACAAAAACTTCCTAAAATAAAAACTACAAAGCTATGAATGCTTTATACTAATCCTTAGGGGGTGAGGAATTCAATAGAATTTCTACTTGTAAAACTGCCCAAGAAATTTGGGATACCCAGTCTGTCTCACATGAAAGAACATCTAGTGTAAAAGAGATGAGACTTTATACTTATACTATTAAATATGATAATTTTAAGATGAAATCTGATGAACTTATATCTGAAATGTATCTTAGGTTCAATGAGATTTTCAACAAAATGATTTCTATTGGAAGAAAAGTCACTGCCAAGGAACAGATCATGAGAATTCTCAGATGTCTGCCTGAAAGTTTGAGGGGAACCTCTATATCTATTATATAATCATGCAACATCAGCAAACTACCTATAAAATAATCCATTGGTAAACTAATGATTTATGAGGAAGATCTGAAAGTCAACAATGAGGAGGAAGATGAGCCAAAGAGTAAATCTGTTGCATTCCAGACCACCACCTATAATCACAAAGACACAGGAAAACTAGAAGCTTCTGTAGAAAGTTCCAATGATGAGAAATAATCATCTGAAAGTGATGAATAAATGGCTCTATTATAAAGAAGATTCAAAATATTTTACAACAAGAAGAACTTTTTCATAAATCCTAACTTCAAGGGAAAATATGACCAAAAAGGAAATTGGAAGAAGGACTGGAAAAGAAGTGAAAAGACTGATGAAATTGTCTTCTATGAAGGTAAGCACAAAGGACATATCAAGGTTGACTGTCCAAAGCTCAAACACAAAAAAAAATATGAGGACAAGGACAAGAAGTATAAAAAGGCAATAAAAGCAACCTGGAGTGCTTCTAAGGATAGTTCAAGCAACTCAGAGACATCACATGATGAACTGACCAACAAAGACAATATGTGTTTTATGAAAAACACATCTGAGTTAACACTGGACTCTCATGTACATAATTCATACTATTATCGAGATGAGAGTTACTCTGAAAATATGACTAATGATGAAATATTTGAATACTATAACATGCTTGAGTAAACATGAAATGAAATAAAAGAAAAATATAAATCATTGAAGAAACAACATGATCTTATTGTGACTGTTAAATATGAACTCACAACTAAAAACGAGAAAAATGATCAACTACTCAAATGAAATAATGAATTAAAAATCTCAAATGAGAAATTAAATAGTGACTTAGAAAATTTTACCAATGGGAAAAATAACCTTACTCAAATGCTAGGAAAAAAAATTTCTCTTAAATACAACACTAATATTGGTTATCAACCTGGAAAACGAAATCTAGGTAGAACAAATTTTGTTTCAAAATTTAGGGCATACGGTTTTACTCCCATTTATGGAAACAAGTCATCTAGTTCAAGTCATGATACATATTCTAATATTTCAGGTTTTTGGGGACTAAATAGAGTATATTTTTCAAATATACTACATAATTATTATAGGAAACATATGAGGAAAATATGTGTTCCTAATGAACTTATCACTAATATTCTTGGACCCAAACAAGTATGGGTACCAAAATATGTTTTTGCTTAATCTTTTTATAGGAAAGCTGCTTAAAGAGTTCCTGTAAAAGTCTATGGTACTTGGATAGTGGATGTTCAAGTCACATGATAGGAGACTACTCATGCTTCAAGAACCTATAAAAATAGATGGAGGACTTGTCACATTTGGTGACAATGCCAAAGGAAATATTATTGGCATCAGCCAAATTGGTAACTCTAACTCAGTTTTAATTTCTAATTTATTTTTTGTTGATTGGTTAAAATATAATCTGCTTAGTATCTCACAATTATGTGATGATGGATTTCATGTTAGATTTGAAAATGATGCTTCCAATGCCTTTAATTATAAAGGTGAATTATTATTTTCTTCATTAAGAGGTGTGAATGTATACTCTGTTAAATTAGATTATTTCGCTTCTCAAAATGTTTTATGCTTACATTTATTTCATAAAGAGACTTGGATCTGGCATAGAAGATTAGGACACTATAATGTTAACTCCCTTGGAAATATAGCTAGAAAAAATCTTAGTTAAATACTTACCCAAAATAGAGTTTCCAAATGACAAAGTGTGTAATCCTTGTCAAAAAGGAAAACAACACAAAGTTTCCTTCAAACAAAAGAAATAAGTGTCATCTTCTCAAACTATCAAATTGTTTTACATGGATTTTTTTGGACCATATAGAGTTTCTAGTTTAAATGGGAAGCACAATGTTTATGTTCTTGTATATGACTTCTCTAGATATACTTGGACCTTACTTATGGCTCAAAAAAGTGAGGCATGTTCTTATTTTACTAAATATGCCAAGTCTGTAGAAAATCATAGTAGACTTAGAATTAAATCCTTAAGAAGTGATCATGGTTGTGAGTTTAAAAATCAATAGTTTGAATCCTTTTACTCACAAAATTGTTATAGTCACAATTTCTTTGCCCCCAGAACACCTCATCAAAATGGAGTTGTGGAGAGAATAAATAGAACCTTGTAAGAGATTTCTTGAACAATACTTGGTGAGTATGACCTACCTATTTATTTTTGGGCTGAAGCTATCAATACAGCATGCTACATAATCAATAGAGTGTTGATCCGACCTATTCTTAAAAGGACTCCTTATGAGTTATGGAACAATAGAAAACCCATGGTTAACTAATTCAATATTTTTGGTTGTAAAGTATATATCCTTAATACTAAGGACAATCTTGATAAATTTGCTCCAAAAGTGATGAATGTATCTTTTTAGGATATTTCTTGTCTAGTAAAGCCTATAGAGTGTTCAATAAAAGAACTAAATGTGTGGAAGAATATATTCATGTCTAAATTGATGAAACAGATCCACATGAGCCTGAAACCATTCTAGAAAACCTGGAGGATGATGTATCAAATCTTAACATTAATCCAAAATCTTCAAACCATTCTATGAAAGAATCTATGAAAACTTCTAGTTCTGGAAATTTCTTAGAGTCAAGTCACAATGAACTTGAATCTGTTGATGAACCATAAATCACTAGTCCCTCTTTTATAGAGATTTTAGAACTCTTAAAAATCATCCCTTAGATGTTTTTGTAGGAGACATAGTCAAAGGAACTCAGACTAGAGCTTCTCTTAGAAATCAGGTTCAACATCAAGCCTTCTTGTCACAACATGAAACTAAAAGCATTAATGATGCTATTAATGATGAATTTTGGATGATTTCTATGTAAGAAGAGCTTAACCGGTTTGAAAGGAACAATTTTTGGAAACTTGTTAAAAGAACTAAGGACACATTTACCATAGGCACTAAATGGGTGTTCAGAAATAAGGTAGAAGAAGCTGGTAACATAGTCAGAAACAAGGCCAGATTTTTTGCACATGGCTATACTCAAGAAGAAGGAATTGATAATAAAGATACTTTGGCTCTAGTAGATAGACTTGAAGAAATCAGAATCTTGCTTGCCTATGCTGTACATCTGAATTGATAACTATATAAAATGGATGTTAAAAGAGCATTCTTAAATGGGTATATATTTGTGGATGTTTTTTTAGAACAAACCCCTGGTTTTACAAACCCCCATTTTCCAAATCATATTTTTAAATTATAAAAATCTTTGAATGGTTTAAATCATTCTCCAATAGCTTGGTATGATAGATTGAGTACTTTTCTTATTTCCAACTGTTTTACAAAAGCAATAGTTGATCCTACCCATTTTATAAAACAAATTTCTAATGATGTTTTAGTTTTTCAAATCTATGTAGATGATATTATTTTTGGATCTTCAAAAAATTATTTATGTGTTGATTTTTCAAAAATGATGCAAAATGATTTTGAAATGAGTTAAACGGGTGAACTGAAATTCTTCCTTGGATTTCAAATCTTTCAAAATAATTATGGAATTATTTTAACTCAAATTAAATATAATAGATATCTTCTAAAACGTTTTGGTTTGGATAGCACTAAAAGTAGTGACACTCCCATGAGTACCACTTGTAAGTTGGATCTTGATAAAGATGGAAAATCTGTTGATCAAACCACTTATCGAGGAATGATTGGGAGTTTTCCCTACTTAACTGCTAGTCTTCCTAACATTATGTTTAGTGTGTGTATGTGTGATCATTTTCAATAAAATCCTAACGAATCATATTTAAATTTTCTAAAGAGAAATTTCAAATACCTCAAGCATACACCCAATCTAGGATTGTTATATCATAGAGGACAATCATTTGAATTAGTTAGCTATTCTATTGCTGACATCAGTGGTTGTAAGTTATATAGAAAAATAACCTCTAGAAGATGTCATTTTTTAGGCAAGTCACCAGTATCATGGTGTAGTATGAAACAAAATTCTGTTTCATTATCCTCTGCAGAAGCTGAATACATAGCTTCTGAAAGTTGTTGTGCACAAATTTTCTAGATGAAACAAACATTACTAGATTGTGGATATCAATTCAGGGATGTACCTATAAACTGTGACAACACAAGTGCAATAAACATCTATAAAAATTCTGTTTCACATTCTAGGATAAATCATATTGATTTAAGACATCACTTTTTGAGATATCATTATCAAAAAAATGGTATCACTTTTGAATTCATTGGTAGTGAGTATCGTCTTGCTGATATATTCACCAAACCATTAACATCAAAAAGAATAGAATACGTCATACATGAACTAGGCATGATAATCCTCAAATATATATCTTACTATTTCATGTCTTACTATTAGATATCTTACTGTTTCATGTCTTATTGTTCGATATCTTACTATTTTATACTTTACCGTTTCATGATTATGGTTTCTCAGTTAGTACTTCGTGATTACCGTCTGACAGTTACTGTCTCACTGTAATGTTCATTCACTGTCTCACCATAATGTGCATTTACTTTCTCACCATAAAAATTCTTTATGTTTTTTTGTAAAAAACCATATTTCAGAAATTATCCTCTTTACCTTTTTGTTTTCTCGCACTTTTATTTTTGTGACGTTTGAAATCTCTAAATGATAAAATAAATAAATTATCACTATATTATTCACTTGTGATTTCTTTTATTCACTCATTTCAATCCATTATTCAACCCTATAACCCTTTTCTCTCTCTCAAACCTTACGTGGATTCCCAGGATGAAGCGCCCTTCATTGTCGACTCTAGAGAAGCACAGCTCAAAGAAGAAAAAGATTTCACCTAAGCCAGCACCAAAAGGTCCTCTAATTCCAAATCTATCAAACTAAGTTATCATACTTGATAAAGTGGTTTTCCTCAAATGGATTCTATCCAGTAAGTCATTGTTTTTGAATGATTTAGAACAGCATGGCTGGTTAGAGTGGTTTTAGAAGGAAGACAGAACTATTTATCCTAAGTTGGTAGCTCAGGTTTATCAGTATGTACAATTCTATTTTGATTCTGGTGATAGTTATGTCATGAGAAGCTATATCAAAGGGCATAGATTCTCATTCTCTTCAAGGTTATGGGTTTCATGCCTTAGGATACCTCATGAAGGCATCTGTGAGGATTATCATAGAGGACCCCCACCTTCAATCAAATTCTTTGATTTGGAGGATGCTTTGAAAGCCTTAACAGTAAATGGCACCCAGAGGAGAGACATTGCTTCTAAACTGGATGGATAATCAAGGCTTCTGATCAAGTTTATACATAATTTAGTTAGTCCCAAAAAAGGGGATTTTGTTGTTTTGAAATATGAGGATGTGTTTCTGATCCACCTTATGAAAAATGGGCATAAGATTGACCTGTGCAAGTATATCATACACCATATGTGTGAGCTGATCAAAGTCACATCCAATTCAAATTCCTTATTTTACTATCGGCTAATCTCAGCCATGCTTCATGCCAAAGGTATGGTTGGACCTAATGAGTAATTAATTAATGATTGTGAATTCTGCCTCTCAAAATCCACTGCCAAGAGAATGAAGATCAATTAGAATCTTTGGAAAAAGGAATGGGTGGAATAAAATGATAGAATTTATGATAAATGCAATACAGAGGAACATCCCTCAAGACCAATAAATATTTATGATCTTGGTTTGGAACCAGATGAGATTGTTGAGTACACTTCTAAAGAAGAAGAAGAGGCTATTGTGCCTCATAGAGAAACTGTTTCTTTTAAGGAAGACAATCCTCTTGTTCCTCATGAAGTTCGTGAAGAATAAGGTCATGCTCCTCAAGATTCTGTTAATCTGGTAGATCAACCAAAGCTTGAAACTGAATTTGTTACGAAAGAAACTGAAAATAATTCCATGGAAGAACCTACAGTGGAAGAGATACATGTTATGCAAGAAGCTAACCTTGATAAACTCCCTATAGAACAATTTGTTCCTGAAATAATCACTTCAATCAAATAGAGTATGGATATAGATTTTAAGTTAGCTAGATAGGAAATGATTGAGGAACTATGAGATGATTTTGTGGAATTAGATCAAGGCCCTATACCTCTCGGTCCTAGGAAGGATGCAACCATTTAGGGTGAGAAACCCCCAATCCTGGAATCTGCTGAAGTAACAAATCCTGTTTTTTCAAGCCCTATAGCCACTCAATATAAGTTCCCCAGCTTCTATGATGTGGATGACTCTCAGCAAGTCTCAGAAAAAGGCCTTGAAATTTCCTCTTTATTCCAGTTGAAATCGGTCTAGAATTTTGCCCCTACAAAGGATCTCGAAATCGTATCAGTACCTGTTTCTGAAAATTAATCAGGCCAATCATTATTGGTGATTAAGGATGATCTGAAGGACTTTGGTGCAACCCTCTTTTCTGGAGTTGAGAAACTCTTGAATACCCAACCTATTCCTGTGACCAATTTAAGTGAGATATATGCCTCACTGTTATTGGAAAAGATAATCTGGTAGATTCAACCTAAAATGATTCATGAAATTCATGAAGTTAGAGTTGAAAATTTTCTACTTAGTGATAATGTGAAGACTCTAAGAGGTATGATTGAGGACCTGCAAAAAGAGATTCACAAGAGATCACAACTTGTTTCTCCTCCTGTAGAACCTGCTCTTACTCAAACCCCACAGGTTTTTGTGTCTCAAATTCAACCATATCTAGCTTCCTTAGATGAAAAGGTCACTGAAAGAACAATTAGATCATGAAGTAGATGAGATATCTTGTTGTAAATATTAACAAACTCACTGATGAATACACATGGTGTCTTCAAAAAGTGCAAAACGAACTGAAATCTCTCTCCACCACTGTCAATGCTTCTAAAGCCTCTAGTCAATCCTCAAAACATTCTTTAGATACTTATCTGCTCGGAACAGTAGTAAAAGAAGAGATTCAGAATGTACTTAGTGGTTTCCATGCAGCTTCTCTCTCTGAAGTTATCAAGAATAGTGACCGAGTTCTTGATCTAGTCCAAATTCACTCAAAAATTTCTAATGATGCTCAGTAAGAAATTTCCAAGAAAGTGGATTTCTACTTCAACTGAATCTTCTCAAAGACTGATATGAAAAATCATTTCAAGTATCTTGTGTAAAATATCATAATTTCTCCTGCGACTCAAGCTTTCAAGAACAAAGTACAAAATCTCATAGAGTTTACTCAATTTTTGGATAAGTTTATGGAAAATAAGGATGATTTCGAGAAATCAATGCAGTATGGTGGGGAGATCATTACAGATTTCATTAAGCTTATGAGGCCTTACCCTCATGTATAGAGTACATCCATTGTTTCTCCTGCTGCTACACCTCTAAGACTGGGATTTCCTACCTTCACCTCTGACATATCCTCCACCACTATGTCTGTCAGCCGCGCACTATGTCAGATCAGGACTGTGATCCTTGATCAATAACTTCCTCAATCTTCTACTAATCTTACTATGGATCCATCTATTTTTGAAGGCCTTCCTCTACCTTCTTTATCAATCACCTCACTCACTTATTCTACCTCAACCTCTGCTCATATGGATTCCACTTATACTATGGCTGCTCAAGGCAAAGAGAAGTCCATCCCATAAAGAAGAAGAGTGATTAATCCTTTTTTATAGGGATTCTATTGCTTTTGTTTTGGTTTTTTCCATTTGTACTGAACCTTAATTTCTTTAATAAAATGTGTACTTTTTCATGCCTCCTCTTATTCCATCCTTTTTGATAATCCCAAAAGGGGGAGAAATATGTTAGAAAAATCTCTTTATGTTAGACATTTATCTTATATCTATATCTAGAGTTGAATCAAATATATAATTTAACATTACATGATTTGTGATCATCAAAAAGGGAGATATTTTTGGACTTCTCATGTACTAATCATGTTTTAATTATCACAAATCCTATTCAACCTAGTTAAATCCTGTAAATTTTATCAAATCATATTTATTATTTATTAATGTATTCTCATGTTTTAAGAAAATCCATTCAAAATCTTCATTTCTCTACATCCAGTTTAATTACCATATATTAACTTTTGACTCTATTTATAATGATTTCTCTGAAAAATGATTAAGTCTAATCTATTCTATGATCATTATTGCATAATTCTAAATACAATTATCTTGAAAAGTCTAATACATCGTGATAACACCACTGTTTATGTCTTTCTGACACCGTGAAACAGACACCATGAAGCAGACACCATAAAGCAGACACCATAAAGAAGACACCGTGAAGTAGACACCTTGAAGCAGACACTATGAGGTAGACACTGTGAAGCAGACACCGTGAAGCAGACACCGAGAAGTAGACACCATAAACATTGAGACATCATGACCATGAGACACCATAACCATGAGACACCGTGACCATGAGACACCATGACCATGAGACACCGTGAACAAGAGACACTATGACCATGAGACACTGTGACCATGAGACACTGTGACATTCAGACACCGTGACCAATCCAGATACCGTGTGAAGGAGACACTGTTACGATGACATATTGTGACACTGTTTCCTAATATGTTTTTTCTTTTTTCAATTTAATCTCTAACGGTCATATTTGAAAATATTAATGTACTAAAAAAATTAATGTTTCTTTGTAGACATATCATCTGATATTATGAGGTATGAGGTGTAGAATACATGCAACCTGTCGGCCCCACCACATGCATTCCAAGATAAAATAAAAGTTCTGCTCAGAAATAAGAATATACGAAAAAGAAAATCAAGCGGGCATGAGCACTATACTGAAGAACACTCTTAGATCAAATTTTTCAATTGCATGCAGCTTGACTCTGTGGAAGAACACATGAAGCATATTTGAAGCCTAGAGAACATCATCACACTGTCAGACCTCACGAAGAACACATGTTATATCACGAAAATCTGTTTTATAGATGAGGACTCGAATTCTGCATATGCTTCATCTCATAAGTCCAGAGTTGCAAAGAGCAACACTCAAAGCACTTCAAAACCTATATAAATCTTTTTTCTCTATTGTGTAGCTTTTATTAACTTTCGAGCAGAGTGTGTATCTGTATAGAAACACACTCTGTATCCCGCATTAAACTGAAGGATACAATATATCCTTACTCAAACATTCTTTTGATTTTGTGTATACTGGCTGATAAGTGTGGAAGAGGTCTGTGTGTAGCCTGGTAGTTTGTACCCATGAAGAACTGTGAAAGAGGTCCCTATGTGGCCTGATTAGTATTGCTTACTATTGTTAACCCCGATCCAGGGTGTGGATAAAAGTTTATTTATATAAACTGGTTGGTGGAAGTTTATCACCAATTGGAGTGGATTAGGTCTTGGCATGAGACGGAACCACTTGTTTCATATCCAATGTGTTGCTTAATTTAGTTTTCTCTGTTTTACTACTTTTCTTCATAAGTCATAAATCACTATATTCACTTTGATAGTTAGTCTTTTAAATAAGTTATAACTATCATGTCTTAGTATAATAACTTCAAAATTAGTTTTAATAATTAATATTAAGATTACTGAGAACTAATCAATCTTATAAGAAGTTATTTAAACATTCAAACTCTTATAACAGCATAACCTTGATTAACTGGGTTGTATCTAATCTTTTGAGGATAAAACTTTTAGAAATATTTTTTATAGAAATTTTTATAGTTACAAAATTCACCCCTACCCTCTTGAGTAATCTACTCTAACCAATAGTAAGTATGAAGAGATTTTATGGGAGGTTCAATCCACAAACATTAACAGGGGAGGAGTTATCAACCATGGATGAAATAATTGCCCCATTCGTTGTTCGCACAGATAACTTATCTCCCAAATTTTGATGTGGTGTTTGAATAGTTCTTCTAGCCATGCAAGATATTAAAGAATGTGTAGAACCAGAATCAAATAGTATGTTCACTATTCTTGAATGAATAACTAGAAGACCTTTCACCACATTGTTGTCCAGCTCCACCTTAGTAGTAGTAATAGTATAAGCCCTTCCTTGTTTCCTTGGAGGTTTTTTTTATTTCCTTTGCCAACCCTTGGCTTAGGGAATTTTTTTTTATAATTCCCATGCTCCTTGATGTTGTAACACTGCACCACTGGCTGAGCGTTGATCTAAACCTTCCTTTCTTTTTCCACATTAGCAAGATTTTCCATATCCCTTCTGTAGTTATGGGCTAGATATCCTAGCTTTCCACATTAGAAGCAATTTTCGGTTTCCCTTTAGACAGTTCCCAAGATGCTTCTTCCCACAACTTTTACAAGTGGGATATTCGGGCTTCATTCCATCATGAGATTTTTTTGTTGTACCACCCATGTTATTCCCATTTCTTCCATTCTTATCACCAGGCCCATGAGACCACTGAGACTCCCAATATATATTTCATCCTTGAGGAAAAATTATACAATCTCCTCATAAAATTCTAAGTCTTGAATTGACTACACTTTTGTAGACTCAGCTTTAGTCCGCTAAAGAAGTGATCCACCTTGCTTTATGTGTTCATGAAAAAGCCATAGGCCTACCTTGAAATCCATGTAAAGATTTCTTCAGATTCCTTGACAAACTCATCTTCCATCTGTTTGAGGCTAAGGAACTCTTTTTTTATCTTTATATGGAGGGTTTGAGGAAAATATGTATTAAAAAACATCCTCTTGATTTCCTCCCAATCCATAGAATCAATTTCTTCTTGATACATTGTATTATTGATCACTATCCACCACTGGTCATCTTCCCCATCAAAACGACAGACCGCCAGTACAACTTTCTATTCTTATGAGCACTAGAGTGCAGAGAATATATTTTCAATGGAGTTAATCTACTACTCTATCACGAGGGGATCAGAAGATCCACTAAACATGGGAGGCCTTTTTCTCACAAAGTGTTCTTCTACAACTTCCTCTTTTTTTGGAGGAGGAGGGTGTTCCACATGATTCAAGTTATTAGTAACTACTTAAGCCAACTAAGCAAGTACTATCATGAAATTTTGAGCACCCATTCCAATCATATCAATCCTATAAATTGGGAATTGTTCACATTCCCTTTCACGTTGATTATTGGGATGTGTTCTTCTATTTCCTGCCATTAGCTAAGAAAAAGAACGTGCAATTGTAGGGATTTAATACTTAGCAATTGAGTATAAAAAGAAAAGAAACCTTGAACATAAGGGAATAAACTATTCACGGATAAGTATATCCTAACTTGTGATTCTGTATGTTTAAATCTAGTTTATCCTTTATATTTTTCTTAACTTATATTCTTATGGGTTTCTTCATTCATATAATAATGGTTTATACTAAGATCATGAATTTACCAAATCATATCCCCTGGGAGTGTCAAACCAAGAGTGCAGTAAGGCCCATTGTCATGTACCAACATACCCTAGGTCAAGCCCAAAACTCTTTGTCAGAGTTTTCACTTCTATGTACATCTGTGCTAGAGCGACCTCTACTTGTTCGTATCAAAACATGGATGTATTATCATGATAAACCACTTACTCTATATTTACCAAAATTTATGGAATTTTTCTTATACTTAGTCTCATACATAAGGTTCTAACTAAGGTGCTCTGTTACTAGTCTATAAAAAATAACTAGACCACCCTCTGATACCAACTATATCTCCCCTATTCTTTTACATATAACATTACATGGTTTTAGGCATAATTATAAATCATAGAATAAGCCAAGGATCATGAAGTATAGTGTCTTAGAAGACAAGGAACATAATAAAATAATATAAAAAAATTATTTAAACTCCATAATGATCTTCTATCTTCCATTTTACTCATACATCTACATAGGATAACCTGGGGAACACATAAAGGAAGTGCTGAGCTAAAAATCCCAGTAAGGGAGTATACAACAGAATAATTCTTTAGAACAAGGGTTAGAAGTCATGACATAAAGATAATAAAAGAATGGAACATATGGAATCATAACATATAAACATGGAATCATATAAACATGGAATCATAGTAATGTGGTAGCAACATAAAACATGACTTAACTATGAGTCAAGACTAACTGCCATGATCGTTTCACATAGTACCACAAACCAAGGCTAGTCGCCAAGACAGTCGTACATAAAATATCATGAGAATTAACTTTACCCAACGCATTGGAGTGCTATCTGGGCACACACATCTTACATTTCATGAATATTTTTTCCAAATAAATCATTATACATAATCAATATTACATAAACAAAAGGTTAAACCCTAGTAAGAATTAGGTTCCATAATCACGACATAAAGAATAACCAATGGGTGTATCATGAAAGTGTCCATGTAGGAAAAGAATTAGATCATACATGGACGTATATAAGGTAAAGGAGGCACATATCATAGTATTTAATGTAAAATATAAGTTACATCATTTAAGAAATGTATATGATAAATTTTAGCATTAAAACATTTTTGTGCAGTTTTAAGGAAAATACTATAGAGATTTAAAATAGAAAAGGGAGCTATATTTAATATAAAACTAGGATTGAACCAAGAGGGTTTTCATAATAAAAATAATAATTTTATATAAAAATTCGTTTCTTAAAATAAAGGATAGAGTGCACTTGAAATTGGGTAAAAATTTGGGAAGTTCCCTTAAAACAAGTTTACATATAGGGAAGTATCGAGGAGGAAATCACTTAAAAGAATGTATATCCTCAAAAGAGAATAAGTGATGGATCTTGAAATATGAGTATGGAGCATAAAAACCTCATTTAAAATTTGTACATAAAAATAAAATAAAACTTAATTTGGGTAAAAAGAAAGAAAGAGAAGCTCGAAGGGATAAAGGCAGTTCAGGTAGAATTATTTATGGATTATCGGCATGGTATCAGGTGTACTTAAGAGGGATTAATGAGATAAAATGGGGATTATCGTCACATATAATTCAAGATTTTAGTATTGGGGAAGGTGATAAGTCTTACCCCAAAATTATGAATTATATGTAAAATGGCATAACATAGACGATATTCTTGAACAAAAGTTAAATATAGAGGATCCCTTACCTTAATCCTGATGGTATTCTCCACTTGATATTACCGACTTGAATAATAAAATAGGGTTCATTAATTTAAAATTATAGAACCTATTATATATATAATTTATTTATTAAAACCTTTTTGAGTTCACTAATAACCATTTTTATTGGTTATGAGGTTCAATTTCATTGTTCGGGTCTATTCTTTTCTGGGATTTAATGATCGGTTCACTTATATTCATGTTTGGAGAACCATGTAAAATAGAGATGGTTTTACAGAATTGTAGTTATATTATATTATTTAATATCTATAAGGTTACATAGTTGTAAATTTAATTTGGTTACTTGTAGTGAATATTAATCATTATATACATTATTTAATGATAACAGTTTGAGTTAAGTGGTACAACGTACTCATTTTTATTTATAAATAAAAAACATTAGTAAAAAATATTCCAGAACCTTAGATGAGACATAATAAATATATTAAGGTATGGTTCAACAATGAAAATGGTTTCATGACCAGAGTTTAACATGGTAATTGAAACTGAAAACCTATCGTCCTTGAATGTGGTAAATTAGCACATCTCAGATGGTGTTTCATTTTTAGTATAAAAGAAAGAGAAAGGATAGATAATGAATAATTGATAACATATCATGAAAACATTATATTACTTGTTTTTTATTGGAGTCATCAGAATATTTGGATGATATTAGTTGAGGAAAGAAAAAGGAAAGAGGTGAACATGAAAATAAAATAAAAGCTGAGAGATCCCTTATGAAAATTCAGCAGCCAGACGGTGTCGCTTAATATTTCATAAAATAAATTGATGTGAGTAAAAATGTTATCTCATAATGTGGAAATAAAAATGAATGTAATAGGGATACATAAAATGAAATCCCAACATATGGAAATGGAAATTAAAATAGATAACATAAAAGAAGTGTTAACTAAAATAGGAGGGTGAAAAATTCCCTTACCTTATAGAGTAACTCCGAAAACTTGAAGGTTGGGACCTTGGGGGATTAAGGATACCATGGTGCGATTCCTGAGGAGTTAATACCACCAGATATTAGAGGATGGTGGATATGGAAATAAATAAAACGAACTGAATAGTGGGTATTTATAGTAAAATATTGATATTTTTATTAATTTCAAAGGACACCTCATTTGTGCTTATTTGAAAAACCATGGGCTTTCCAATGGTATTTTCCCATTTTATTAGCCACATGGGAAACATCATATCATATATTACTTTAATAAAATCTATGATCATTTTTTATTAATTATTAAATTATTATGATGTCATTAAACATACCGAAAACTCAAAAATGTATTTTTACAATTCATTAAAAATTAAATTATTTTAGAAAAATCCCAAAAAATCACCTTAACCATTTTTAAACTCGTTGATTTAAAAAATAAAATCCATATTTTGAAAATAATTTTCAAAATATTTTTAATTTAATTTTAAAATAAAATCATCATTTATTCAATAAAAACAACATTAAAACTATAACTCTTTTTACAAACACCTCGAAAAATTATTCTAGTTCCCATAAAATTAACTTATAACCCTAAAAAATAAAGATAAAATTTATGATTACATTTTTTGAAAATAAATTTCCATTTTAATTATTAAATTAATCATAAAATTGTAAATAAAATATTTATGACATAAAAAAATACCAATACTAATACGGTGATCATTTTTTTACTTTTAAGATGTCTAAATTGTATTTATACTTTCATGGGTGATATTTATATATTTATTTTTATCTGATTACTATTCATTAATATTAATAAAGTTATGTTTCTATTCATAACAGTATGTTACAATTCATTAAGAATTTTGTTTGTCTTATCATACTCTAGATAACTTACGGATCACAATTGTAGCTGACTGTTTTTCGAAATTGAAAACACAAAAGTGAAAAACTTTTGTTTAAAGGTCACATAGTACTTATTAGTTCATTGTGTTTTTATTTCATGTGATTATATGAAATTAAAAAAGAAATTAATTTCTATTGATAAAACATTAGGTCATTAAAACCTTGTTCTAAAAATGATAAAAATATTCCTTTAAAACATTTTTAAAAAATCCACCCTTGGGAAAAAATGAATTTGAAATTTTTTAAGAGAATAGTAATTAAAAAATGATAAGATTTTTAGAAAACATGGACTTGGAATATAAATATTCACAAGTGGAGACTTAAATGTAAACAATCCTGAATAATGATGAGATCGTGAAATGTTCCCTTACAAATATTATATCTTTAAAAGGAAAATAAATAAAATGAATCTACTATGTGTGTTTTATTTTAATCCATATAAAATAAGTGTAAATTCAACATAATATAATCATAATTAATTTTACACATAATATTAGAATGATGTAATAAATAAATTTTTATTTTAACACACTGAATAGAAATTGAGTTAAGAATTCTCTTAAAATATTTCGAAATCATCACATACATTCTATAGATTCAAAAATAATAGACTTTGGTTAATTATTTACATTATTGGGAATCATTTCCAAGTTTATTATTCCATTTATTTTACTTATTACCATGTTATAAAAATTACTTAATTATTTAAGTTCACGTTGGATGTTTTGATGATATTCGGTTCATAAGTACAAAATTACATTGGTAATTTAACTATAACAATGAAAGGTCATAATTAAATCATCTCTATTATAATATTCATGAAATAATAATCACTTTTACACATCAATTATATTTTTTAAATCCATCGATTGAATATTGAAAAAATGAACTATGTTACAATCATGGAGATAATAGCTTGTACATACGCATAAATAATGTTTCCATTTTTCAACAATAATTATGGTAAGAAGGTGATGCTTATTTTATATTTAAAGAATAATTATAAGATAATATATATAATATTATTTGTTTTAATAAAATTATATACATCCTCAGTGTTATGTGATTATGAAAAATGAATCACATCTCTTTGTCGAGGTGGTAGTCCACACGTATGCATAAATGATGTTATCCTTTTTATTATCAGTGAAAGGTAAGAACATAAATGATATATTATATTTTAATTATGATAAATCTATAATTAATATAATATATAAAAATTAATTCCATTATCATAACTAGACATGAGAGATGGTGATGACAAACGAATTACATCGGTTCGTGAGGTAGTAGTCCTCCTTACACATGAATGATGAATTCTTTTCAAATTTGATGGAAGATGAGATTGATATAAATCATGAAACTAAACTAATAACATAGTATATTTTGGATATATGATTTATTATTTTATCATGGCTTTAGAATATTTCATATATGATTAAGGATAAACAAAAAATATATATGCATATAAAAACTATACTTCTTCATTGGAAATCTTCTATTCTTTAACACGTTAAAACCACTAAGGTTAGTGTTCGGCCTGACACAAGACCTATTGAATGTAAGTGGATATTAAATAAATATAATTTTCATGTATTTTACAAACAATGAGGGTTTTTAATTATGAATAAATTAGAACAAGAGGATCCCTTTAATAAGAGAGGAGAGGGGCACCCTGGAAATTTCCCAAAATATTAAATTAATATAAATTAATTTTAAATTATAATTGGATAAAAAAAGTAATAATTTCTATGATAATATGAAAATGTATATAAATACCCTAATAAAAATAAAAATTACATATTTATTTTCTAAATTTATACACTTATCCTTTGGTTTTAAAACTTATTTTACCCCTTTAACTCTTACCGTAACAACATGAATTTTTACACTTTGAGGCTTACAATATTTACTTTAAAATAAGTAAATTCTCATAAATAGAATATGGTTGAAATTATAATCATTGTTCTAATAATTTGGCTAAATTTAATACTTCTTGATATTTTATATAATTTAATAAATTATTATTTACTATATATATTCATAATGTTAATTTTAAGGACTATTCATTAATTTCAATTTAATAATATCGTGATAACACTTATAATTTAAAAACTATTTAATTACATCCATAAAATGTTAATTTCATCGATAAAATTATTTTACCACATAAATTATCTCAAATTATATTTATTTTAATATTTTTAATAACATATATTTGATATTTCCAATAAAAAAATAATTATTGTATCAGTGTTGTATAAGAATTTAAGGTTATTATTTCTACATTAAAAGTTAAAAAGAAATTACCATGATTTAAATAAATATATTATATTTATAATTACTATTTATAGTCAAATATATCCTCTAGATAACCCCATATTAAAAATCATATTGTTATTAAAAATATGAGTGTAACATCTTTGACATTTGTTTAAATAAAATATTATTAATGTCATGATAACATAAAAATGGAAACTAATGTCCATATTTTCGAACCATGAATGATTATAGAAAAAATACTCATTATGTAAATTTTTGAGAAGTATAGGGTCCAATTTATAGTCCATATCATATTATTTGTTACCCTTAATCACCTGATTTACTTTCTACCATTATTATAAAATTTACCAAGGTCGTTATTCCTGTTGTTAAAAAATAAATGGTAACTATTTAATAAATTTAAATCCTATTATTCCAAATATGAAATTCATTTTTCAAAACTAAAAAAATAGAAGCTGTATAAATTATTTCAAAATTTAATTGTCAAAACTCAACACAGAATGGTTTTTCGTGAAAATTACATTTTTAAAATATTAAAAGTTTTCATACTAAATTCTTGTATAAAATAAATTAAAAATATCATAATTAGAATATATTGAATCAAATTCAACTAATAAAAATTTAAAACTAATCCAAAATATAATTAGACCTTATGAATACTTCAAACTATAATTTTTAATAAATATCTGTATTTTTCACTAATCATGGAAAAATAAAACTTTTCAAAAAAATTATCATAATTTAATCATAGTTAAATTATGATATATTGATTTCAAAATATGATGTTAATTTTTTGGATACATTTTTCAAAAACTCCATAAATTAATTATAGTTTTTTTACATAAAAATAAATAAAATAAATTTTTTAAGAATAATATGTATTTTCTAAAAATCTATTACTTATTTAAAAATAATTAATTAATACATTAAAAATGAGTAGTACAATTAGATATTTCATAATTCCTTCTACACTATTCTTTCCCGCCAATTTAATGGATAGGTTATAATGATCACATAATAATATTTCATTATTTTTTTAAGCTTAGTGTTGCATATATTGTACACAATAAAACATAGCCTTTCCTTTTAAAATCTTAGAATATTACAAAATGGCCATAGACTGGTGTAGAAAATTAGGTCGTTTTAACCCATCACATCCTCCCCCATAATATGTTGTGTTCCATGTTGTAGGTTTCAATAGAGATACACCTAGCGTACTCCTCTATAGTCCACATCAATACACTTTCCATTTTAGCTTTAGCTATTTTATATAGATTACCTACTAGTTCACCAAAGCCTCCAACAAGGTCGTGGTCCTACCTATTTTGAAATATAATAGACCAAACCCCATTTTTAAGCCACCATGCACCTCCAAAACTTATAAAACCTAAAATTATAGGGTAAATATTCTTCATGATTTATTTCATAAACTGAGGTCTGAAAAATGAACATATTATTGTACAAATTTAAGTGTTTTTTCGGAATATAAGAAAATAATTTATTTTATTACTTCTAATCTTATGGTTTAAGTGAAATTATCATTTTTCATCGTTTCTAAAGATTCCTCTCAATAAGAGATATTAACTAGTTATATTTCTTACAAATTTATTAATAAAGTTCCTTCTTGTCACTTATTTAAGAGTCTATCTTCTAACGTTTTCTACATTTTTTTCACTGACTAAAAAAACCTACATAATTATTTAAATATAATTTTATAGCTAAACATTTATTTTAATTTTTTTATTCATTTAAAGGTAAAAATAAACCTTCATGTCACTTTATTATATAAATAACCTTTTTTTCACTAGCAGTACGCTATATTTTTTACTGATAGGTATTGGTTTCTCTTAGGATAAACTAGGGTGGGACTATTTAGTTCTGTGGATATTTCATGGTTTTATCACTTTTTATTTTATTTATTATTATCTCAGAGATATGATATTATGGAAATAACATGTGATGTTCTCAATTATCATTGAACCACTAACAAGAGGGGTTGAATCAGTAGGTATTTTTATAGAAATTTATAAATTTATGACATTTAACCCCTAAAAATTGTTATAATTATCTTCTGTACAAAATTTTAAAATAAAATCACAAGCATGAAAATGTATCAATGTAAACAAGGCATGTGATATTTACAAGATTCAAACTTAGTGGGAGAACCTATATCGTTTTCATGTCCACTACCATGGGTCCATGTAATTTCCCAATTAAAAATAATTTAATTCAAATTTTGATGCATTTACCATTATACTCATTCTATCTCATGATATGAATGAATATACGGACTTCATTCAGTGTAAAACAATTCCTAGAATATTTTATCCATATAAGAATTTGAAACTTTCAAAAAAATTCTCTAACAAAGGTTCATCTAAAATATCCATCTGATCTTCTTCTATCTGATCTTCTTCGATGAGAATTTGAATGTTTGGTGTTACTGTATACAAAATTCTCTATCTATTATACCTCATTGAAACTGTACTTTTTTTGAACTATGAATGATACCTATTAGAAAAAACATTTTTCCTTACAAATATTATTATAAATTTTTTTTTGATCTTTTTTTATTAAAAATTATGAAATAAAACATTATTCGATATTTTAACTAAAATCACTATCCATAATTCTTCAAAAAAACCAAAAATTGGTTGGACAATCACCCTAACAAAAAATTCTTATTGTACCTTCTTTTTGTCTCTCTCAACAACAACATGTAAAAATTAATTTCCACCTCTTTTTAAAAAAGATACTCGAATGGAAAATGCATGAAACTAATTTTGGTTTCCCTCCCATTAAAATACATAAATATAAATTTTATACACATTTTAATTTCATTTAAACTCTTCTCAAATATTCTCAAGTATTCTATAGTCTTCATGAGTCTTCTATAATTATCCAGTGTTACAAACATTATTAAAATTTAATTAAAATAATTGTAAATGAATTCTCCAAAAACTTTCTCACTTTTATCTAGACGATAGTCCAATTAATATCATCATAACATCATCACACATTGGGACTTTACAGACATCTGTAAAGTTCCATGGAAAAAACTCCCTCTGGAAAATTCTTTTTCTAGAATTACATTGTCTCGACTTATTCTCCATTCATACCTCCAACAGTACTTTATAGCTTCATATTTCAAATAGTATTTCTATTTAAAAACTCACCCAACTTTGTCTAATCTTATAACCTCATCTCATAACTTTATGGAAAATGTATCTTCGTCTTATCGACATCTTTGTACAATCAATTTACTTCTACATACATAATTCACATAAATATATGTATGATGAAATTCCTTATAAAAGGTTCTGCATATATTTTTTCCTTCAATCTACACTTCATTACGACTTCACAACAATATTCCTTATGAAGTTTTCAATAATATTTTTCCACTTGAAACTTCATACAAAAAATATAATCAGAAATCGTCACCTACCCCTATTTTTTGTTCTTCACCTTTTGAATATGGTTGACCACATTGTTTAAGCCTATAAAGAATTATGTCACAATAAGCATCCTTCGATATAAATGTTTTGAATTTAACTTCTTCACACATCTCTGTCAAAAAAAGTTTCATTTAGAAAACTATATGATAATTTCCTTATAGAAATTTCAATCAATCATTAACTTTTCAACGTCAAATTGTCTTTTGAAAACACCTTCTATAAAACTTAATTTTTATTTATCTGAAAATTAAACTTGCATATATTATATTATTTTATCTTTTCTTTTCTTTTATAAGAAAAATAAAATTTTTTATTAAAAATTTCTTAAAAATTCTTTATCTAGTGATCTATATTATTTTCCATCCAAAAAAACGCTCTAATCTTATGCAATTAGAGATTATCCTATGGCCCATTTGATACATCTCCCAAAAAAAATTCCATCAAATTTTATATGGAATTTTATCTCTCAAAAATTTGATTATTTTATATTATCTAATAATTGTAAAAACAAATCCTAGTTCCACTATTACTAGGATCTTACAAAAACTCCATTGGTGAGTTATTCATTTGAACACTGAATTCATCTTTTTTCAACCTTCATAATTCATTGTGAACAATTTTTCATAAATTTTTTTTCCTAAATAACCGTGTTTAGAACAAGAGTTTATTTAATCTTTTATATTCACAAACTTTGTAGAACTCTTATAAAAAAATCTTGGATAATTAGTTTCTCATGATGTTAAGAACATTAAGGATCATCAATCCTAGTCTAGTTTTTGTAATCAGTTTGATAAAAATATTCCAAAAACACTTTTTAATATTTATTATAAAAACATTCTTTAACAAAAAAAATTATCAATAATGATAGAAACTTTAATAAAAAATCGTCACAGAGGGTCATAAACCACCTTCTTTATATTAGATGAAAAAATTTGATAAAAACTTTTGACACTCATCATTGTTCATAACTCATACTTTTTCACCTCTCATATTTGTATCAAATAAATTTTTTTAAGTTTTACCAAAACACATCCTTTATTAAAAGAGAGTATCCTAAAATAAAACAACTATATAAAGTAGTTTTTTGAAGGAATTTCATACCTCAGTGATAAGAAAATATGCAGTAATGTTATGTTAAAATCCTTCTAATTTTTATTCTCTCAAATTTCCTCCCCTTTTTTATGATAATCACTCATTCTGATCCATTAAATTTTAAAAAACATGTAAAATAACACTTTGTAATAGGTTTTATACATCCTCCCACTTTTTCATCATAATCCAAATCATGGTGTGGGTCATCTGTAAGTTGTTTAGGAAGTATTAATTAGTTATTAAACATGATTTTGTAGCCTCAATTCTTTCAATCTCTCCATTGGTATAATTTTTTAGAAAACATTAGCAATTTTATATTTTTAATAAATATACTCTAACATCAAATCTAAACTAGAAACTTTCTCCTTAATGAAATGATACTTAAAATAAAAGTGCATCAATCATGAATGTTGTACAAGATTTTTGGAAATATCAATAGCACTTTGATTATCAAAAAAAATCTCTAATGGTGTATAAACTTTCACATTCAGATCTCCCAGCAAAACATTCAACCAAATTATTTTTTGTAAAATTATTAGTGGAAGAAATTTTTTATACTTATATTTTGATCAATGTCCTTGAACCCTTTTTTTACTTATCTAGATCACACAACATTTTCCTATGAAACATTTTCTTCTTGGAGTTGATTTTTTATCGTTGTACTATCTGACCCAGTCAGAATCTATATAAGCATGAAATTTCTTATCACAAATTCTTTTATACAAAATCCCATGGTAATATGTCCCTTTGACATATCTCATAATTCATATTTCTTCCAACATGTGAGATTCCTTTAGATTACATTGATATATGGAACATAGAGTGACAACATATATGATGTCTAACCTTGAGGCTATAAGATATAAAAAGCTTCCAACTAACTTTTTGAGTTATTTCTAATTCACAAAATACCAAGATTTAACTTTAATCATATTTATTGCAACTAATATTGGATTAGAAACTTCCATGGAATCCTTCATGACAAGATTTTTTCATAAATATCTAGACATCATATCTTGTGATAGAAAGATGTATATTTCGCTCTGTTAAACTTGTAAACCTAGAAAGTAGATGAATTCTTTGACCATTGACATTTAAAATTTCATATTTATTTCTTCAGAAAATTCTTTACAATATTTTTGTCTACTTCTTATAAAGAATATATCATCATCATAAAAAATGATAATGATAGTCCATGTGCTCAATTAGATCACATATACGTTTCTATCGAATTTTCTTATATAAAAGTTCAACTTCTCCATGAAGTTATCAAGTTTGTAATACCAAACTTTTGGTTCTTCCATAAACCCATATAATGATTTTTTTCAACTTAAAAACCTTTTTTTCATCTTTTTGAAGTAATACTCTTCAAGGTTTCTCAATGTAAAATTATTCGTCAATATTTCCATTTATGAAAGATGGCTTTACATCTATCTGATAAACATTATAATAATGATGTGAAACTATTGCAAAGAACATCCTCGTAGTTTCTAATCCTAAAATTAGTTGAAAACATTCTTCAAAATCCACACCATCAACCTTTGAATAGAATTTAAAAAAATGTGATTTTTGTTTATAAAAATTTACCTATGTTCATTCATCTTGTTTCTATACAGTAATTTTGTTTCTATAATGTTATTTCCTGGTGTACGTGCAATAAGTTCTCATGTTTCATGTTTTCCAATCTGATCTAAATATTTATTCATTTATTGTACCCATTCTATTTTTAGAAACTTTTTAAACTAATTATGGTTCAACCTGTGAGATAATTGATGTTTGATTTTCTAATCTCAAATTTCATCTAGTGAGAACTAGAGATTTCTAATTTCTAAAAAATTTATCACATTTCACATGTTTCTAAAGGGCATTTAATTTTGGAATTTCTCTTCTCGATTCACTTTCCTCACTACATGATAATTCTTGATATATAATTTCTTGTTTTGGATCAATTTCATCTTCACTTTTCTTATCCTCATTGGAAGTATTCAAGTTTCCATCCACAATATTTTCAACAACCTTTTTTATGTAAGTTGTATTTTCAATAACTTTCACATTATAAGAATTCACCAAATAATTTAAAATCTTATTATATCATTTATAACTTAACTCATTGGGTGAATAACCCATGAAATCTAATTTCATATATTTTTCATCAAATTTTCCAGGATCTGGAATTTTTATCTTTAGTAAGAAGGTACTTCCAAAAACCTCAAAATGATCCACTATTGTTTTTTTATAAAAAAAAATTTTGGAAGACATGTTGGATTTTGTTCATAACAAACATTTTTTTTGTACATGTATATTAGTACTAACAAATTCTCTTTATAAAAATTTAAATTTCTTATATTCACCCATCATACATCGTCTCATTTCCACCAAACATCTATTTTTACAATCTATACATCATTTTTCTGAGTGGTGTATGGATAAATATACTAATTTTTAATTCCATTATTGTTCAGGTATTATTTAAAATAATTAAATTTTTAATAATTTTTATTATAAGTTTTTATCTTCTTTTATAAACACTCATTTCTCTCTCAAAATCCCTTGCGAAGAATATGAACATTTATAAAACCTCTTATTTGTGCATCACAGACATGATTTTGGCCATCCAAGAGAAATCAGTAAAGAAAGTGATAAATTAATAAAAAATTATTGATTAATTTCTCATCATCCTATACATATTTTATTGAATAAGATCAAGAGTTATGGTATATTGAATATCAAATTTCTTAAGGATTTTATCAACCATTTTTATTTTATTACAAGTTATACAAACATAATATACCACTATCTTCAATATTGGTAGGTTCTTGACATCACATAATTTAGAAAATATATTCATACTTTTCTTCCCAAGGTTCCCAAATATATGATTACATAATCATTTTTCATCTTCAGCACTAAAATTACAAGAGTTCGAAATTTATTGTATCCAAAATAGATTCATGCTAGTTTTTTATCCTCTTGTTACAAATTTTCTATATTCCACACTTCTAATGATACAGGAATATTTTTTTAATATCACATCATTTCCATCATCAAAAAGTTTTCTCACACTAAGTATGTTATCTATGAGCCCATCAATATATAAAACATCCATATATTTTATCTTATCATATTCTATCTCAACAGTTCTAATTCATTTAATTTTAAAGGAATTGTCATTTCTAAATGAAACTGCACCACCATATTTATTTTCAACATACTTATGTATTTTCAAATAACCAATCATATAATAGAAACTTCCACAATTTATAATTCATAGTTTTTATTTTTAATTTCTTTAAGTGTTGTCTCAAAAAAAAATCCATTTCTTTAATTTTCTTCTTTGCAACCACCATTTCATTACTAGAATAAGAAATTTTACCTAGATCAGTATTCATACATTCATCATCAAGATGTCCTGGTTCATCAAGTATTCCATAAAATTCCTCAAATTAGTCAAAAAAATTGTGTTGGAAGTTTTCTGAAATAATGATATGTTTCCCATCTTTTTGTGTTATAGGAATGTTTCTTACCTATATACCTCTATAGCTCCCCTTTTTCATGTCTCTTTATGGGAAGGGATATTATATTCCAATAGTTTAATTCTTTATGCCCATAAATTCTACATGACCAAAAAAACCATCAAGTATTATTTTCATTTAGATGTATAACTTTTCTGTGTATGAAGTTTTTTAGGTTCATAACTTCCTTCTTTTCTTATTTCTTCCATGCATGGGAAAACATTATTATAGAGGGTATTTTAAAATTTCAAATATGAGATGGATTTCTCATATCTCTTCTCAACCCATGTTTTCTCAAAAAAAATTAACACCTCTATCATTGGAAAAACATGATGAAATTTTATATTATATGGGTATATAATTCCCTTAATTATTAGAATGATCATTCATTATAGCTTGAAATGATTTATATTTTACTTATGCATCTTTTTTTAAATTCCCATTAATATTTATTAACGTAGTTTCAATATAAATAAATTTAAACTAAAATTTAAAAAAATTATCTTCCTTAGTTTTAAACTTCTTACTAAGGCCATCCACCACCTTTTCCGGTTTATAAATTCTCAGTTTGAGATCATCAATATCTTGAATGTATTCATTATTCAATATAAGAACATCTCTTATTTCTCTCCACATTATTTCATTATCATTTATATCTCTTTCATTAGAGTTTTATTTTTCTAAATACATGCTAAATGATTACATCTAAGTTGATATTCTATATAATATTATTCACCACCTTATTCATTTTCACTATTTGATGAATCTTCATTTCTATAAAAAATTTCTAAAAAGGTTATGATTATTTTTAAACATTCATCTTTTAAATAATCAATCTCTTATAAGTCAAGTTTTACTTTCTTACTCAGCATATTTCACATATTCCCAGTGAACGTTTTCTTTCCACTGGTTTACTTGTTATCTTTAATATAAGTTTTTTTAAAACTTTATACACTGAGGGTTTTCATCAGAATCGTCTTGAAATTCTCAAACATTAATCTTGGGTCAATTTATCAAAAAGTAACCAATTCCACCATACTCAAAACATTTATTTGGATTTTTTCTCCAAACATTATTTTTCCTCTCTCATAGTTCTTGGATATAAGATATGTGATATTTTGATTCATCTCATCATCTTTTTTACATTAGGAATCACTAACCCCACGATTCATAGAATCATAAATGTATATATTTTGCAGAGCTTTAAAAGCTAGCTTATCTATGATACAATTTTTCAAAGATATTGTTTTTATTATTTCATAATAAATAATCATGTTATGAAACTCATGAAGAGATAAATCATCATTATATTATTAAGATGATATTTTAGATTCAAAAATATCAAGAACATTTCTCATGAGTTTTTTTACAATAGTAGAGACTTCCATATTATCTAAAAAACCCTGATGTATTACCCCGCTTCGTAAACTCTGGTGAAGTATTAATTAATAGTATCTCCATCTCTCATTCTGATATATTCAAAAAAAAATTATGGATTTGTGAGTATTCTTATCTCACTTTAGTATTCCCATAATGAATAATATCATGTTTGTCAAAACATTCTTTAGCTATTTTGAGGCACATCATCTCCCTGAAAACATTCTCTAAATAATCCATTAGAATAGAATTTATGGACCTCTCAGTAACCTTAATGTTTCTCTTTTCAAAAAAGTTCATTGGTGTATTTTTATCTATGGGTGGGAACCCAATCATGGATGCAACAATGAGTTCCAGGCCAAGTGATATAAGATTGAGAATCATTATGTTTTTTCATCCATGAAACTTTTTTCCATAAAATATAGGAATAATTTTACTGTTAATAGAATTGATATTTTCCTTGATAAGGATTATACAGGGGAACCTTCCCCCTAGTACCAATTAATGTTTATATGGATCATTGAACCATAGAGAAGTGGGCGTTTAATTAGTGGTTGTTTTTTATAAATTTCCAACTATATGACAGTTAACACCTGCAACTTGTTACATTTATCTTCCTTATATGTTTTTATAAGAAAGTCACAAGCCTTAAAATATAAAAAAGTGACAAAGGAATATAATATTTATAAGAATGTACCTCAGTGTGAGAACCAAAATCCTTGGGAGGGCTACTCTCATGGGTCCATGGAAATTCAATATTATAAATATGTTAATAAAATTATTAACACAAATTTATTAGACTTCTTCCCTCTCTTGATAGGAATGACTATACAAACTCTCTTTGGTGTAAAAATATTTCTTAAAAAATTTGAAAAAAAAATAATTGGAAACTTCTCAATTTATTCCATAAAAAAGATCACCTAGAATACCTATTAGACCTTTCTTTTTCTGATCTTCCTCACCCATAAATTTTACATTCATTGTTACTGTGTATTTAATTCACCATCCATTTCACCTTTCTAGAGTTTCACATTTTACAAACTCTGAATTCTTTCATATTGAGAAAACTCTACAACTCACAACCTCTACTTGAAAAGTATCTATCTAAAATTTCTATATCTAAAATTATGAATTAAAGTGTGGTCTGATCTTCTAACTGAAATCACTATCTGAACTTCTTCAACTAAAAAATTAACTCTATTAGAAACTTACTCTTACACAAATTCTATAGTGTATCTACTTTTTTCCTCTCATAAAAGCAACAAGTACAATTTACTTTGTGCCTTAATATAGGATCTACCAAAAAATAAAATGTTCAAAACCAATTTTTATTTTCCAATCATTGAAATTAATTAATATAAATTTCATGCATAGTTTAATTTCATTAAAACTCTTATAAAATCTTCTAAATTATTTTTGAGTTTTTAGAAATATTATATATTTCTCTATTTTATCCAATTTTCATTGAATTTAGATAAACTCAATGTTAAGGAATTCCATATATAACATTCTCACTTTTATCTAGATGATAAACCAATAGATATCAGAACAACATCATTTCACTTTGGGACTTTACAGACATCTATAAATTTTATTAGAAAAAACATCATACAGACAAATGTTTGTCTAGAATTCCTTTTTCTGATCTTTTTCTCGACTCATAACTCCAGTATAAATTCACAGCTTCATATTTCAAATGCTCTATTATTTTGGAAACTCATCTGCCTTTTTTTGATCTTTTTTCCACATCTCAAAAATGATATATAAAAATTTTATCCATGTAATCAGTTGCATTGTATAATTATTTTCCTTCTACTCACTTATCTTTAAGAAATATCTATCTTATGAAATTATTTATGGAAGGTTCATCCAATTATTTTCCATTAGTATGTTATTATTCATTTCCTAAAAAATTCATTCATTATTAATTTTGTAACAGTATTTTGGCCACTTGAAACTTCATAAAAACTATCTGACGGAAAATCATCACCCTCCCCAATCAGTTTATGTCTACAAAAAGAAGATGGTTGACTATATTATTGTATAATCTAAAGAATAATATCATAAGAAAATTACTTCAAATAAATTTTTATGGATTTAACTTCATTACACTTATTTATTCAAAAAAATTTTATCCAAAAAATGTATGAGAGTTTCCTTATAAAAGGTTAGACCGATCAGCAACATTGCAATATAATATTTTCTTACAAAAAATTCAAATGGAAAACTACATTTTTGTTTTTCTAGAAATTAAACCTTCAAATATCAGATTAGATTCACTTATAATTTCATATAAAAACTTCAAAAAAATTATATTCAAAAATTTATTAGAAATTCTATGTTCTGGGATCTATATAGTTTTCTATCTGGAAACCAATCTGATCTTATGCATTCTGTGCTTCTCCCCTGGTCTATCTGATACTTCATCTAGTTATTTTTTACCATAAAATTTTTTATGGAGTTTTAACTCTCACAAATATAATATTTTTCTCTTATTTTCACATTCAACAAACTCATATTTATTATAATATTACTAGGTTCTTACAAAAACTCCATCTCGATAACTCTACTGGATACTTATTCATTTGAACATGAACATCCACTTCATTAATCCTTCATTAATTCAATCTGAAAAGTTTTCTCAAACATGTTTATTCATAATGAGAGTTTATTTACTCATTTATCTTCACACACTTTGCACAACCTTTTATTAACAACAATTTGGATCATGAGTTTCTCATGATGCTTAAAACTTGGAGGGCTATCAAAGCATTGGATAATTTTATTTAAGATTCATAACTAACTTCCTATAAATATACTTCACCTTCTTTAAAAAAATATTCTTTAATAAAATTAATCTTTCAAAAAATAAAAAAAACATTCTTAAAAAACACATAACAATGGATTTTCAATGTGAATTAATAGAGTTATTTGCATGTGATGATCTATTTGTTATGCGGGAGATTTCTTTTATTGAGTGGATTCACATGGATTATTTTGGTTGATTAGAATCATGAAATTTAGTATTATGTTATTTGACTTATGTTTTGAATATTTCATTAATAAATATTTAATAATATAAAATATCAATTTGAAAAGATGAGTAAATATTGATTAAAAATTATTATAATAAAATTTATTTTTTAAAAAAGAATCCTTTTAAAAACATATGAATTTTTTTGAAAAGTAATAAAAATGAAAAAATTTGTTGTAAAATATTATATTATTTATATAAATGTTTTTGAACACATGATATTTGTTTTCAAAAAAAATATGACAATAATCAATGCATGTTATAAAATGGAAGTGTCTTTTAATAACACATTTTTCTCCAACACTCATGGGTATGTTGTATATAACTTTTGAAAAAATATAATTTCCATTTATAAAAGTAAAATAAATATAACAAACCCATCCTATATTTTTTGTTTCAAAAAATAAATTAAAAATTTTTAAAAATTATTTGTATTTTTAAAATATATAATAAAATTTGTGAAAATGTTACTCTATTTGAAAAGGTTTTAAAACCTGTTTTTCCATGTCCTCTAACACAATACAATTTATGAATCTTCCATTTTGCATTTCTCATTTAAATCATGTTTTAATGTTAAAATAAATTTTTAAATATAATTTTTAAAATATTTAAGTGCCTTTTATTTCTTGTAAAATTTATTTCTCAAACTAATTTTATTACAAAATTTTATGGAAATAATATATCATCTAAATTCAATAAAAATTGATATAAAATTGATGACTCAAGAAGATAATAGATTGTGTAAATCAAATCTGAAACATATCCCAATAAAAAATCCTTGATTAAAAAAATGGTTGAGAAGGAAGAAGATACCCCTATTCATGTTATCTTTATTTTTTGAAAATTCATTTTATGAGTAATAGGGATTGGAGTGCCTCAATGGGTATCTATTTAATAGTTAAATTATTAGAAGGGTTTCAACCAAAAGGGTATTTAGTGATAGATTCCTTGATAGGGGGAAAATCATGTTATGAATCTTGTTCCAATATAACAACATATTTTTCAAACTTCCACTAACTTAAATGACCTTTAACACATGATTAGTAGGACAATTCTTATGTTCTTCTTTAAATAATGATATAATTGAAATTTAGATTATATTTTACTCAAAACAATTTGATCATTTATTATATAAAGCACACACACAAATTTATTCATTACAGTATGCAAGTAAATCATACTCTTGTGACACTGGAATTTTACTTGTTTCAACCACTTTTGTATAATCAAAGGGTAATACAATGGAAATCATTTGAAGTAGTAGAATAAACCTAATCAGTTTCATCTATGGATTTAGAAAAGGTTACTAAAATCCAAGGGTCACTCCCTTTATGATGATTTAGGGATGGTTTACTATCACCCTAGGGTTACACCCTTCACAATGTTTTAGGTCTAAATTACTTGTAACAACCATGAGTTTGTAATGTTATAATTAATGATAAAGATGTATATATTTTCATATATTTCACTTTCTATTTTAATGATTTAAATCCCACAAAATTGTAAATTTATGTACAATTTTACATATTTGGATTAAAGGAATATTTTTTATCACATTATGAAGATAAATTAACTGTTGATTTATCAGTTTTTTTATTAATATATTTTATTAATTGGTAAATCTATAGTATTTAAAATAGATGATTTATTGATAATTTTTAATTAGATCAGGAATTTGGAAACTGCATGAAAATTATAGTATTTCATTTTTTATGTGAACACTAGTGTTTTTATCATAAAATACTATATTATTTGAATATTTATTTGAAATTTTAGTACATAATTTTGAATCCATTGTCAGGATAACATTTCTTCATTATGATAACGGTCCGAGAAATCAATGTTATACTGGATTCATAAATCTTGAAATAAATTTAATTTTCATCCCAGAACTTTTATTTACTTTCTCTGATTAAGTTGAAATTTTGAAACAATATATAAGAGATAAAAACTAAAAATTATTTCATTTAATCCTAGAATATTCTGGTTTCATGGAATGCTAATCAAGTGGCCCTAAAATTGGGATTACTTTTGAGTCGATTTTCAAACATTTCATGTTATGGTCTTTGACCTTAACCTCTCCTTCACTTTTTAAATAAGAAATATTTACCTTTGGAGAGATAGGATCATCAATTATGAGTTTTTTGTTGAATGGTAAATTTATATTATGTTATTTTATATTTTTATTCTTTTTCTATTTTCACACTTTTCAGTTTTTTAATAAAACAATTATCTTTCTCCCTCTCACTTCTCTCTCTATGTCTCAAGTTTTATTTTTATTCACTTATCTTTATTTTGACCTTTCACACTAATTATCATGATTTAGTAAATTTTTTATTTCCCTTTGTAATATTTTCTTTATATTTATAAGCTATTTATTTTTAATTTTCACTTTTATTTATTATATGTGGTGAGGGGGAGAGCTATGTTTGAGTTCGGTGTGGAAATCATCCACCACTCCTTGAAATAAATTTCAAAATCATTATATTATCTGATAAATAAACATTAACTAACTATAATACATCATTATCTTCATATGATGGAGTTGAATTTGTCTAAGGGATGAAATGACATATGATGTAGTCGAATATTGGCAGGTTTTTTTCTCTTGTTTGTGGTGTTTTTTTTATTCTTGGCTATTGAATGAGGTGAGGTTATGTGTGCCAAATATACATCTTAGTCATGATGAACATCACACCCAATATAGAGGATAAAATTCCATGTGTGGTTGGATGTAATATTAGATATAATTTTGATAAATAAAATGAATAATGAAGGAACTTGGGTAGTCAATTTTTGGACCAATGTATTTCCATCAAACATAATTCTATTTATATTTTCCATTGTATGTTTCTTATATATTTTCAATTTCATCACCCTCAAATCCCCTATTCATTCCATTGTTTTTGTATATATAAAAAATATATAATAAATGAATTATGAATAGTTATTGATTGATAGTTAATTATCCTCAAGTGATATGACCATGGTCATCCATTATGTTTCACTATTAAAAAAATATTTTCCACAACCACTGATTTGTTTTGTCAAAATATGGTGTCATTTAACAGTATTAAAGTAGTCCTTTTCTCTATTTTTTCACATTTTTTAATATTTTTTATATATTTTCCTGAAAAATTTTAAAAAATTAAATCATCATCACCCATGGAAGATATTTTTTCTTAGTTTTCTTGGAAATTAAAGGGTTTTTAGAAATAAAAATGTGGATATATGTTCATTCAGGAGCTCATAGAGTTCTTAAATGAGGTCTCTGAACATTATGTTTTGGAATCCTTATCCAAGAATATCATTAAATTATCACACTAATTTTTATACTTACAATGATATGTGATAAAGTTGAAACAACAAGAAGAAGGGTCAGTTAATAATGAAGTATAGGAATACTTGTAAGGACTTAAGGAATAAGTATGTAACCTGAGGAAAAAATGGAATAGTTTACTGTATATTTATGTGAATATAAAGAGACACAGCTTAAGAAACCTAAAATTACATTGGAACATGTCGAGGAATAAATTTGCAAACCATATTTTTTTAGTGAAGAACCTAAATAGGTAAAAAAATGAGTTACTTAAAGAAATAAAATCATCATATTTCACTCTACCATGGCTTGAGGATATATCTAAAGAATAAATTCATGATGAAACATTTGTGGGGGGTCAAAAAATGTTGGTATAATTCTATAATCACTTCATGGAAGTCAACTTACAATATGACTTCACCATAAAAGAATAGAAATCAACACCTCTCTACTCGTATCCAGTCATGAAAGAAGAAACCATCCGAGTGGAGTGATTTAAAGAAAATACAGAAGATCCTAATTACCTATCTTCATCCACAATAACCCTACTCCAAGAATAACTTTACATTGAATAATTAATTTAATCTGAACTAAATTTAGGATATTCTCATCCTTGGGCTCATTCACATTTTATTTTTTATTGAATCCTAATGAAGAATTAACCCCCTTTCTTAATTTTTCAAATTATTCCAAAACTTTTTCCCCTATAAGATGGAAATTAAGATGATGATGCACCTTGTTATGAATCTATAAAGCTCCCTAGGATAATTGAAAATCTATTCAAGGAAGTACATGAGGATATACCACTAGTTGTGCATGGAGAAGAACCTTGTAAAGCTTCTTATAATGAGGGTGACTAAAATTTAAATTTGGATTATTTTAATTTATTTAAATAATATTAATTTATAATTTCCTATTTTCTAAGTCTATTAATGAAAAAAAATTGTCAGAAATACCTTGAATTAAATGCAAAGTTGAATGATGTTGTGGTTAATGCAAAGGTGGAAGACCCGTTCTTGATCATACACCCACCTTGCAAGCTATATCTTTTTTACATGGTGGTGGAACTAATTAAATCAATTTATGATATTATCACATATAAAAATCAAGTGAATTAATATGGAAGTAATGATATTTCATGGTTCATGTAAAATAATATCCACACCCCATTTGACTATAGATAATAGTTGCTGTTTCCCATCTGGGTGAAACGACAACCTATGGCCCACCAGGGGTGTTAAACTAAGATATATCCTTATTTTATTTCCCTTTTTATTTATATTTCACTTATTTATTCAATCAATAAATTTATTTTGTTTTTTACATGTATATTTTCAGTGAGAATTACATAAGAAATGAACTGAAAGCTACCCTTCTAATATATCAGGTTGTATTTCTCTATTATACTTGATTTGTTTCTACCTAATTAAACTCTCGAAGCATTTATGATAAAATAATTTTTCAATTAAAATGTATGTAATATCATTTTATGTGTGGGGAAGTTATACCAATAAGTTTATATTTTTTTGTTTTTTTTTTTGTTTTTTTAAGTGTTTTAGGTAATGAATTTGAGCTTTAATTGACATCATTCTTAGTGAAAAATGCCATGTAAGTTTATAAGATTTTACTAATTTGGAAGTTTTAAAACCTATTTAATTTTTGACTTTTTTCTTCAATTAATTTAATGGAAATTTTGGTTTTAGAATTGGGATAAGGTTTTTAATGGAATACAATTAAATATAATCAAAATTATTACATGAGGAAATTGGAATTTTGAACACTATATTGAGTAACTTTTCCTTTGTAAATAGTAACACCTTCGGGATCCAACCAAAAATACTTTCATATAATTATTTTCAATTAGGATTAGTGTTTTAAATTAGTGTCCAACATAATGTTTTAATATATTTTGGAATTTAAAAAAACAAAAAAAACAAAATAGTAAGAAGAAGAAGAAATAAAAATTGAGAAAAGTAAAAAAATTAGAAAATAAAAACATATAATTCCTAATTATATTAAATAAATAGATAAGGTGACTATAATGTTGAACACTATATAAAGACAGGGATAGTTAACTTATAAGAATGTAATTTTTATTGTACCAAGGAAGTAGGAAATGGAGCTTTGGTATGATGACATTTGGAAATAAGAATTTTTGATAGTTCAACTTATTAAAACATAAATTCCACTAAATTATATTCTATTTACAATCTTGAGACATTAAATTTATATTTAATTTAATTTGGGGAGTGGTTTTGAATTAAAGTGGAGGTATGATATTTTGAAAAATGAAAGAAAAAATATGTTTTTATTCAATTACATTTTGTTTGTTTGAACTTAGGAGGGATAATTAATTTTGTTAGTAAATTTTTTAGATTCCCCAAGAGTGAAATATTCAAGTTGGTGGGAATTGACTGAGTCAGTATTTTCATATATTTATCTTTATATTTTAATGATTAAATTCACACCAAATTATCAATTTATATGTAATTGTCAAATATTCATATTAAAAGAATAATTATTATTCAATTTTTAAAAATTATCAATTATTGATTTCTAATTTTTTTTATTCACATTTTATATTAATTGGTAAATCCATAGTTTTTTTGATTATTTTAAAATAAGTTTTAATGATATCATGAATTTCAAAACTACATGGAAATTCAAGTTACTACCTTTCAAGTTCACTCTAGTATTTTTATCATAAAATATTATGTGTGTTAAATATTAATTTTAAATTTTATTACAAAATTTTACACATGTTTGGATACATATTATCTTTGGAGACTAATAAATTATTGATATAATATTTTCATAAATATAAATATCACTTCAATGTTCATATCATAAATTTTACATCCTTTCTCATATTAAGCTTTAATTTTTAAAAAATATATTGGTCTTAAAATTTAATATTTCATTCAACTATATCCATCACTAGTTTGGTCATTACATTGGTCAAACATTTAGAGGAGGTGGGTTTACTGCTCCAAAGAGGTCTCACAGGAATGCTACAATTCACACTCAAAGTAAAGAATATATTTTCATATATAATGGTATTTTCTATCAGATATAATTTATAAAAATAAAATGAATAATGAAATAAACCATGTATCCAACCCTGGTATAATGTTTTTTCCTTTAAACTTCATTATGTCTTCATTTTCCAATGCATGTTTCTTACCATTTATTTATTTCATCATCATAAAACCCAATTATCATTCCATATATTGCATAAATAAAAAACCAATAAAAATTATTATTAAATTATGGATAGTTAGTGATCTACTATAAAAGCTCCTCAAGTGAGATGACACTGGTCAACCATATTGTTTTACTAGAAAAACGTAATATTTTACACACATTATAACAAGTTTTTTTAGAAGAAAATAACAAATAATTTAATGTATGTTGTACATAACCAGAATAATCTATGTAACACCCCAAGCTTCCACGGTATTCTTCTCTTTGAATAATACAATATCGTGTGTTGTACGCAACTACGAGTTCTAACACACCACAACCAATCAAACTAGCCGTTATGAATAATAATACCCACTTTTTGACATTTTAGACATTTTATCTTTCAAAATATACTTCATTTTTTTGATTATGAATATCAAAATTAGATTAGGGTAAATTTTTGATACTTTTCTGATAACTTTCATATTTTGATGAATAGTGAAAATTATAAAATTTTAATTAAAAACAAATTTTTTAATCAAAATAATTATTAGTGATAAATTATGAATTTAAATGGTTAAGAAGTATAATTATATTATATTTTTATCATTGAATACAATGTAGTTCATTATAAGTAATTTCACATTTAAATTTGACATAAACAAATGTCAATCTTTTGATAGTTGTTATTTCATAAAAACACGCTTTTCGTTTTGACAACAGGAATTAATTTTAGATTAATTTAATCCACTTATGTGTTTTGAATTTAAAAAAATGGATTCCATATTTAGAATCATGAGGCCCAAATTTTTTAAATAGGTAACATTTATTATTAGACATTTTCAATAATTATTTTGGTAAATATTTTATTTATCATGGTTAAAGGGTAAATCCGGTAAATAAGGGTAAACAAATAATATTATAATAATATTAAATTACCCTAAAACATATCCTAACCCTATTTTATGATACATGTCTGACCATGGGAATCTTTCAGTCAATTTTGGGACCCCATGGAGCCGCTTGTAAGTGAAAATGACACATTATATTAATTACGTTAAAATAAATAAAAAAATAACATAATCATATATCTTTTAGTAAAACAATTTTTAAATAGGGTTATACATGTTATCTCTTCAAATATAAATATTAATTATAAATATACAAAAATTTAATACATAATTATATTTTATTTATAATTTTTAGAGATTGAATAATTAAATTTATTTATGACACAATGATGATGCAATATTTTCTTTATTAATGAAATAATAAAATAATTAGTATTATAAACGTTAAAATATATATAATTTGAATATTTTTATGCCATTAACGAATTTTATAGGTTAATATGACATTTTATGATTTATTAAATGAATTTTTTTATAATTAATAAAGTTTTTATAACTTTAAAAAAATCAATTATTAAATAGTGTCAAAATTGACAAAAATGATTTTTTGAAACAAATATTATATTATTAATTTATATAATATTTATAAAAATCTATGTTTCGGCCAAATTACATATATAATTATAGGGATATCATTAATAAACCACTTCGGGTTCTTTTGGAAATTTATAGTATGTTTATTAACCATATAATATAAAAATACAAAGAAATATGGTAAATGTCAAACTATTTAACTAAGAGTTAAATCTAAAAGATATGGTTAATATAGTGACCCAAAACTATCTAAAACCTATTGGTGGAGTGGTTTTAGTCCCATACACACCTTATAATTTAAATAATCTACTTTTGATCCATTAGAATCCAAGAATTATTTTATTATAAAATAATACTTCTATCTTTTCCTAAGGTTTCCCTCACTCCTCTTATAAAAGGTCACTCCCCTACTCTCTAATTCAAAACTTCAAAGCCTTTTGGATTGGCCAAAACCTGTCCAAATACCATCTCAACTATCCTACCTTCATCATAGAGGCCTTACATTAGTTAGAAAGCCAACCTATTAAGCCCTTTTGATCAAATCAAAAGTAAGAACCCGAAGAAGAGGTAAATATTTCATCTCCTCTTTCAAGTTCCTCTCTTCTTCCACTTCCCTTTTCTTTGTTTTTTCCATTATAAAATAATAATTGTAGTATCTTATATATATTTTGATGTTATTAGAAATATGGTTCAACTAAATTCATTATTCTATCCATCCTTTGAATGACATGTCACAAAACGTGTGTACGCACGACATACCGTCTCCACGTCGTGGTGTAATTGTTATTCGATACATTATTATTTGTATGAGTATAATAATGATGTGTAAATGATGTAAATAATAAATAAAAAAATTATAATGATTCATTATATATGATATACCATCCAATTATTTATTATTTTAATATCAAAAGAATGATATTGTCGCTCGTGCGTAAGTATGGATTACTATCTCCACGAACGCGATGAGATTCATTCCCCATCGTATCCATTCAAGACTAATTTTCATTTGATGATTAAAAATAATGTTTAATTAATTTATATCATTATGTATATTAATAATATAAAACCTCTCCATAACAAACATAACTTATGTAACAAAAAATATAAAAGAAAACGAGTAAGTGAACACCTGAAATGATGATAATACTAAAATATTATTAACATAGAAATATTAAGAGATCATATATGATATCATATTTATGTATATGATTATTTTCTAATTTAATAACAATTATTTAACTATTATACAGGATTTTAACCTACCCTCTACCAATAAAAAGTACAAGGTAAGTGTTAATTTCACAATCTCTTTATTATCTGAGGTTGTTTTTACGTAAGTATCTACTGGGACCTCTTTATCATTCAAATCCATGCTTCTTAAAAATTTGTTCCAAAACATTTTTAATATTTACTAGACTATGGGTTAAAGTCATTTATACCCTTTTTTGACTTTTTATAAAAAAAATTGAAAGGAATCTTTCCATCTTTTTCCAAACAGGGTACTTTTTAACATTTTCGACAAAATTAATGTAAGAATGTCTTTTTTTTACATATACGGTGGGTGCGTCTATTTTCCACCATTATAACATTGAGAAAGCTTCCCTTACAATTTTATAATAATATTTTCAAATATAAATGATTTCTTTTATAATTACATGACTTTTGAATTATTTCAAAATATAAAGAGATATTTCTCTAAAAAGGTTTTTATTTTATCTATTTCAACATCTTTTGATAGATTTTAAGCTTATTTCAAGTTGATTTATTATGATACAAAACCTTCATATTGTATTGAAGGATTTGTGATATGTTTAAATATGTATGTGTTATTTTTATACCATTCATGGTTTATGGAGAAAGTATTAACATTTCGTATGTTAGTTTTAATATGAATGTTTATGTTATTTTTAAACCTATTCATAAGAGGAATGCAATGGACTTAGTAAGTGACAGGTGGAGCCCGCTATAGCTCCTTGATGCATCGGTAGGTCTCATGATATGAACTAGTGTCTTGGCACAAGGCCTTGACAAAATCTTATTTTTAGTCTTGGCATAAGGCCTTGACTATGTGGTTATGAAAGTCTGGCATTATGCAATCCATCATTATGAAAGTGGTTATTGATATTGAATGTGATTATTCTACAAGTAGAATACCCATGTGAATATTTAAATGGAATTATTTCATTTTATTTTTGCCATATTATGCTGAAGTTCAAGTTTGAAAGGCTTTTTTTAGTTATACATTACCTTAAATGTTTATGTTTATTTGTGAAAGTTTCTAATATATTGTTATCCGAACTGAGCATATGAGGTCACCCTTTTCAATATTTTATTTTTCCTATGATGAGAAGAAGTATATTTTGAATGACCTTCAGGGATAGTCTATGGGATCTCAGTGTTGTCATTGGAGACAATGTTGTAGTAGTTTTCCATTTTATGATGTAATGAAAACCTTATTAATGTATCTAGTGTTTCCAAGGTTACTAAACTAATCGGTCTTTAGAGACATGATCTTTAATGATCATGCCAATTATACGTAATAATGCACCGACTCTGGGATTCTGGGGTCGGAGTGTTACATTTGGTATTCGAGGAAGTTTATTCCAAACCATGGAAGATAGATTTAGATAAACTCTAATTAGAGCACATTACCCTAAGATAGACTTTGAGGATTAGTATAGAAGAACATCCTAGAATTTTAGTAATGTAGATATTTTTTGAGTTTTCTGAGAAATACATCCATGTCTGGATACGAGCAGGTAGAGGTGGATCTGGAACAGATGTACCTAGGGGTAAAACTCGAAAACACCACTTTGAGCTTGACTCGAACGGGAACTGGTGCACGAGAATGGGCCTTGTTGCACTCTTGGTTACGACACTCCAGGGGATATGCTTAGGATAATTATCATTTTATTTACAAACCATTATGAAGTGTTTATGAGTATATACTTCCTCAAAGAAAACATTTTTATGATTATTTATTATATCCATAAACTGTTCAATTTATGTTAATTGTTTTTCAAGTTTGGAATTATGTATTTCAATTCATAAACTAATCTAGTTTATTACATTGTTTAGAAATGGAACCTAGTGGAAAGAATGGAAACCATATCAACACACATAATCCATGTAGGTATTTCCCTCCTACTCAAGATAATTATAGTGGAGCTGGTGATACAACTGGTTCTGATCAGCTTATCACCATAATGGGACAACTCACTCAGGTTATGAATAATAACCTTACCCGTATGGAGTACCCTGATCCGCAGCATGGAGGATCAATGTTAGATCTCTTCATTAGGCAACAACCACAAAAATTCAATTTAAGTACAAATCCATTAGTATCTGACCAATGTATAAATTCCTTAGAATAAATATCACATTCCTTGGGGAGTAGTGAAAGGGAAAAAGTTGTCATGGCAGTTTACCTCCTCACTGGAGATGTTGATCAATGGTGGTCATTGATTCAAAACACAAAGGAAGATGATGTAGTACCAAATTTGGAATGGATGGAGTTTAAAGATATTTTCTTAGAAAAATACTTTCTTCATGACCATCGAGCAAATATGGAACGACAATTTCTGAGTTTGAGGCAAAAGGAGGACGAGAATGTTGCAAAGTATGAATCTGACATTACAAGGTTAGAAGGGAATTTTTCAGATTATATATGTAACCCAATAAGTAAGATTGATTGTTTATTTGATGGGTTAAAACCATTTATTCGTCGAGAGTTAGTCTCGCAATCCTTCTCATCATACGAATATATTGTCTCATGTGCTATCAAGACAGAAAAGGAATTCTCTAAGTATTACGACTTTAAAGAAAAGAAAGAGAAGAAGAGATCTGTTGATCAATCTCGAAATGGAAATAAGGGAAAGATGGGAAAATTTGAATATCCATACTATAGTAAATTTGCGAAGAAACACCCTGGTACTTGCATGAAGGGAATGGAAGTTTGTTACAAGTGTGGTGAAAAAGGACACCAAGCTCGTGATTACAAGGGGAAGAAAGAATCTATTGATGTTCAATGATACAATTTCAGGAAGATGGGACATTATGCAAATGAATGTCCTAAGCGTCAAGGAAACCTACCTCAGAAAAGGAAAAGGGATCAAGGCCAAGCTTATGTGATCACTAATGCTGAGGTTGAAGCTCAAAAGGATGTGGTGGTAGGTAATCTAATGGTTTCCTCATGTTTATCCAATGCATTATTTGATTCTCGATCGTCGCATTGTTTTATATCTTCCTATTTTTCATAGAAAATTAGATACATTAAATTTGATTTAACAAGAGAGTTGTTAGTCAAAACTCCTAAGGTAAGTATCATTTCAACAATGTTTTGTGAATCAGTTCTCATTAAGGAATATAAACGTTATTTATCTGTTGATCTCATCGTCATACCCATGACAAAATTTGATATAATCCTCTGTATGGATGGCCTTTCGGACCATGATGAAAAAAAAATTTGTAAGAAGAAGAAGTTTACAATTTTTTATGATGATAAGGAGTACCTTATCTTTAGAGCAGAAATGTCACCACCTAATTCTTATCTAGATCCACCCCCGGTGGCTCAACTAAATTCAATTATTGGGATTAAAGATAATGAAATAACTATGGGTGAGGAAAGGAATGTTCAAATTGAGGATGTAACAATTGTGCAAGAATATGTTGATGTTTTTCCAGAGTATTTACCTGTACATTCTACAGAACAATAAATTGAGTTTCCATTGACTTAATTTGTAGTTCAAGACCCATATCGAAGACCCCTTATAGAATGGCCACTTTGGAATTAGTGGAACCAAAGAAACAACTAGAGGAATTGATTAATAAGGGATTTATTTTCCCTAGTGTTTCTCCATGGGGAGCCCATGTTCTTTTTGTTCAGAAGAAATATGGATCTATGAGGTTGTTCATTGACTACGATCAATGTTATTTCAATAAAGAACAAGTATTCCTTACCTCGCATTGATGATTTATTCGACCAACTTCATGGATCTCAATAATTTTCAAAGATTGTCCTTCGATCTGGATATCATCAGTTGTGTGTAAAGAAGGAAGACATTCTGAAAACAGCATTTCGAACCAGGTACGGGCATTATGAGTTTACATTAATGCCTTTTGGGCTGACTAATGCACCCTCTGTTTTCATGGATATAATGAATAGAGTTTTCAAGGAATATCTTGATAACATTGTAGTTGTATTTATTGATGATATCTCGGTATACTCCAAAAGCTATGAAGATCATGAAAATCACTTGCGCATTATCCTAAAGACTCTTTGAAGAAATAAATTATATGGGAAGATTAGCAAGTGTGAATTATAGCATCAAGAGATTTCTTTTCTTGTCCATATTGTCTCTAAGGATAGAATCTATGTTGATCCTTATAAGACAAGAGCAATCCAAGAATGGCCACCACCAACGAGTATAACTGAGGTATGCAATTTTATTGGTTTAGCAGGTTATTATCGACGTTTCGTCCAAAATTTCGCCTGATTGGCTAACCCATTAATGAAGCTCACACGTAAAGGGGAAAAATTTGTTTGGACAAAAGAGTGTGAAGAATGTTTCAAAGAACTGAATAGAAGATTAATCAATTCTTCTATCTTGACTCTACCATTGGGGAATAATGGGTTTGTTATTTATAGTGATTCTTCAAAGAAAGGACTTGGTTGTGTCCTTATGCAGAATGATAGGGTTATTGCCTATGCATCACGACAACTAAAAATTAATGAGAAAAACTATCCTACTCATGATCTTGAGTTAGAAGTTGTAATCTTTTCTTTGAAGATATGGAGACATTATCTCTATGGTAACAAATGTGAGATATATACTGATCACAAGAGTTTGATGTATATTTTCTCACAGAAAGAACTCAACATGAGGCAAAGGAGATGGATTGAAGTACTCAAGGATTATTATTGCACCATACACTACCACACGGGGAAGGAAAATAAGGTGTAAGATGCTTTGAGTAGAAAGGATCATGTAGTTTTGAACCATATGAGAGTTGAAAGGGATCCTATTTTCATGGATCTAGTGAAGATGTATATGGGAATTACCATGGAAGGTGAAACATCTATACTTTTTCAATTGGTTTCTAAACCATCCTTACTAGAAAGTATAAAGAGTTCCCAGACCGATGATGAAGTGTTTCAAAGGAAGATTAAAGTTGTGAATGATAGGATATTGAGTGACTTTGTGTATAAAGATAGAATTTTGAAATTTGGGAAGAGAATTTGTGTTCCCGACATACCTGATCTAAAAAGGGAATTGTTAGATGATGCACATTGTTCCAATTTCTCTATACACCCGGGTAGAACTATGATGTATAGAGATTTTTAGGAACATTTGTTGTGGGACAACATGAAGAGGACGATTATCGATTTTGTGTCAAGGTTTATAGTTTGTCAACAAGTGAAAGCTGGAAGGTAACAGCCTGGAGGAGTTATGCAACCTCTTCCCATACCTATGTGGAAATGGGATAATATTACGATGGACTTTGTCATGGGACTACCAAAGACTCCTAGAAGGAAGGATGTAGTATGGTTCATTGTTGATCTTCTTACCAAGTCTGCACATTTTTGTGGTATATGTGAAGAGCTACCACTTGAACGTCTAGCAAGACTATATATTAATGAAGTTGTGAGACTTCATGGAGTACAACTATCGATTGTTTCTTATCGTGATCCATGTTTTATATCATGATTCTTGAAAAGTCTTTAGAAATCACGAGATACTAAATTTCGTTTGAGTACTACCTACCACCCTCAAATAGATGGACAATCAGAACTAATTATTAAAACCTTCGAAGATATGATGAGATCCTACTCACATGACTTTCGAGGTATGTGGGATCAATATTTACCTTTGGTAGAATTTTCCTATAACAATGGTTTTCATTCAAGTATTCAGATGGAACCATATGAAGCGTTATATAGAAAGAGATGTCCCACACCAAGCTGTAGGGATGATGTTGGTGAAAGAAAACTTGTAGTCCTAAAACTTGTTGAGGAAATGATGGAAAAGGTAAAGGTAATCCAAAACCACATCAAAGCAGCTCAAAGTAGGCAGAAGAGCTATGCCGATAACCTAAGGAAGGATTTATAATTTCATGTAGGATATCATATTTTCTTGAAGGTATCTCTATGGAAGGGTGTTATATGTTTCGGTAAGAATGGTAAATTGAGTCCTAGGTACATTGGACCTTTTGAAATTCTAGAACGAATTGGGGATGTAGCTTACCGTTTGGAAATTCCTCCAAGTCTGTCTAAAGTCCACGAAGTATTCCACGTATCATTTTTGAGAAAATACATGCCTGACCCAACGTATGTACTCACCTATGAATAATTAGAACTGGAACCCAATATGTCTTATTGCAAAGAGACCATCAGGATTATTGATACCAGAGAACAAGTGCTGAGAAACCAGATGACTCGTCTGGTATAAGTTCTATGGAGAAACCATAAGATGGAAGAAGCAACGTGGGAACCTGAGGAACTTATGATGAATAACCACTAGAGTCTTTTTATGAAGTAATATTCAATAAATTTCGACGATGAAATTATTTAATTTAGGGGAGAATGTAATGACCCCAGCTTCCATGGTACGCTTCTCTTTGAATAATACAATAGTGTGTGTTGTACGCGACTTCGAGTTATAACACACCATAACCAATGAAACTAGTCATTATGAAGAGTACTACCCACTTTTTGAAATTTTATACATTTTATATTTCAAAATGGACTTCATTTTTGGAATTGTAATATCGAAATTATATTAGAGTAAATTTTAGGTACTTTTCTGATAACTTTCATATTTTGATGAATAGTGAAAATTACTAAATCTTAATTAAAAACAAAATTTTCAATCGAAATAATTAATAGTGATAAATTATGAATTTTAATGGTTTGGAAGTATAATTAGATTATATTTTATTATTTAATACAATGTAGGTAATTATAAGTAATTTCACATTTAAATTTGACATAAACAACTATCAATCTTTGGATAGTTATTATTTCATAAAAACACACTTTTCGTTTTGACAATAGGAATTAATTTTAAATTAATTTCTACCACTACTGTGTTTTGAATTTAGAAAAATGGATTACATATTTATAATCAGGAGGTCTAAATTTTGTAAATAGGTAACTTTTATTCTTAGAAATTTTGAATAATTACTTCGGTAAATATTTTATTTACCTTGGTTAAAGGGTAAATCCGGTAAATAAGGGTAAAAACATAATATTATAATAACATTAAATTACCCTAAAATGTTTCCTAAACCTATTGGATGATAAATGTCCGGCCATGGTCTTTTGTGGGTCGATTTTGGGACCCCATGGAGCCACTTGTAATTAATAATGATGCTTTATATTAATTGAGTTAAAGTAAATACAAAAATAACATAAGCATATATATTTTAGTAAAATAATTTTTACATATGGTTATACATGTTATCTCTTCAACTATAAATATTAATTATAAATTTAAAAATATTTCCTACATAATTTTATTTTATATATAATTTTTATACATTTAATAATTAAATTTATTTATGACACAATGATGATGCAATATTTTCCTTATTAATGAAAGAATCAAATAATTTTTATTATAAATGTTAAAATAAATGTAATTTGAAAGTTTTCGTGTCATAAAATAATTTTATAGGTTAATATTACATGTTAGTATTTATTAAATGAATTTGGTTTGAATTAATAAAGTTTTTAAGACTTTAAAAAAATCAATTATTAAATAGTGTCAAAATTGACATAAAGGAATTTTTTAAAAAATATTATAATATTAATTTAAATAATATTCCTAAAAATATATGGTTTGGCCAAATGACTTATATAATGATATTTTTACCATTACTGAACTACTTTGGGTTCTCTTGTATGTTTATAGTAAGTTTATTAACCATATAATATAAAAATACAAAGAGACATGGTAAATGTCAAACTATTTAAGTAAGAGTCAAATCTAAATGATAAGGTTAATATAGTGCCCCAAACCCATCTAAAACATATTGGTTGAGTGGTTTTAGATCCATAACCACATTATATGTTAAATAATCTACTTTTGATCCATTAGAAACCGAAAATTATTTTATTATTAAATAATATTTCTAGCTTTTCCTAAGGTGCCCCTCACTCCTCTTATAAAAGGGGACTCACCCTTCTCTCTAATTCACACCTTCAAAGCCTTTTGGCTCAGCCAAACCCTACCCAAATACCCTTTCAATTATCCTCCCTTCATCCTATAGGCCTTAATTTAGTTATAAAGCCAGCATAAGGAGCCCTTTTGATCAAATCAAAAGGAAGAACCCGAAGAAGAGGTAAATATTTCATCAACTCTTTCAAGTTCCTTTCTTATTCCACTCCACTTTTCTTTATTGTTTCCATTCTAAAATAATAACTCCAATATATTCTATATACGGTGATGTTATTATAAATATGGTACAACCAAATTCATTATTATATCCATCCTTTGAATGACATGTCACCATACGTGCGTACGTACATCTTACCGTCTCCACGTCGTGTTGTAATTGTTATTCAATACATTATTATTTGAATGGGTATAATATTTGTGTGTAACTGATGTAAATAATAAATATAACATGATAATGATTCTGTATATATGATATACCATCCAATTATATATTATTTTAATATCAAAATAATGATATTGTCGCTCGTGCGTACGTACGGATTACCGTATCCACAAACGCAATGAGATTCATTACCCATCGTATCCATTCAAGGCTAATTTTATTTTGATGATTAAAAATAATGTTTAAGTACTTTATATAATTCTGGATATGAATAATATATAGCCTATTCATAACAAACACGGCTTATGTAATAAAACATATAAAATAAAATGAGTAAGTGAACACCTGAAACGATGATAATACTAAAATATTATTAACAAAGCAATATTAGAAGATCATATATGATATCATGTTTATGTATATGATTCGTGTATAATTTAATAACAATGATTTAACTATTATATAGGAGGTTAACCTACCCTCTACCAAGAAAAATTACAAGCTAAGGGTTAATTTCACAATCTCTTTATTATTTGAGGTTGTTTTTATGTAAGTATCTACAGGGACCCCTTTATCATCCACATCCATTTTTCTTAAAAATGTGTTCCAAGTTTGTTTTACTATTTACTAGACTATGGGTTAAAGTCATTTATACCCTTGTTTGACTTTTTATAAAATGTTTTGAAAGGAATCTTTTCGTCATTTTCCAAACAAGGTACTTTTTAACCTTTTCGACAAAATTAAGGTTAGAATGTCTCGTTTTTAACTTATACGGAGGGTGCGGCTATTTTACACCATTATAACATCATTTAAGCTTACCTTACAATATTATAAGAATATTTTCAAATATAAATGTTTTCTTTTATAATTACATGACTTTTGAATTATTTCAAAATAGAAATAGATATTTCTCTAAAAAGTTTTTGATTTCATCTATGTCAACATCCTTTGATGGATTTTAAGCTTATTTGAAGTTGATTTATTATGATACAAAACTTCCATATTGTATTGAAGGATTTGTGATATGTTTGACTGTGGATGTGTTATTTTTATACCATTCATAGTTTATGGAGAAAGTATTGACATTTTTTATTCTAGTTTTAATACGAATGTTTATGTTATGTTTAAACCTGTTCATATGAGGAATGAATTGGACTTAGTAAGTTACAGGTACATCCCGCTATAGATCTTCGATGCATCAGTTGGTCTCATGAGACAAAATAGTGTCTTGGAATAAGGCCTTGACAAAATCTTATTTGTAGTCTTGGCACAAGGCATTGACTATGTGGTTATAAAAGTATGACATTATACACTCCATCATTATTAAAGTGGTTATTTATATTTCATGTGATTATTCGACTAGTAGAATATCAATTTGAATAAGTAAATAGAATTATTTCATTTTATTTTTTCCATATTATCCTGAAGATCAAGTTTAAAAGGCCTTTGTTTTAGTTATATACTTCCTTAAATGATTATGTTTATCTATGAAAGTTTCTGTTATATTGTTATCCTTACTGAGAATATGAGATCACCCTTTTATATATTTTATTTTTACCAGGATGTGAAGAAGTATATTATAACTGACCTATAGGGATAGTCTATGGGATCTCAGTGTTGTCTTTGGAAACAATGTTGTTGTAGTTTTCCATTTAATGATGTAATGAAAACCTTATGAATGTGTCTAGTGTTTCCAAGTCTACTAAACCAATCAGTCTTTCGAGACTTGATCTTTTTGATCATGCCAATGATACATAATAATGCACCAACTCTAGGCATCTAGGGTCGGGGCATTACAATCTATAATGATTTCATAATCACTAATGGGGTTTTATAAATAAAAAATAAGTTGGTGTATTATAACTATAACCAATAGAAAGTATGATGAGTTGATGATCACTTTTGAATCTTTATGAATATAAGATTTCAAATAAAGAAGGGTTAATTTTTAAGAATTTGTATCATTTAAAAGTTAGGATTATTCTGGAATTATGGATAATGGAAAATATTTTCCAATATTTTCCAAATTTTTCGATGTGAAATGTGGGAGGAGATTCCATTCACCATGCCATGAAAAGTCATTTTGGTGAAGAATCGTTAAGTCATTTGACGTCACGTAAAATTCGTTAAATTTTATTGAAGAAGTGTGGAGATCTATTATTATAATTTTAGTAATTATAGAGTTTTATCAATGAAACAAAATTCACATTAATAATGAAGTCATAAGAATAGTAAAGGAATATATGTAAGAGTAAAATATTGACTTTGTTAGAGTTATGTTTGTTCCATGACTATAATCATCATACCACAAATGGAATTTGAGTATAAAACAAAAAATATATCTGTTGAGGAGTCACATCATAATGTAAAAGATACACTATAAAGAAATATTGGTGATTTCTTATTGAATCTAGAAAGTACGATATTGGACCACAAAATAGAAGATCATGATATAAAGGAAGATGAATAGTTTTGAGTGTCTCTAAAGAATAGTTTCATATTTTGCAACACAATAGATCATGCCTCGAATGAGTCTTTTCAGATTCATTTGAATCCAAATTAAATTATACTACATAGATAATATTGTATCATTCCACACAAAATAAAATCACTCATGTCGTGGATGTATAACTTGTCTCATGACCCATCTACAAGTTGAGGGAAGTTCCAAATAAACTGAATTGTCTTGCTGCAATGTACTAGGTTTCACTATGAATTATGGAATCTATAGGACTCAAATAAATTTTAATATATAGAATTATTATTATTATTTTATGGTTACATTATCAACTAGTAACTACCCTTTCTAATTATGTGATAATGATATGAAGAATTATGACCCCAGAGATGAAATTGAAGCTGGGGAATTTAGAGGTTAACATTGATTTGAAATTCAAATCATTAAATATTATATGTTAATATATTATATAGAATTTAAAATTAGAGATAATGGAGAGATAATATATAATAATGGGAGCATTTTGTTCTAAGTGGAGAAGAATGAAGATTTATCAACATTGGTTTAAAACATATCTTAAATAAAGAGACTGAAGATGTTAATGAATATAACTATTTTAAATATTTAGTTTGATAAAGATAAAGTGTTGTGAATATTATTGATGGTTAGGATCAACTAAGGTGATGAGGTGTCAATTTTATTGAAGAACTTGTATTTTTTCCCATCATTGAAGATCTAGGAGATGAAAAATTATTTATTGGAATTATTATATTTGGAACATTACAACTATGAAAATTATTATTGAAGATCAAAATCACAACTCTTATAACACCAAGTTTATTATACCAGGTAGAGGATTTGGTTGCCGTGTATGGAATTAACAGAAGCCTAAATATATGAAACATACAATGATAATTTCATGAACAAAAATTTGAGTGACATTCATGTCATTAAACATAGAAGATGCCTATATGTTTATAAAATGATACATTCACTAAAGCAGGGCACCGAGGTGAGACACCCTAAAATTTCACTTTCTTATATATATTTGTTATGTTACCTTCTACCTTCATTTTTGGGGGACTCATGGTGAAATGTTTATATTTTTTTAGTCTTTTCTAGGAGTTCATAGTTTGTAAAACTGTACAATAGAAACTAGGTTACCTATGTCATTTTTAATAGTTATTATCTTACGGTTACAACATAATTTGGTAAACCATGAATGTAAACCATGTGACCTACATGGTTTTGTTTATTCTTGTCTTTTTATCTAATGTTTTTTTGTGGGATCCTCCATTGGCTTCCCAATTTAGATATCCATGACTGAGACACCCCCTAATATTTGTTCCTCTCCCCCTCCCCACCTTCCACGGTGGATTTTTTATTGTTTATTATTCGAAAAAAAATCCATCAATGCATTATTGAAGCTTTTTTGGGTTTGTTGTGTTTGTTGACAAAGCGGGGCTCAATGTTTTGGTTGTTCATAAGGTGGGTTTCTAAGTCTAGTTGTTTGAAAAAGGTGGAATCCATGGTTGGTTTTTGGGTTCAATGTATGTTTTTGAAAATATATGATTGATAGAATAACATTGAAAAAGGAATAGATGATCTGGAGATGGTACAAAAATAGAAAAAATAGGGTGGCACCCATTTCCAGTGTTTGCCAAATTTTTAGGCCTAAAAATCAGAAAATGGAGAGATATGTTTTTTGAAAAGGAAGGTATGCCCAAATTTAGAGTGGTGTGTGAAATAGAGGAATGATGTTTTTCGTGGAAGAGGTGTTTCGAGATTCGAATATCAAAAATAGGAAAAGGTATGAGGTCTGTGAAATAATAGAGTAGTGCACAAAATACGATGTTGCACGGAAAATGAGTTTTTCGTGCTCAAAGAGGATTACGTGCTCAAGGAGGGTTTTTTTCTTAGGTCTTGAGTTTTCCTATAAATATGAGTTGACCCCCTCATTCTTAGTAGCTCAATAATTAGATAATATCTGAGCTCTAATGTAGGTAAAAAAAATATGTAAAGGGAGTTGCGCGAAAAAATTTGTGTTGCACGTAAAAATTTATGTTGTGTGTAAACATTAATGTTGCTCGTAAAATAAAGGTTGCATAGAATTATTGAGATTTCACAAAAAGTAGAGTTGGTATTTCACACAAAAGGTGATATTTTTCATGCAAGGCAAGGGAATTACGCATAAGGTGCAATAAGGGATGCGCGTAAAATTTGAGGTTTCCTAGTTCAATTCTGGGGAAAAGAAGTATTCATTTGTGGATAAAAGTATAACTTCAATAAAGAATCTACATGTATTTGAGGATACTGGTATTCATTCAATTGAATAGATCTACATGTATATAAACTTTGAGTGGATCTTCTAAAGAAGTAGTGAGCATAGTTCAGTTGAGAGAGCAGTGAGATTTCAAATTGTGATTGGTTGTAAACCAGGTGGGATAGTGAGTCTGCTTCAAACATTGTAAACAACAGTGCACTTTTATGGGATTCGGAATATCGGAACATCACTAGTGTATGCTCCTTTGATGTTTCCCAGTGAGGGTGAACTAAGTAAAATTGATGTTCCATGTTCTTACTTTAAGATTAGTTCATACTCTACAATAGGAATGAGAGAGAAAAGAGTTTTTTCTAACAATGAAACAAGATCAATAAGGGAATTTGTTTTAGTCTATCATACCCTGATTTATCCCCCCCCACCTATCAGGGTATCTAACTGTTAGACCTAACATTTATTCGTTATTATTTACACATATTGAAAGGTAAGACCCCTTCATTACTCTTTATCTTGATCTATCCCAATGGTTTTCTCACTTATCTTACACTAGTGGCCATAATATTCAATTTCTATCTCAACGTTTGTTCTAAATTAGAGTTTTTTTGTTTTTAGGGGTTGTGGTCACCCATTTGTGGCCTATTCTTCTGGTTTCCATCAAAAGTAACATGATTACTCTAGTTGAGGTAAGTTTTCCATTTCATCTCCCTTTTAAGATTTTCATGGATTTTTTTTTTTGATCTAAACTTGTTTTTAATGACAATAAATATATATTATGATATCTAGATGAGGTTTTTCAAAGGGTTTCTGTCACAACCCGTCCTCACGGCCCCTGCCGTGACTACCCCAAGCCCGTCTTCCATAGGCCAGGGGCTGGCGACTAGAACCAAAGGCGTAAATTCGATAACTGGGAAGGAATTTCCTTTATAAAAGTAAACAAAACTCCATAGAGTACAAGAGGAAGTAAAACACTAAGTACAAAGAGAAGTGATGAAAGGTAAATGGGACAGAATACAAACCCAACTAAAATTACAACTACAACTGAACAAAATTACAATAGAAAAAGACAACAGCTGGAAGAACAGAAGCGGCTCCTGGGACGTCCTCCTTAGATCCTACCTGAAGGATAGGTACAGATGGCGCAGCTCCTGGATCGTCCACCACAGATCCTACCTGAAGGATATGTACAGATAGCCTCCACAACGCTCTCACCCATCAACCTCCTCCGAGTGTCATCTCACCGTGAAGTCCACCTCTGGATACTAACTCGTCGTGTAGTCCACCTCTAGGTACCGTCCAGTCCTCGAACACTCGGCCTCCGTCAGCACTGCCCGTCGTCTGCAACCAACACAACGAGGTGCGGGCATAGCCCGTGCATGGGTGAGTATAACGATACTCAGTAGGGACCCCAAGACCCTCAAGGTCTCACTAAAACCAACAAGGATAACCACAAAGAAGATCTCAACAGATAACCTCTACATAGGTATATGCCCATACATATACCTAAGTTATCAAGTAACCCATCTCAATCATGAGGAAGCACAAATATTATGAAATCAACGGATAACCACTACCCAGGTATATGCCCATACATATACCTAAGTTATCAAGTGACCCATATCAATCATGAGGCAAACACAAGGTCATAGACTCAGCTCAAAATAGGATTTTCATTATCGAAACCATAACTGCTGAAGAGCCCCGTCTCTGGAGTGTACAGTGGTCCTATCACGACTCTGAGGTACTGCTCACTAATCAAAGTCTATGAGGTACTCCTCCTGTCGAGTATTGCGGGTCTTCTGCCAAATACTGGGTGCTCCGTCCGCTGTGGGTCTTCCGCCAAATACTGGGTGCTCTCCCTAATAGCCTACAGAGGTACTCCTCTAGTCGAGTACCGCGGGTCTGCTACCAACTACCAGGTTCTCCGTCCGTCGTGGGTCTACCGCCAAATATCGGGCGCTCCGTCCACTGGGCTAGTCGACTCACTCCAAGTCGAGTCGGTCAAGCAGTCGTTAGGTCTCAGTCGTCTACACGGTCTCCGTACTCTGCACGCTCGTCTCTGGGAGGGTTCGCTCCATGAGATACAGGTCGATACTCTAAGTATCTCAAAGTCCCACGAAGAAGTATCTCAAAGGACCGCCTCGTCATAGGGGTCTCAACGCAACAGACGGCGCGTCAATCGGGTGCCCGGTCTGTGAGTTATTAGCCTTTTCGTCCCAGGGGCCTGGTTGGTTTCATGAGAGAACCAACCCGGCCGTATCTCAACTGTACCCCGAACTATCATAGGGTATACTCATAGGGACCGTTTCTCAACGTGATCACCAACGTCACTGACGGTTCGTCAAACGGACGTCCGGTCTGAAAGATATCAGCTTTTCCGTTCCAGGGGCCCGATTGGATTTCGGGTACGATCAAACCTGGCCACTATCCAACATCAACCAAAAAATAGGAGAAGTATGCCAAATGTTCCGTCTCATCAAGAGTAATTCAACGAGACAGACGGCGCATCAATCGGATGCCCGGTCTGCGAGTTATTGGCTTTTTCGTTCTAGGGGCCCGGTTGGTTTCGTGAGCGAACCAACCCGACCGCACTCTGACGGCATCCAAACCTCGAGCGAAGTAAGCCAAAAGATCCGTCTCACTTAGAGGAATCCATCAAAGTCGACGGCACATCAATCGGACGTCCGTAGCTCAAGAGATAAGTGTTTCCGCTCCGAGGGCCCGGTTGGTTTCGTATCCGAACCAACCCGGCCAAACCCAAAGTATTCCGAAACCTTGAGTGCAATATAACAAAACGACCGCCTCGATCCAAGGATCGCATCTCCGCTAACGGTGCGTCGAACGGAGGTCTACAGCTCAAGATATGGGCAAAAGACCGTGAGGGGTCTGAAAACGGGGGTTTCGGGCCCGGACCGACCCGGCCCGAGACCCCATGGGTCGGCCCGAACCGGGCGACCCGACCCGGGTGCGGGTCCGACCCAGCCGGCGCGGCCGGGCCCGGTCTGCCCAATCCGGCCCGGCTCGGCCGGAGGTTTGGCCGAACGGCCGAACCGTGCGGGGGGCCCTACCCCCGGGTGAAGAGCCACGGCCCCGCGTGGGGCCGCCCGTGCCAGCGGATGCGGCAGCCAGCCGCGTCCCGCCGCTCCCCTCCGGTCCTGCGCGGTCACGGGACCGTGCTCCGCCGCCGCGGCTTCAGCCACGGAGGATTCTTCCAGCGGTGCTCCGGGCGCCGCCGCCCCCGACCGCCGGCGCCGCCGCACCGGCATTGCGCGCCGACAGGGGCATCCGCGGACCATTGGACGCGCTCCGGTGGTCCGATTCGCCTGCGGTCTTCGCCAATCACCATCCCAGGACCCGACCTTCGCTGCAAAGATCGCACAACGCCCGTGCGGATTTGTTTGTCATTTTTCGGTGTGGCGCGACGGCGCAGTGTCTTGTTCAACTTCATCGGCGCGGCGCGACGGCGCCGCGCTTCTTAGCCCTTCCTCATAATTTCTGCGCAGTGCAACGGCACCGCGCCACCTTTCACGTGCCGCAACAAATTCAAACAACAAGGGGGGAGGAGGGTCAGCCGTGTTCGTGCGGTCCGACCTCCTCCCGTTATAATGATAGCAAGCGGCCATCTAATAGAAGCTGACGTACGGCAAGAAATAATTCACGGACAAAAACAATAATCCTCAACATCAATCCGCATGAACAAACGATCCGCGGATCAACCGGGAATTGGTTGGTCTGCACTCGTCTTTCTTTTCTCAAAAGATAAGAGAACACAAAAATAAATTCCCCTACTTCGATTCAAGGTTCGTTTGTCGTCGACACGGAAATCGGTGTCGCGAGAATGACGTCGCGGGGTTGGACGTAGATTCTATGGACGTCGGGGTGCGTCCGAGGAGGAAACGACGTCTCCTCACTTGTTGCTATGGAATAAGAGGATGGGGATCCGTGGACGCCGAGTCGTTCTACGTTGAAGGGTAGGTGTTCTTAACCGAAGAATAACCGTCCTTCGTCGAAGGAAAGTTCTCTTCTTCTTCACACCAAAGCTCTCCCAAAAACTCTAGGAATTCGCTAAAGTTTTCTCCATCACCAAAAGCTCTAACTCAAAATAATATCCCATGATATTATTTTTATTCACACCACAAAGATTTAAAATTGAAACCAAACCACTTAATTAAACAAATGAAGAGACTCTTCTCATTAATTAAGGCATGTTGGCATGAATTAATGGTGGAAGGAAAAGGTGAAGAGTTACACAAAATAAGAGGAGTTAACAAACTTAATGGAAGAGGAGATTAATGGGGAGTTGACACATTAAAATCAAGGGAGTTTAAGGGGGGTTGTAGAGTTATACATTTAAACACAAGGGGTGTTAAATGGGGGGAAGTTTGTGGGGGTTAAAGGGAAGGTGAAGGGTTGGGGTTTCGTGCGGACCCCACCACCCTTGGTCATACCCTTTCATGAGAAGTTAGGTGGGGTGTGGCCCCACCTTCAACTTCTCTATGAAGAAATTAACTTCCACATAAAATAAATTGTAACACTACAATTTATTTAAGACTTATCGAATCCCCAAAAAATTAACCACCTCATGCGAAAAAAACGCAACTGCGCTTAAGGTCCCCTTAAGTAATTATCGGCGCTACGAGTTCATCGGTGCCCTCGGATTTCAATTCCAAGTACCGGTTCAAAAGATAGAAAAACTCGCTCGTTCGTTCACTGAACGTACCCGAGCCAAACTTCAGAAAATGATTCCGGGCACACCGGGCCTCGGAATCAGACGCCGTCAGAAACTGCGTTCTTCTAAAATTCCAAAGAAAATTAAGAAAAAAATTTCCTTGAAATTTCCGTGTCATTACATTACTTCCACCTCAAGGCTTTTTGTAACACCTCGAGCTTCCATGATACGCTTCTCATTCAATAATGCAATAGCTTGCATTGTACGCAACTTTGAGTTCTAACACACTGCAACTAATCAAAGTAGCCGTTATGAATAGTAATAACCACTTTGTAAATTTATAGAAATTTTATATTTCAAAATGGACTTCATTTTTGTATTCCTAATATTGAAATTAGCCTATGTTGAATTTTTTGTAATTTTCTGAGAACTTCCAAATTTTTATGAATAGTAAAAAATACTTAAAACAACTTTTTTAATCAAAATAATTTATAGTGAAAAGTTATACTATTGAGTGGTTTTAAAGTATAATTATAATATATTTTTACCATTTTATCCAATGGTGTTCATTAGAATTAATTTCACTTTGAAATTGGACATAAACAATTGTCAATCTTTTGATATAAATTGTTTCTTAAAAACACGCTATTTATTGTGACAGCGGGAATTAATTATAAAATTAATTAATGCAACTTATATTTTTTGAATTTTGTAAAATAGACATCATTTTTGAATTCGGAATATCAATTATAGCTTAGGGTGAAATTTTGGCAATGTTCTGAAAAACTTCAATTTTTGATGAATAGTGAAACCGCTAAGTGGTAGTTAAATAACTGATTTTTCGTTTAAATGAAATATTACAACTTCTGTGTTTTGATTTTCAAAAATCTGACATACATGGTTGTCATTAAGAAGTAAAATGTGGTTCAATGAGATTAAAATAATTTTTGGTGAATAGTAACTTTTAAGTTCTTAATCGCGATTAGAGGTAATTAGTGTAGTTTAAGGTAAAAATAATGTTTTAATAATATGATATGATCTTGACACATGTCCTACCATCATTGGATGTTCCATGGACGACCAAAAAAATCCATGGGTCAACTTGGGGACCCCATGGAGCCACATTAGTTGGAAAATGACATAAATACCTTTTATTTAATGTTAAAGTAAAAAATGACACAAACATGAAATGTTTTACTAAAACAATTTTTACATGGGGTTATACAAGTCATATTTTTGACTATAAATAGTCATTGGAAATATAAAAAGATTTCCTACATCATAGTAGTTTTTTTATAATTTTTAGACATTAAATAAATTAAATTATTTATGACATCATTATGATGCAGCGATGACCTCATTATTTAACGATTTTAATAAAATGAAAAGATAATGTATAATCCAAGGATTACACTTGTCCAAAGACTATTGGATGGGTAGATTTCGAACCCTTATCACCTTAGACACAAATTATATAAGTTTGGGACCTTTAGAATCTGAAAAGCATTCTATAATAATGTAAAATTTCCTTACTTTCCAAGAGTGCCCCTCCGCTCCTCTTATAAAAGGCCCCCACCTCTACCACATCATTCACACTTTTAAGCCATTTGGCTCGGCCAACCTCTGCCCAAATACTCTCCCAAATTCCCCCTATTACTCCTAGAAGCCTCACTTTGGGCAGAACTCTTCCCAAGGAAGCCTTTGGCTCAAATCAAAAAGAGTTACCCGATTTTAAGGTAATGTCTTCTCTAATGTTGTTTTGTTTTATTTTGCTTCTCCAACCCCATAAACTCTTTTTATTAATGTCTTTTGTAACAACACCAGTATCCTAAATATACTAGTATGTTTTTATAAGAATTATTCCAGCTACAATTACACACACCTACATCTAATGGTTAAAGAACATACGGTTTCTGTGGATGGCGAATTTCTGCCTCACGAAACGATGATTGTTCAACACTCATATAACACCTTCAAAGGTGGACATTAAGATGTCACTATATTTATATATGATATATAATATGTTTATGTTTTACTTATGCTTCTTTATTTCTCATTTATGGCATACTTTATGATTTCCATTATGGGTAAACGCGATAATTTCATTTTTGGAAGTGCGGACTACCGCCCCCTCAAAGTGATTTGAATCGTTAATGCCATATGTGGGATGTATAAAGGATGGAGTAAATGGTATTATACACTATATTATACTGGAATTATATTATACATTTATATCATTATGATTTCATTCCATTAAATACGAAATAGAAATGAAAGTAGCGTTCATGCGTACGTACGGGTTACCGTCTCCATGAACGGTGCATTTCATTTCTTACCTCTAAATGTTACGTAATATTATAAATGAATGTATATAATGGATATATATGATATATATGACATCTAAATCATGAATATAATTTTGTAGATAATGGATATTCTACCACATAAACAACTTGTAATTATAAGAAGTTTATTGTTGACTCAAGTACCAAATATCGACAAAACGACCGTTATTAACTTAAATAATTACATAATGTTCATATCATTGTAATAAGTGATATAAAAAGGATAAAGAAATTGAAAATGGTTCTTAATAAGGTATATATTAACTCTATTTTATTATTCAGGAGGTTAAAGAACGGTTGAGTCAAGTCAGACACGAGGTAAGGGAACATCTTAACCCAACTTCCATTCTTTGGGTTAATCTTCAAATTATGTCATGATATTATTATGTCTTATTTTGTATTTTTACTTTCTTTATGTGTACCTATAGTGAATACACATAATATATCTATTTTATTTTAAAAAATGATCTTTGTAAGGACTTCGTCTCAATCTCCTTTCATTGAGGCATATTTGGTTTTATACACAAATTTCTATTATACGGTTTATAAACCACTTTGACTTTTACGTATATTCAAAAGGAATCTTTTTTATATGAAGATTTTACTAAACGACAAAAGGGAATGTTTTTGTCGTACGTATGTGGCGACAACGACTTCTCCGCCGCCGTGACCACTATTTGAGTTTCATCTTCCTCTACAAGCCATCATTTTTTTAATGAAAAATAAATACTATGTTATACTTTTCTTTTATTTTGGTATTGAAAATTGTTTTGAAAGCGTTTTTATTATATCAATGTGTTGTATTGATATCTTGTGACTGAAATGTGGAAATTTTATGTTTCCTTTATGCATGTTTTATGTGATACGATTATGTTATGGTTTATGATATGTTTAAACCTATTCATATGAGGAATTCATTAGACTTAATAAGTGATGGGTGGAGCCCACTATAGCTCCTCGATGCATCGGTAGGTCTCATGAGACAACTAGACGTGGAATTGGCTGAGGACCTTTCCCAATTCGATTTGTGATTTTGGTCGAGGACTTAATCATTTTAGACATCTTGTCCGAGGCCTTGAAAAAATGTTTCAGAATGTATGGCATTATGCATTCCATCATTATGAAAGTGGTTAATGTTATTGCATGTGATTATTCGACCAATAGAATATCCATGTGAATAAGTAAATGGCATTATATCATTTTACTTTTGCCATATTATGTTGAAGTTCATGTTTAAAAGGCTTTTGTTTTTGTTATACATTGCCTTAAATGTTAATGTTTATTTATGAAAGCTTCCACAATATTGTTATCGTTACTGAGCATCTGAGCTCACCCCTTTCAATGTTTTAATATTTTCCAGGATGTGAAGAAGTAATTTATGAATGAACTGCAGGGATAGTCATAAGAGGATATGAGTGTGGACTATGGAGACTTTGTTATTGTAGTTTTTCACCTTATGATGTAATGTAACATTTATGAATGAATCTAGTGTTTCCAAGGCTACTAAACTAATCGGTCTTTCGAGACTTGATCTTTTGTGATCATGCCAATGTTACGAAGTAATGCACCGACTCTGGGTAGCTGGGGTCGGGGCGTTATAGTTGGTATCAGAGGCAGTTTAGTACTAACCTTGGAAGCTAGATTTAGATAAACTCTGATTAGAGCACATATCCCGAAGAAAGACTTTGAGGATTAGTATAGAAGAACTTCTTAGAATTTTGGTATTGTAGAGATGTTGTGAGTTTTCCGAGCAATACATCCATGTCTGGATACGAGCAGGTAGAGGTGGCTCTGGCACAGATGTACCTAGGGGTAAAACCCGAAAACACTGCTTTGAGCTAGACTTGAACGGGAACTGGTGCACGACAACGGGCCTTGCTGCACTCTTGGTTACGACACTCCCGAGGGATATGCTTAGGATAATTCTCATTTTCTTTACAAACCACTATGAAGGGTTATGAGTATATACTTCCTCAAAGAAAACATTTCTTTTTATGATTATGGATTCTATCCATAAATAGTTCAATTTATGTAAAGTGTTTTACAAATATGGAATTATTTATTTTATTTAATAAACTAATCTAGTTTATGACATTGTTTAGAAATGGCGCCTAGTGGAAGGAATGGAAACCGTATCAATGCACGCACTCCGTGTAGGGATTTCCCACCTGCTCAAGATAATTATTGTGGATCTGGAGATACAACTGGTGCTGATCAACTTATTACCATACTGGGACAACTCACTCAGGTTATGAATAATAACCTTACTCGTATGGAGCACCCTGATCCGCAACGTGGAGGATCAATGTTAGACCGCTTCATGAGGCAACAACCACCAACATTTAATGGGGGTACAAATCCGTTAGTAGTTGAGCAATGGATAAACTCCTTAGAGAAAATATTCCATGCCTTGGGGAGTAGTGAAAGGGAGAAGGTTATCATGGTAGTTTACCGCCTCACTGGAGATTCTGATCAATGGTGGTCATTGATTCAAAATACAAAGGAAGATGAAGAAGTATCAAGTATGGAATGGAGAGAGTTCAAAGAGCTTTTCCTACAAAAATACTTTCCTCATGACCATCGAGCAGATATGGAAAGACAATTTCTGAGTCTGAAACAAAAGGAGGATGAGAATGTTGCAAAGTATGAGGCCAACTTTACAAGGTTAGCGAGGTATGCTGCAGATTATATACGTAACCCAAGAGGTAAGATTGATCATTTCTTTGATGGGTTAAAACCATTTCTCCGTCGATATCTAGTATCACAATCTTTCTCAACATACGAAGATATTGTCTCATGTGCTATCAAGACAGAAAAGGAATTCTCTAAGTCTTATGACAACAAAGTAAAGAAAGAGAAGAAGAGAACGGTGGAATAAGAGACGGATAAAGGGAAAAAGGGAAAGAAGGATTTTCCATTATGTGATAATTGTGGGAAGAATCACCCTGGTACTTGCCTAAAAGGAATGGGAGTTTGTTATAAATGTGGAGAAAAAGATCACCAGGCGCGTGATTGCAAGGGAAAGAAAGAGGCTATCAATGTTGAATGATGCAATTGTAGGGAAATGGGGCATTATGCAAATGAATGTCCTAAGCCTCAGGGAAACTTACCTCAGAAAAGGCCAAGGGATCAAGGACAATCTTATGCTGTTACTACAGTTGAAGCAGAATAACTAATGTATTGGTGCTTTTGGACTCATGGACTATATTCTGGTTATTAGAATAATGTGATATATATATATAAGGATTGTACTGCAGTACTTGTTGTTTTAGTAAGGTTTTAATATGATGAAGTTAATTATATTTTTAGTATGTGACAATAAGAGAAACTTTACATTGTTTGGGGAATCTGATAAATTGATTTTGGAATTAAGAGACCTTTTAGAGAAAGTTTGGACAGAGGTATTTTGGATAACTATAAAGGTTGGGATGGATTAAGTAGATCTTTGGATAGTATTGTTTAAGGTAAAAAAATTTCTGAAGATTATTTTTGGAATATTATAATACTATAGTTTTAGGAAAAGGACAACCTGCAGGGTGGGGCATAACCCGTCACGTCGGACAAAGCTGCAGGAATCGAACCCACAACCATAGTACGACAGGCCTTTATTTCCTACCACTAGCCTACAGGAAGTCCCTGGTTATTATAAAATAATTTTACTAATCTAAATGGTATGTGTTAACATTTGAAACCTTATACAATTAGGATAAGTATAATATTTTTGAGTTCTATTATCTTTTTGAGTGAAAGATGAGTTGAAGGTTGAAACTCTAATTGTCAAGCATAAATACATATATACCTATCTCTTATTCAATGAATAAATTAATTCTTAAACTTTAGTAAAGGGATATTAAAACAAAAAAATGTGTTATCCTAATACCTTATGTCTTGTTGAACTGATGATATTTTAAATCAACATAGATTGAAGGCTTTGAGGCCCTCAATTTGACAGTTGATTGTGATTGATGACCACAATCACACCCTACATATATTTACGTTTTCCCCCAATTATACGTCTCTAATTTCCACCAATGTTCTCCTTATCGAGATCATAATTTTGTGGTGACTTTCTTATTTCCATTTCCCTCTTATTAAGGCTAAATTTTATTAACCATATTTCTGATGTGGGTTTTCCACAAAGGTATTTTCTATTTTCAACCCTTTATTTTCAAAGAAAAATATCAAATTGCGAGGATGCAATTTATTGAAGGAGGGGATAATGTAACACCCCGAGCTTCCACGATACGCTTCTCATTCAATAATGCAATAGCTTGCATTGTACGCAACTTCGAGTTCTAACACACTGCAACTAATCAAAGTAGCCGTTATGAATAGTAATAACCACTTTGTAAATTTATAGAAATTTTATATTTCAAAATGGACTTCATTTTTGTATTCCTAATATTGAAATTAGCCTATGTTGAATTTTTTGTAATTTTCTGAGAACTTCCAAATTTTTATGAATAGTGAAAAATACTTAAAAAAAACTTTTTAAATCAAAATAATTTATAGTGATAAGTTATACTATTGAGTGGTTTTAAAGTATAATTAGAATATATTTTTACCATTTTATCCAATGGTGTTCATTAGAATTAATTTCACTTTGAAATTGGACATAAACAATTGTCAATCTTTTGATATAAATTGTTTCTTAAAAACACGCTATTTGTTGTGACAGCAGGAATTAATTATTAAATTAATTAATGCAACTTATATTTTTTGAATTTTGTAAAATATACATCATTTTTGAATTCGGAATATCAATTATATCTTAGGGTGAAATTTTGGCACTGTTCTGAAAAACGTCAATTTTTTATGAATAGTGAAACCACTAAGTGGTAGTTAAATAACTGATTTTCCGTTTAAATGAAATATTACCACTTCTGTGTTTTGATTTTCAAAAATCCAACATACATAATTGTCATTAAGAAGTAAAATGTGGTTCAATGAGATTAAAATAATTTTTGGTGAATAGTAACTTTTAAGTTCTTAATCGCGATTAGAGGTAATTAGTGTAGTTTAAGGTAAAAATAATGTTTTAATAATATGATATGAGCTTGACACATGTCCTACCATCATTGGATGTGCCATGGCCGACCAAGACAATCCATGGGTCAACTTGGGGACCCCATGGAGCCACTTTAGTTGGAAAATGACATAAATACCTTTTATTTAATGTAAAAGTAAAAAATGACACAAACATGAAATATTTTACTAAAACAATTTTTACATGGAGTTATACAAGTCATATTTTTTACTATAAAGAGTCATTGGAAATATAAAAAGATTTCCTACATAATATTAGTTTTTTTATAATTTTTAGACATTAAATAAATTAAATTATTTATGACATCATTATGATGCAGCGATGACCTCATTATTTAACGATTTTAAAAAAATGAAAAGATAATGTATAATCCAAGGATTACACTTGTCCAAAGACTATTGGATGGGTATATTTATAACCCTTATCACCTTATCCACAAATTATATAAGTGTGGGACCTTTAGAATCCGAAAAGCATTCTATAATAATGTAAAATTTCCTTACTTTCCAAGAGTGCCCCTCCTCTCCTCTTATAAAAGGCCCCCACCTCTACCACATCATTCACACTTTCAAGCCATTTCTCTTGGCCAACCTCTGCCCAAATACTCTCCCAACTTCCCCCTATTACTCCTAGAAGCCTCACGTTGGGCAGAACGCTTCCCAAGGAAGCCTTTGGATCAAATCAAAAAGAGTTACCCGATTTTAAGGTAATGTCTTCTCTAATGTTGTTTTGTTTTATTTTGCTTCTCCAACCCCATAAAATATTTTTATTAATGTATTTTGTAACAGCACCAGTATCCTCAATATACTATTATGTTGTTATAAGAAGGATTCGAGCTACACTTACACACACCTACATCTAATTGTTAAAGAACATACGGTTTCTGTGGATGGCGAATTTCTGCCTCACGAAACGATGATTGTTCAACACTCATATAACACCTTCAAAGGTGGCCATTAAGATGTCACTATATTTATATATGATATATAATATGTTTATGTTTTACTTATGCTTCTGTATTTCTCATTTATGGCATACTTTATGATTTCTATTATGGGTAAACGCGATAATTTCATTTTAGGAAGTGCGGACTACCGCCCCCTCAAAGTGATTTGAATCTTTAATGCCATATGTGGGATGTATAAAGGATGGAGTAAATGGTATTATACACTATATTATACTGGAATTATATTATACATTTATATCATTCTGATTTCATTCCATTAAATACGAAATAGAAATGAAAGTAGCGTTCATGCGTACGTACGGCTTACCGTCTCCATGAACGGTGCATTTCATTTCTTACCTCTAAATGTTACGTAATATTATAAATGAATGTATATACTGGATATATATGATATATATGACATATAAATCATGAATATAATTCTGGAGATAATGGATATTCTACCACATAAACAACTTGTAATTATAAGAAGTTTATTGTTGACTCAAGTACCAAATATCGACAAAACGACCGTTATTAACTTAAATAATTACATAATGTTCATATCATTGTAATAAGTGATATAAAAAGGATAAAGAAATTGAAAATGGTTCTTAATAAGGTATATATTAACTCTATTTTATTATTCATGAGGTTAAATAACGGTTGAGTCAAGTCAGACACGAGGTAAGGGAACTTCTTAACCCAACTTCCATTCTTTGGGTTAATCTCCTACTTTCAAATTATGTCATGATATTATTATGTCTTATTTTGTATTTTTACTTTCTTTATGTGTACCTATAGTGAATACACATAATATATCTATTTTATTTTAAAAAATGATCTTTTTAAGGACTTCGTCTCAATCTCCTTTCATTGAGGCATATTTGGTTTTATACACAAATTTCTTTTATACGGTGTATAAACCCCTTTTACTTTTACGTATGTTCAAAAGGAATCTTTTTTATACGAAGCATTTACTAAATGAAAAAAGGGAATGTTTTTGTCGTATGTATGTGGTGACAACGACTTCTCCGCCGCCGTGACCACTATTTGAGTTTCGGCTTCCTCTACAAGCCATCATTTTTTTAATGAAAAATAAATACCATGTTATACTTTTCTTTTCTTTTGGTATTGAAAATGGTTTTAAAAGTGTTTTTATTATATCAATGTGTTGTATTGATATCTTGTGATTGAAATGTGGAAATTTTATGTTTCCTTTATGCATGTTTTATGTGATACGATTATGTTATGGTTTATGATATGTTTAAACCTATTCGTATGAGGAATGCATTTGACATAATAACTAACGGGTGGAGCCTGCTATAGCTCCTCGATGCATCGGTAGGTCTCATGAGACAACTAGACGTGGAATTGGCCAAGGCCCTTTCCCAATTTGATTTGTGATTTTGGCCGAGGCCTTAATCATTTTAGACGTCTTGGCCGAGGCCTTGACAAAATGTTTCAGAATGTCTGGCATTATGCATTCCATCATTATGAAAGTGGTTAATGTTATTGCATGTGATTATTCGACCAGTAGAATATCCATGTGAATAAGTAAATGGCATTATCTCATTTTACTTTTGCCATATTATGTTTAAGTTCATGTTTAAAAGGCTTTTGTTTTTGTTATACATTGCCTTAAATGTTAATGTTTATTTATGAAAGCTTCCGCAATATTGTTATCCTTAATGAGCATCTGAGCTCACCCCTTTCAATGTTTTAATATTTTCCAGGATGTGAAGAAGTATTTTATGAATGACCTGCAGGGATAGTCAGAAGAGGATATGAGTGTGGACTATGGAGAATTTTTTATTTTAGTTTTTCACCTTATGATGTAATGTAACATTTATGAATGTATCTAGTGTTTCCAAGGCTACTAAACTAATCGGTCTTTCGAGACTAGATCTTTTGTGATCATGCCAATGTTACGAAGTAATGCACCAACTCTGGGTAGCTGGGGTTGGGGCGTTACAGTTGGTATCATAGGCAGTTTATTACTAACCTTGGAAGCTAGATTTAGATAAACTCTGATTAGATCACATAGCCCGAAGATAGACTTTGAGGATTAGTATAGAAAAACTTCCTAGAATTTTGGTATTGTAGAGATGTTGTGAGTTTTCCGAGCAATACATCCATGTCTGGATATGAGCAGGTAGAGGCGGCTCTGGAACAGATGTACCTAGGGGTAAAACCCGAAAACACTGCTTTGAGCTAGACTCGAACGGGAACTGGTGCACGAAAACGGGCCTTGCTGCACTCTTGGTTACGACACTCCCGAGGGATATGATTAGGATAATTCTCATTTTCTTTACAAACCACTATGAAGGGTTATGAGTATATACTTATTCAAAGAAAACATTTCTTTTTATGATTATGGATTGTATCCATAAATAGTTCAATTTATGTAAAGTGTTTTACAAATATGGAATTATTTATTTTATTTCATAAACTAATCTAGTTTATGCCATTGTTTAGAAATGGCACCTAGTGGAAGGAATGGAAACTGTATCAATGCACGCACTCCGTGTAGGGATTTCCCTCCTGCTCAAGATAATTATTGTGTATCTGGAGATACAACTGGTGCTGATCAACTTATTACCATACTGGGACAACTCACTCAGGTTATGAATAATAACCTTACTCGTATGGAGCACCCTGATCCGCAATGTGGAGGATCAATGTTAGACCGCTTAATGAGGCAACAACCACCAACATTTAATGGGGGTACAAATCCGTTAGTAGCTGAGCAATGGATAAACTCCTTAGAGAAAATATTCCACGCCTTGGGGAGTAGCGAAAGATAGAAGGTTATCATGGCAGTTTACCGCCTCACTGGAGATGCTGATCAATAGTGGTCATTGATTCAAAATACAAAGGAAGATGAAGAATTATAAAGTATGGAATGGAGAGAGTTCAAAGATCTTTTCCTAGAAAAATACTTTCCTCATGAACATCGAGCAGATATGGAAAGACAATTTCTGAGTCTGAAACAAAAGGAGGATGAGAATGTCGCAAAGTATGAGGCCAACTTTACAAGGTTAGCGAGGTATGCTGCAGATTATATACGTAACCCAAGAGGTAAGATTGATCGTTTCTTTGATGGGTTAAAACCATTTCTCCATCAAGCTCTAGTATCACAATCTTTCTCAACATACGAAGATATTCTCTCATGTGCTATCAAGACAGAAAAGGAATTCTCTAAGTCTTATGACAACAAAGTAAAGAAAGAGAAGAAGAGAACGGTGGAATAAGAGACGGATAAAGGGAAAAGGGGAAAGAAGGATTTTCTATTATGTGATAATTGTGGGAAGAATCACCCTGGTACTTGCCTAAAAGGAATGGGAGTTTGTTATAAATGTGGAGAAAAACATCACCAGGCGCGTGATTGCAAGGGAAAGAAAGAGGCTATCAATGTTGAATGCTACAATTGTAGAGAAATGGGGCATTATGCAATTGAATGTCCTAAGCGTCAGGGAAACTTACCTCAGAAAAGGCCAAGGGATCAAGGACAATCTTATGCTGTTACTACAGTTGAAGCAGAATAACTAATGTATTGGTGCTTTTGGACTCATGGATTATATTCTGGTTATTAGAATAATGTGATATATATATAAGGATTGTACTGAAGTACTTGTTGTTTTAGTAAGGTTTTAATATGATGAAGGTAATTATATTTTTATTATGTGACAATAAGAGAAACTTTACTTTGTTTGGGGAATCTGATAAATTGATTTTGGAATTAAGAGACCTTTTAGAGAAAGTTTGGACAGAGGTATTTTGGATAACTATAAAGGTTGGGATGGATTAAGTTGATCTTTGGATAGTATTGTTTAAGGTAAAAACATTTCTGATGATTATTTTTGGAATATTATAATAATATAGTTTTAGGAAAAGGACAACCTGCAGTGTGGGGCATAACCCGTCGCTTCGGACAAAGCTGCCGGAATCGAACCCACAACCATAGTACGACAGGACTTTATTTCCTACCACTAGCCTACAGGAAGTCCCTGGTTATTACAAAATAATTTTACTAATCTAAATGGTATGTGTTAACATTTGGAACCTTATACAATTAGGATAAGTATAATATTTTTGAGTTCTATTATCTTTTTGAGTGAAAGATGAGTTGAAGGTTGAAACTCTAATTGTCAAGCATAAATATATATATACCTATCTCTTATTCAATGAATAAATTAATTCTTAAACTTTAGTAAAGGGATATTAAAACAAAAAAATGTGTTATCCAAATACCTTATGTCTTGTTGAACTGGTGATATTTTAAATCAACATAGATTGAAGGCTTTGAGGCCCTCAATTTGACAGTTGATTGTGATTGATGACCACAATCACTCCCTACATATATTTACGTCTTTCCCCCAATTACACGTCTCTAATTTCCACCAATATTCTCCTTATCGAGATCATAATTTTGTGGTGACTTTCTTATTTCCATTTCCCTCTTATTAAGGCTAAATTTTATTAACCTTATTTCCGATGTGGGTTTTCCACAAAGGTATTTTCTATTTTCAACCTTTTATTTTCAAAGAAAAATATCAAATTGCGAGGACGCAATTTATTGAAGGAGGGGAGAATGTAACACCCCGAGCTTCTATGATACGCTTCTCATTCAATAATGCAATAGCTTGCATTGTACGCAACTTCGAGTTCTAACACACTGCAACTAATCAAAGTAGCCGTTATGAATAGTAATAACCACTTTGTAAATTTATATAAATTTTATATTTCAAAATGGACTTCATTTTTGTATTCCTAATATTGAAATTAGCCTATGTTGAATTTTTTGTAATTTTCTGAGAACTTCCAAATTTTTATGAATAGTGAAAAATACTTAAAACAACTTTTTAAATCAAAATAATTTATAGTGATAAGTTATACTATTGAGTGGTTTTAAAGTATAATTAGAATATATTTTTACCATTTTATCCAATGGTGTTCATTAGAATTAATTTCACTTTGAAATTGGACATAAACAATTGTCAATCTTTTGATATAAATTGTTTCTTAAAAACACGCTATTTGTTGTGACAGCAGGAATTAATTATAAAATTAATTAATGAAACTTATATTTTTTGAATTTTGTAAAATAGACATCATTTTTGAATTCGGAATAACAATTATATCTTAGGGTGAAATTTTGGCATTGTTCTGAAAAACGTCAATTTTTGATGAATAGTGAAACCACTAAGTGGTAGTTAAATAACTGATTTTACGTTTAAATGAAATATTACCACTTCTGTGTTTTGATTTTCAAAAATCCGACATACATGGTTGTCATTAAGAAGTAAAATGTGGTTCAATGAGATTAAAATAATTTTTGGTGAATAGTAACTTTTAAGTTCTTAATCGCGATTAGAGGTAATTAGTGTAGTTTAAGGTAAAAATAATGTTTTAATGATATGATATGAGCTTGACACATGTCCTACCATCATTGGATGTGCCATGGCCGACCAAGAAAATCCATGGGTCAACTTGGGGACCCCATGGAGCCACTTTAGTTGGAAAATGACATAAATACCTTTTATTTAATGTAAAAGTAAAAAATGACACAAACATGAAATATTTTACTAAAACAATTTTTACATGGGGTTATACAAGTCATATTTTTTACTATAAATAGTCATTGGAAATCTAAAAAGATTTCCTACATCATAGTAGTTTTTTTATAATTTTTAGACATTAAATAAATTAAATTATTTATGACATCATTATGATGCAGTGATGACCTCATTATTTAACGATTTTAATAAAATGAAAAGATAATGTATAATCCAAGGATTACATTTGTCCAAAGACTATTGTATGGGTATATTTCGAACCCTTATCACCTTATCCACAAATTATATAAGTGTGGGACCTTTAGAATCCGAAAATCATTCTATAATAATGTAAATTTCCTTACTTTCCAAGAGTGCCCCTCCTCTCCTCTTATAAAAGGCCCCCACCTCTACCACATCATTCACACTTTCAAGACATTTGTCTCGGCCAAACTCTACCCAAATACTCTCCCAACTTCCCCCTATTACTCCTAGAAGCCTCACTTTGGGCAGAACTCTTCCCAAGGAAGCCTTTGGCTCAAATCAAAATAAGTTACCCGATTTTAAGGTAATGTCTTCTCTAATGTTGTTTTGTTTTATTTTGCTTCTCCAACCCCATAAACTCTTTTTATTAATGTCTTTTGTAACAACACCAGTATCCTCAATATACTAGGATGTTTTTATAAGAAGTATTAGAGCTACACTTACACACACCTACATCTAATGGTTAAAGAACATACGGTTTCTGTGGATGGAGAATTTCTGCCTCACGAAACGATGACTGTTCAACACTCATATAACACCTTAAAAGGTGGCCATTAAGATGTCACTATATTTATATATGATATATAATATGTTTATGTTTTACTTATGCTTCTGTATTTCTCATTTAGGGCATACTTTATGATTTCCCTTATGGGTAAACGCGATAATTTCATTTTAGGAAGTGCGGACTACCGCCCCCTCAAAGTGATTTGAATCGTTAATGCCATATGTGGGATGTATAAAGGATGGAGTAAATGGTATTATACACTATATTATACTGGAATTATATTATACATTTATATCATTATGATTTCATTCCATTAAATACGAAATAGAAATGAAAGTAGTGTTCATGCGTACGTATGGCTTACCGTCTCCATGAACGGTGCATTTCATTTCTTACCTCTAAATGTTACGTAATATTATAAATGAATGTATATACTGGATATATATGATATATATGACATCTAAATCATGAATATAATTCTGGAGATAATGGATATTCTACCACATAAACAACTTGTAATTATAAGAAGTTTATTGTTGACTCAAGTACCAAATATCGACAAAACGACCGTTATTAACTTAAATAATTACATAATGTTCATATCATTGTAATAAGTGATATAAAAAGGATAAATAAATTGAAAATGGTTCTTAATAAGGTATATATTAACTCTAGTTTATTATTCAGGAGGTTAAAGAATGGTTGAGTCAAGTCAGACACGAGGTAAGGGAACTTCTTAACCCAACTTCCATTCTTTGGGTTAATCTCCTACTTTCAAATTATGTCATGATATTATTATGTCTTATTTTGTATTTTTACTTTATTTATGTGTACCTATTGTGAATAAACATAATATATCTATTTTATTTTAAAAAATTATCTTTGTAAGGACTTCGTCTCAATCTCTTTTCATTGAGGCATATTTGGTTTTATACACAAATTTCTTTTATACGGTGTATAAACCCCTTTGACTTTTACGTATGTTCAAAAGGAATCTTTTTTATACGAAGCGTTTACTAAACGAAAAAAGGGAATGTTTTTGTCGTACGTATGTGGCGACAACGACTTCTCTGCCGCTGTGACCACTATTTGAGTTTCGGCTTCCTCTACAAGCCATCATTTTTTTAATGAAAAATAAATACCATGTTATACTTTTCTTTTATTTTGGTATTGAAAATGGTTTTAAAAGCGTTTTTATTATATCAATGTGTTGTGTTGATATCTTGTGGTTGAAATGTGGAAATGTTATGCTTCCTTTATGCATGTTTTATGTGATACGATTATGTTATGGTTTATGATATATTTAATCCTATTCATATGAGGAATGCATTGGACATAATAAGTGACAGGTGGAGCCCGCTATAGCTCCTCGATGCATCGGTAGGTCTCATGAGACAACTAGATGTGGAATTGGCCGAGGCCCTTTCCCAATTTGATTTGTGATTTTGGCCGAGGCCTTAATCATTTTAGACGTCTTGGCCGAGGCATTGAAAAAATCTTTCAGAATGTCTGGCATTATGCATTCCATCATTATGAAAGTGGTTAATGTTATTGCATGTGATTATTCGACCAGTAGAATATCCATGTGAATAAGTAAATGGAATTATCTCATTTTACTTTCTCCATATTATGTTTAAGTTCATGTTTAAAAGGCTTTTGTTTTTGTTATACATTGCCTTAAATGTTAATGTTTATTTATGAAATCTTCCGCAATATTGTTATCCTTACTGAGCATCTGAGCTCACCCCTTTCAATGTTTTAATATTTTCCAGGATGTGAAGAAGAATTTTATGAATGACCTGCAGGGATAGTCAGAAGAGGATATGAGTGTGGACTATGGAGACTTTGTTATTGTAGTTTTTCACCTTATGATGTAATGTAACATTTATGAATGTATCTAGTGTTTCCAAGGCTACTAAACTAATCGGTCTTTCGATACTTGATCTTTTGTGATCATGCCAATGTTACGAAGTAATGCACCGACTCTGGGTAGCTGGGGTCGGGGTGTTACACTTTTTCGTCCCCGCAAAGCTTCAACACAAACTAGGGATACAGAAGTGGTACTTAGCACGCATCTGAGCCTCCCGCTCTCATGTGCTCACCTGGAGGTTCCCATACTGCCAGTGAAAGCGCACCCGAGGAATCGACCGTCCTCGTAGGATCTGCTCCTATCGATCCTCGATCCCCATTAGAACCTCCATGAAAGACACCCCACCACCATCGTCTAGCTTCCCATGGTCGATGATGTGTGAAAGATCACGCACGTATCTCCTCAGTTGTGATACTTGGAATTCGTCGTGCACCTGGTGCAACTAAGGTGGATGGGTCAAGCGGTAAACCCCCTCGCCTACCCATCTGAGGACCTAGAAGTGGTCCACTGAACCTCTGGGATAAATTGCCGCCTTGGCCACATCTCCGTAAACCTCGTCGAGGTGAAACCCATATAAGGACGTGATCGTCATCCTCGAACTCTAGAGGCCTCCAATTCCTGTCAGCATAAGGCTTCTGTCAGCCCTATGCTGTCCTCATCCACTCTTGGATGACCTGGACCTTCTCTAGTCTCACAAGAGCTGCTATGATTTCTTCTTTTCCGATAAGAGAAATCTGGTCTCATCCCTTGGATGAACCACATTCATTGCCTAATATAGTCAATCATGACATGAATGATGCTTCCATTCCATGGATGACGTCGTAAGGCCTCGACGCAACTACCAACAGATCCAACTGTCACTCTCGCCTCCAAGGGTCAAGTCACATTGTCTGCATCAGTGTGAGGCCACTAGGTCTCCTCCAGTAGAAATCTCGAAAATGAGGGTCAAGTCAACAGTCTTAACTGGGACCACTCAGTATCAACCAAACAAAAGGACAGGAAAGCAAACTTCACAAAGATAAGTGTCTTTTCATTATTGCAGCTCATAGTGAAAATACACAAATGTAACAACAAAAACATGGAACTAGAAGCAACATGATCAAAAGCCTCTAGGTCTGGAGCTAGTCCTACTCTGGTCCATCTGCTTCCAGAGCTCCATGACCATAGGCCTCATCTTCCTGAAGCTGAGCTCTCCCATGTCCTATTGTCCCCTACGGTCTGCCCTGATCGAACCTCTCCCTCTTCCTGGGAGGTTCTTCATTTAACTGCTGGTCATCTACATGGCGGGTCAGACAGTCACATGCCATGTGACCAATCCATCCGTAGGAGTAAAACTGTCCACTCTCGGCACGACTGGCTCTGACTCCACCTCGGTTCCCCCGCACAATTGAACCTAAGTCGTGCAGTCGGCCACCGGTAGGTCTGGTCCTCTTGGACCTCTGCATTATATGTCTACTGTCTGCTGCAGAATACTCTGCCGCAAGCCGGCTAGTGGTGGGTCGTGCTGCTGGAGACTGCTCAGCAAGGAAACTCTCCACTAAGAGGGCTCTTTCTAACACCCCTGTCTGGGTCGGAATGCTATGAGAAACAAAAGAAGATCTAATCTCCCGTCTGAGCCCCTGCTCGAAGGTTCGGGCCCTGAAGAACGGGTCCCGTACAATATCTGTGGAGTAGCACGAGAGGTCTGTGAACCTCGATAAATATTGTGCCACTGTCATGCTGCCTTGCCGCAGCTAAAGTATCTCCTGTATACGCACTTCTCGAAGGGTGGCTGGTACAAAATCTACCCGGAACAGGCTCTTGAAGTCTGCCCAAAGAAGTGTCTCCTCGTCATGCATCTGGAGCATCAAGATCCACCATCTGTCTGTCGCTGCTTGAAGAATTCTGGCAGCAAGGATCACCATGAAGTCTTTCGGCGTCCCCACTATCCTGAAGACTCTCACCATAGGATCTATACAATCCTCAGCCGCCTGCGGGTCCGTCTCTCCCCTGAACCTGGGTGGCCTCTGGCGCTGGAACTCGTGCAGTGTGCTCAAGCGACGTGCACCCTCTGCTGCTAGGGCTGGTGGCATCGGTGGCCCAACGGGTAGTAGTACCATTGCTGCCTCCGATGGTGCCTCAACTGGAATAGAGCCATGTACTGAGGCCACGTCGCTCGGTGGGCTGTCAGTATGAACAACTCTTGGGGCTCTAGCTGGTCGTCTGCGGGGAGGCATCCTGAAAGAAACAACATGACACGGTCAAACGATTTATACCTGGTGAGCTGACCTGGTTTGAGCTGACTTTTAAAAACTTCTGAAAACACACACGCAATCAATGTTTTCGTGCACAAAGTCGGAAATCAGTTGTTAGGGTCCTGGTGTATGGATACATCGACCGCCCGCACCAACACTGGACTCCCTGAACTGAAAACCACACTCGGTACTCTTAACACTATTGCTTCACAGAAAGAAAAAAAATATCAGAGTTATAAGTTTTGTGGTAGAACCGACTCCTTTGATACCAATTTGTCATGACCCGTCCTCGGGGCCCGTGTCGTGACTACCCCAAGCCCGCCTTCCATAGGCCAAGGGCTGGCAACTAGCACCAAAGGCATAAATCCGATAACTGGGAAGACATTGCCTTTATAAAAGTAAACAAAACACCACAGAGTACAAGCAGAAGTAAAACACTAAGTACAAAGAGAAGTGCTGAATGGTAAATGGGCCAGAATACAAACCCAACTGAAAGTAAAACTACAACTGAACAAAAGTACAACAGAAAAAGACAACAGCTGGAAGAACGGAATCGGTTCCTGGGACGTCCTCATCGGATCCTACCTTAAGGGTAGGTACAGATGGCGCAGCTCCTGGATCATCCACCACGGATCCTACCTGAAGGGTAGGTACAGATAGCCTCCACAACGCTCTCTCCTATCAACCTCCTCCGAGTGTCATCTCACCGTGAATTCCACCTCCAGATACTGACTCGTTGTGTAGTCCACCTCTGGGTACCGTCCAGTCCTCAAACACTCAGCCTCCGTCAGCACTTCCCGTCGTCTGCAACCATCACAACGAGGTGCAGGCATAGCCCGTGCAGGGGTGAGTATAACGATACTCAATAGGGACCCTGAGACCCTCAAGGACTCACTAAAACCAACAAGGATAACCAAAAAGAATATCTCAACAGATAACCTCTACTTAGGTATATGCCCATACATATACCTAAGTTATCAAGTAACACATCTCAATCATGAGGAAACACAAAGATTATGAAATCAACGGATAACCACTACCCAGGTATATGCCCATAAAAATACCTAAGTTATCAAGTGACCCATCTCAATCATGAGGCAAACACAATGTCATAGACTCAGCTCAAACCAGGATTTTCATTATCAAAACCGTAACTGCTGAAGAGCCCCGTCTTTGGAGTGTACAGTGGTCCTGTCACAACTCTGAGGTACTTATCACTAATCCAAGTCTCTGAGGTACTCCTCCTGTCGAGTATCGCGGGTCTGCTGCCAAATATCGGGCGCTCCCCCTAATAGCCTACATGGGTACTCCTCCGGTCGAGTATCGCGGGTCTGCTGCCAACTACTAGGCGCTCCGTCCGCCGTGGGTCTGCCGCCAAATATCGGACCCTCCGTCCACTGGGCTAGTCGACTCAATCCAAGTCGAGTCGGTCAAGCAGTTGTCAGGTCTCAGTCGTCTACACGGTCTCCGTACTCTGCACGCTCATCTCTGGGAGGGTCCGCTCCACAGGCTACAGTTCGATACTCCAAGTATCTCAAAGTCCCACGAAGAAGTATCTCAAAGTACCGCCTCGTCATAGGGGTCTCAACGCAACAGACGGCGCGTCAATCGGACGCTCGGTCTGTGAGTTATTAGTTTTTTCGTCCCAAGGGCCCGGTTGGTTTCGTGAGCGAACCAACCCGGCCGTATCTCAACTGTACCCTGAACACTCATAGGCTATACTCATAGTGACCGTTTCTCAATGTGATCACTAACGCCGCTGACGGTTCGTCAAACGGACGTCCAGTCTGAAAGATATCAGCTTTTCCGTTCCAGGGGCCCGGTTGGATTTCGGGTACGATCCAACCTGGCCACTATCCAACAGAAACCAAAACTCAGGCGAATTATTCCAAAAGTTCAATCTCATCAAGAGTAATTCAACGAGACAGACGGCGTGTCAATCGGACGCCCGGTCTGTGAGTTATTGGCTTTTTCATTCCAGGGGTCCGGTTGGTTTCGTGAGCGAACCAACCCGACCGAACTCCGACGGCATCCAACCCTCGAGCGGAGTAAGCCAAAAGATTCGTCTCACTTAGAGGAATCCATCAAAGTCGATGGCACGTCAATCGGACGTTCGAAGCTCAAGATATAAGCATTTCCACTCCGAGGGCCCGGTTGGTTTCGTATCCGAACCAATCTGGCTGAACCCAAAGTATTCCGAAACATTGGGTGTGATATACCAAAACGACCGTCTCAATCCAAGGATCTCATCGCCGCTGACGGTGCGTCGATCGGAGGTCTACAGCTCAAGATATGGGTGAAAGACCCTGAGGGGTCCGAAAACGGGGGTTTCGGGCCCGAGACCCCCTGGGTCTGCCCGAACCTGGTCGACCCGACCCGGGTGCGGGTCCGACCCGGCCGGCGCGGCCCGACCCGATCTTCCCAAGCCGGCCCGGCTCGGCCGAGGGTTCGGCCGAACGGCCGAACCGTGCGGGGGGCGCTGCCCCCGCGTGAAGAGTCGCGGCCCTGCGTGGGGCCGCCCGTGCCTGCAGACGCGGCAGCCGTCCGAGTCCGGCCGCTCCCCTCCGGTCCCGCGCAGTTGCGGGACCGCGCTCCGCCGCCGCCGCTTCAGCCACGGCGGATTCTTCCGGTGGCACTCCGGGCGCCGCCGCACCGGCGTGGCGCGCCGGCAGGGGCTTCCGCGGACCATCGGACGCGGTCCAGTGGTCCGATTCTCCTGCGGTCTTCGCCAGTCACCATCCCGGGACCCGACCTTCGTTTAAAAGATCCCACAACGCTCGTACGGCTCCGTTTTTCATTTTCCGGTGCGGCACGATGACGTCGTGGCTTGTTCAACTTCATCGGTGTGGCGCGACAGTGCCGCACTTCTTAGCCCTTCCTCATAATTTCCGCGCGGTGCAACGGCCACGCGCCACTTTTCACATGCCGCAATAAATTCAAACAACAAGAGGAGAGGATGGTCGACCTTGTTCGTGCGGTCTGACCTACTCCCGTTATAATGATAGCAAGCGGGCATCTAATAGAAGTTGACGTACGACAAGAAATGATTCACGGACAAAAACAATAATCCTCAACATCAATCCGCATGAACGAACGGTCCGCGGATCAACCTGGAATTGGTTGGTCCGTGCTCGTCGTTCTTTTCTCAAAAGATAAGAGAACACAAAAATAAATTCCCCTACCTCGATTCAAGGTTCGTTCATCGTCGGCGCGGAAATCGGTGTCGCAAGAATGACGTCGCGGGGTCGTACATAGATTTCGTGGACGTTGGGGTGCATCCGAGGAGGAAACGACGTCTTCTCACTTGTTACTATGGAAGAAGAGGATGGAGAACCGTGGACACCGAGTCATTCTACGTTGAAGGGAAGGTGTTCTTAATCGAAGAAGAACCGTTCTTCGTCAAAGGAAAGTTATCTTCTTCTTCACACCAAAGCTCTCCCAAAAACTCTAGGACTTTGCTAAAGTTTTCTCCCACACCAAAAGCTCTAACTCAAAATAATATCCCATGATATTATTTGTATTCACACCACAAAGATTTAAAATTCAAACCAAACCACTTAATTAAACAAATGAAGAGACTCATCTCATTAATTAAGGCATGTTGGAATGAATTAATGGTGGAAGGAAAAGGTGAAGAGTTATGCAAAATAAGAGGAGTTAACAAACTTAATGGAAGAGGAGATTAATGGGGAGTTGACACATTAAAAGCAAGGGAGTTTAAGGGGGGTTGTAGAGTTATACATTTAAACACAAGTGGTGTTAAATGGGGGGAAGTTCGTGGGGGTTAAAGGGAAGGTGAAGGGTTGGGGTTTCGTGCAGACCCCACCACCCTTGGTCATACCCTTTCATGGGAAGTTAGGTGGGGTGTGGCCCCACCTCCAACTTCTCTATGAAGAAATTAACATCCACATAAAATAAATTGTAACACTACAATTTATTTAAGACTTATCGAATCCCCAAAAAATTAACCACCTCATGCGACAAAAACGCAACTACGCTTAAGGTCCCCTTAAGCAATTATCGGTGTTGCGAGTTCATCGGTGCCCTCGGATTTCAATTCCGAGTACCGGTTCAAAATATATAAAAACTCGCTCATTTGTTCACTGAATGTACCCGATCCAAACTTCAGAAAATGATTCCGGGTGCACCGGGCCTCAGAATCAGACTCCGTCAGAAACTGCGTTCATGTAAAATTACAAAGAAAATTAAGAAAAAAAAATTCCTTGAAATTTACGGGTCTTCACACTTTCTATAAAATCTTTAGGTTCTACTTTGCTAAAATTGGTGGATTTAATGATAAAAAGGGGGTGTCCATTCTAAATGGTATTTTATGCATTCTAGGTGTTTGATAAAATTTCAATGATGATTTTATTACAAAAATTGATTTATTCATGGTGTTTTAGACCAAAGTCAATTTATAAAGGTTGGTGTTTTGCGGCTTTAATGGTTTTTCATGTTTTAAAGGGATGTTTTTTCCTTATAGAATTGTTAAGTACCATATATTTATAGATTGTGAATGTGATTTGGTATTTTTTTCATTTCAATTAGATTTATACTTAGTCTCTAAAATGGTTCTAAAATTTTATTTACAACTTTTATATTTTCTATGTAATAAGTAAAGGGCTCAGTTGGCACTTCATGAAAGGATTTTTGGTTGATTGTTTATTACAACAACATTGAACCTCATTATGAATAATTATTAGTATTTTTGTGTATGAACATGGTGGAAGTTTTAATTGATATTCACAATAATGTTGTGTTTATGGGTTTGAGCTCTAGTTAAATGCGTTTTGGATGTGGGATGGGTCTTGCCATTAGATTATGTTTCCTTGGGCCACGTGATGGATGTATAATTATTTATTAGCCCACATCATTTATATATTCTCTTAGGAATCATAGTCCAATAAGTGATAAATCAAGGGATGTATTATTTTTTAGTTGAGAGTTGTGTACTATAAAGTATCCCCTAGATGAATTTTATGACCTGTATGGGGGATGTGTCACTAATGAGGCTTATTGAGAGTGATTTGGATGATGAGTTATAGGACGATTAACCTAACTTTTGTTAGTTACACTTATACACATCAAGTATTTTCCCATTAGTCCCAATAGTGTTTCCTTAAGATATATATCATATATTATTCTTTTGTACTATTTATTTTCATGTGAGTTTCTTTTTTCTGGGATTGAGTTTACTTTTGGTGTATTAATATCTTTTTGGGTTAGTCTTGATATTTAATAGCTTTTATCTATTCAATAATTATCACTATTTTATGAACTTTTATTATTTAAAATATTTTATGGTTTACCCTTGTTCCTTACATACATTCAAAGAGTGTGTGAAAACTTCTCAAAGGAAAAAATGGGGTAGTTATTTTCAAGTGATAGTCTTTAGTGAAACAACATTGAAGTTGTTTCTAAAACTATGTGAATGGTTTGTTTTCAAAGGTGGAGTTTTAAATGAAGAAGGTAAGGTTTAACTTGTGTTTCCAAAGATAATAATTTTTTTAAAGTGTATTCTATAGTGTAGTTTGATTTAAAACCATTGAAATGAAATGACAGGAAATCCTATTTGATATATTTATTTTCAAACTATTATACTTGGTTTTTTAATGTAATGGAAACATGCCAGTATCCTACTGGTCATTGGATCACTTTTTATGCACTCGCATTTTTGGGTATGTAGCCTTCATTTCATGTAGGTTTTCAGTTTGTGGCTTGTATATTTTGGTGGTACTTATCTCCATTAAGAAGAAGGTGATGTTTGGTGTCGGGTGGTGACTAATGATTCACATGGATATGGTGTAGTCTAACATTCAGATTCATTTTTTTGTTTAGTATATTTTGAGTACTGGCCTTCTCAACTTCCTTTTTTTAGTTTTAACTTATGGTTTTGAAACCATCTATAAAACAATTGTATTTGTAGATTATTCTTATATTTGTGCCTTGTTTGGTTGGATATTATTTTTTTATCAACTTATTTTTTTTGGTATGATCATCCAATGTACTGATACCTTATGCCAGGTTTCTAGTTTTGAAGTTATGGCTTGGTACATTGGATTTGGAGAGTGAAATGATACCCAAATGTTCATCTTAGATATATTTTCTATCCTTGTGAAATCTGGAACACACCTTAAACATCTTAATATATAACTAATCATCTTTCCATCAACAATGTAATCAAAAACTATGTAAACATAAATTTTTTAAACATTAACTATGTAAAAAACACAACATGAACTCATCTAAAGGACCACTATCTTCATAGGGATAAACAAAATTACATAAGAATCATGCATATAATCATTACAATCATCACTATATGAGTTTTCATTCAAATGAGTTATGAAGAAATGGGGAATGAATCCATTGATTCAAAATGATTTGTTATTAAGTTATTAAATATCATTAGGATTCTGTTGTGATTCAAGAAATACTTAGTAGAATATTTGGGGGAGAACCCCTTTTTTAAAAATAAAAAACACACAACCCCATTTATGGGAAAAGGTAGAACCCTAAAGCCCATAGCAAGCCCATATGCTTAAAAGAAAGAAACCATAAAATACAGTGGCTCAAGAGCCCAGTGGGACATAACCCATTAAAAAACCAAAGCTCAATCCAAATACTATACTAAAAAATCCATGAAATCATGAAATATTTAAAAGATGTAAATATGAGGATTTGTGGGTATTAGCTTTACATAAAATAATTAGTATACTTGGATTTAAAAATGAGTAAAACTTATTCATATAAGGAAACTATTTTATGATACATATTCATTATTAGGATGAGGAGGAAGAGTCTCTGAGTCCTCGTCAAGAATTTGTGGAATTTTTAAATTATTCAACATCATTAAAATTAAAAACTAAAAATTACCATTGTACAGTGAATGTTTTTATGGAAGGATGGGATAAGGATCTATTGTTTCATTACTTAACATGTATATATTTCAAGATAAAAAAAAAATTTAGATTGGTTAACATTGTTATTTTTAGAAATAAAAATACATGTGTTAAGAAAAGGGATACATAAAATGATACAATAATTCCAAATAAAACCTTGAGTGTTAAAGAAGTAATTTTTTCCAACTTTAACACCTGTTGTACAATCTATAAGTAAAATATTAGTGGAGAAACATTTCTATTCAAGTATATTAATGTAATATAAAGAAGATACCGTGAATTCCAACCACACTAGAGAAATAAGAAGAGGGAAGATAATAGGGGAAATGCATGTGCAGTGTGTGTAGTGTGAAGAATAGATTGTAAGAATAATAAGATGTTTAATTGATATCATATTTCCTAAAAAAGAATCATTTTATAACTTTTTAGGAGAATATGATTAAGGATCAGTATTCAGATTTACTATTATGCAAAGAAAGAAGGTGTTTCTGCACTACTATGTATATATAAGAAGAAAAATGTGATGTTCATTTTAGTTCTCACAAATAAAGAGGGGTCTTTCCACTATTGATAGTAAAAAATAATATAATATAGAAATTTATTTCATGTTAATGTGAAATTAAGTTAAGATTAATAAGAAAACCAAAGTTGCAAACCAATGAAGAGAACTATATTATTGAAATATTTCTTATTTTCACTCTACAACTATTTTTCAACTGTCCAAAGGTGGTATAAAGACCCAATAATAGGTTGATACTCTCTCGCGAGACTATAGTACAGTTAATTTTAATCTATACCACCCAATTTCCATATCATATAGGTTTAATACTAAAGGGTCATGTGATCATGGGTTTTCCTCATACATACCAAGGATAAAACATTATTATTGATAGTTGAACCTTTAATATCTCATGTCTCTTTTGAGTTTGTGTGTGTGTGTGTTCGAATGTATATAAACCAAAGGATGGTGTTGATAAGAGAGAATAAGATATCTATTCACCTTAATACGAAATAAAGGTAAAAATAATGTGATAAAAAGGATAAAGTATATTAAAATTAATCAACACCAATTTACCCCCGCCCCCTAGTGTGGAATATGTCCATAAGTAGTCCTTTTATGTTTTTATCAAGTCATAGTTCACCTCAGATTGAATTAGTATATTATGAAGTTGTTTATTTTTTTAATAATTTTAGTCTCATTCAAAATATATAATGAAGTGTAGTTTTGGTGATGATTGATCTATTTCTGAAGATAATTCTATCTCTACCAAAACCATGTTGAAGGGGAAAATATAGAGAATATATTATTGAAGTAGGAATATCACCCATTTAAAGAATAAGTGTTTTCAGTTCCTTCATGAAAACATTATGATGCAAATAGATTTAATTTTACCAAAGATAAACGCATGGTTTTACCTCCCACCAAATAAAAGGATAAAATTTCTACCTCATAATAATCAATACATTTATTTAATGAATATTTAATTATAATTGTAATAAAATTTATCCATAAGAGGAACCAATCATAAGTTGTAATGATCATATTATAACAGACATATCAATTGATTAATTAAAGGATGCACTAAATTTATTACCAAATAATTATTTTCTTTAATATTTGGAATTTTTGAAATTCAATTGGATAAGACCACCCAACTTAAAATGGTTTCATATTAATTGGATAAATATTAATAAGAAAAGATTATATGTTATGAAAATCTCTCAACTCAAATTGGAACCAAAGAATATATAGTTGTGATTCTTGAATAATGATTCTCAAAATTTGAAGAAGAGTTGATTAATTCCACTCATAAAAAAGATGAGGCCAATAAATTATTTTAATGGAACATCCATACACATAATTAAAATCATAAAACCATTAATTATTTCAATAATTCACAACATGAGGTTAAAAATAATAATATTAAGGATCACGACTCATTGTAATAAGAAAAGGTCAAATTTCATGGGGAAGAAGTTGAAATAATAAATAGGGGATGTGAAGATAAATTGAATATATGGGAAATGGGAATGCTCTATAAATATGGAATTCTTTGAGTTTGATTTCATGTTGATAGAACTAGAAATTTCTCAAAAAGCCTTCACAAGATTGTAAGGGAAAATATGATGTTTCTATAAAGTTCTCAAAAGATTTGTTCTATTTTTAAAAAGAATATATTATGTGGAAATAATATGTTGGGAAAATATCATTATCAATACTCAATAGGTTTACAACAGGAAGCACCATCAATTTCAAATTTTATTTCTCATACTAAAACAATTTCAGAAAATAGTGTTGGTTTCAAACTAAAACCCATACAAAAAAATATGTGAAAAAATTTGAGATAATTTTAATGAAAATTATATGGTCAATATAATAAGGTGTATGATTGATTGTTCTCCAAAATAAAATAACCCATTAGTGTAGAAAACCTAAATACTATATCATATCAAATATGAAAATTCTGTATGGATTACAGTTCATAAAGAGGTAATGATTTATAGTTATTTTTTGGTGTAGCAATAATTTTTAGCAGAAAGCACTTGATTTTCAGAAAAATATATCAGTCTCTTAAGGTAAAATGAATCCAAAACCAATAGGAGTAATCTTGATAACATGCTATAACAACCATAGACCATGAATATAGATCTACCTATATCATGAACATTTTATCGGATAGAAAATATATGTGATTTTTTCAATGTTTGTGGTCACAAGGATGGTCCATTTTCGCGTCAGCATGTATCAAAATAAAATTAGAATCGAAAGAAATATAAATTATTAAGTAATGAAAAGAAAAACTTGTGAAGAGAGATAAAGAGGTTTTGAACTAGAATACTCATATGTAGTCCCAAAATAATCATGAGACATCCTTAGGAAATAATAAGGAGAATAATTCTATCCTAAATAATCTTAAATAGTATAGAATGATTTCTACACCAAAAGGGAGGGGATTTTTCAATTGTGTTAATAAATTTGACACCGCAGTCCCATGAAAAAAAATCCATGGATTCATGTGTTAGTGGAAGAAATAAAACACACAAAGGAAAATTAGTCTATTAAAAACATAATGAAACCAATTTGATGAAAGAAACTCAGAAGAAGTATCTATGTGTAGACTCAAAAGAAGATTACAATGTACTAAAAGACCACTTAGTAATTGGAATATTATATTTATAGAGATCAAGGAATATGGAAGAGGACTGGGAAAAAGATAGTACTAAAGAAAAATAAAAGATTCCATATGAAGAATCCAAATTTCATGATAGGTTGTCAATAAATGTCAATTCAAATTCTAAAGATGGACTATGTGAGAGATGTAACAAAGTTGTACACACATCAAATTATTTTTTAACCATATTTACATCACAAGAATAAACCTATAAAAAAATAAAGAAATTGAAAATATAATAACTACACATAAATATTTTTAATCTACAAAGAGTACCATACTTCCAAAAATACATATTTCAAGTCCAGATGTGTTTTCAGGAATAATAAATAGAATGGGGTATCATGATTGCGAAAATTTTATCAACCATGATAATCTTATTGAGTAATAATAAGTTTCACATCATTACCTATCTTATGTTTTATATTTTTGTTCCAAACAGTATTTATAATAGAGGGTGAGGCATGATCTTAGGGGGAGAACTTTAAAATTAGTGAATGTTATAACCTAGACAGTTGCTTATGAAGATCAATTCCTAGTTCATTTCATTCATGAATATACTTTTTTGGAGTAGGATGTTTTTCCAAGTCTAGTAATGATGCCATAAAACCTAAATTGGAGAAACATAATAATCTCCTCAACAAGGATACTTTGATAGATGATGAAGTCTTAGGAAACCTATCATGGTTTATTGATGAATCCCATGACTTCTTCCCATCTCAATTCTTAGTTTAAATAATAGATATGTATGGAATGTTTGGAAATTATTTAGATGAAAAACGTAGTGAGGGCATGTTTTGTGATATCAAGATGTCTCTAGAAAAGGATCTCGATAAAACGGTATCGAGGGAACTAGAGGATCTGAATGAAGAATTCAACATGTTATTATTCTCACATTTGGATATTTATATCATGGAGGTGGAAAACAATTTATTTCCTCTTGATTTGTATCTTGTGGTCTGTAACTTCATCTTCAGATCTATTATAGAACTTTTCTAAATATATCACAACCACAACATAATACATTCATCCTTGAAATATCATCGTAGTTATTCTAACTCGATAACTAGTGATGAACATTTAAGGGAGTGGGTATCAATACCTAGTGAAGCCTCTTTTTTAGTGTTAAATATATTGTATTTTTATTTTATACAGAGTTGTAAAGTCGAATGGTTTCTTGTTATTTGGTTTTTTGGATGGTTATTATTGCTTAAGTTCCCACTAAACCCATAAAATTGGGGTTTTATAAATAAAAATATTAAATTTTCATAAAATCCCTTTATTTTTCCTTTAAATATATCCACCTTGATAAGGTCTGATAGGAGTGTCTCCTTGTGGGGGAGAAAAGTAGGAAATGTTAAATATCTTCTCATAAGTGTTAATATCATACAAATCTATAGGTTTTTGAAAATTGGTTGAAAAGGATTTCATTTAAGAGCTATGTTTTAAAAATATCTCATCCTTGATTACTAAAAAAAATTATTACATTAAGGGTGAGAAATTATTTATAATCAATAATAAGGATGGGAAGATTAAAGATGTTTTTATGGATAATTTATAAAACTAAATCCATCCTATTATACATGAATGTTTGTTTAACTATGTATTATATTGATTTTAAGAATTCCAGTTGATATTTTTCATCAAAAAAATTATCTCAATTGGCATCAATAATTTTCTTAGCCTAATAGGTAAAACCTCTAATAAAGGTGATGAATGATTCATTTTAGTTGTTATTAAATTATTATGATAGTAGATAGACTTATTTTCTAAATCAAACTCTCTTTTTTTCTACACAGATCATGGATCAAATATGCATTGTGTGGAATACTTGATATCACATTGATAAAGTATGGAATTTTACCAATATCGTAAGTAATTTTTATTTCATATCAATTTGTAGGGAGAAAGTGAAATAAAAGGATGATAAAAAGGTGGAGATAAGGATTCATAAACATATTGACATATTCTTTTATGATAATTTAAAAAAATAAAAAGTGTAAGATTATTTAACCCACTTTGTGTTTGTTGTATTTTTTGTCAATAGTTTCAAAGAATATGGATTCTTCAATGATGCTTGATTTTATTATGAAATAAAGAGGAATATAAGTGAGTGTGAAGAGGATATATGATTATTTGTTGAACCCAAGAATACAATGGATGTCATGAACCTGGCTGGGATGTCATCCTACCCAACACCTAACCCATTCCATGATAAGGCCTGAAGGGTGTTCTCGATCCCCACTGGCTAGAAACTAGTATCAGGCATCATTTTAAAATCATTGTGAATGATATCACCCATGAAAAAAGATTAAAAAATAATTAAAATAAAACTCAACAACAAAAATAATCACTCACAAAGGAAATAATAAACTGCTACTTGTACCTCCATGTGACCACATAGGTCCCCACCAAACACAGAACCATGTTCACTCCAAGAGAGATCCATAACTGGAAGAACCTAAAATTTAAAAGATAGAGGAGGTGTGAGTACTGAAATGCTCAATAGTAATGCCGAAGATAAACAACGTCTGATTCCATACCTCTAAAGTGAAATCCTTTCTTATTAGTTTGAAAATATAATACATGAAAATATGTTTTTCCACTCTTTTATAAAAATAAGTAAAAAAATTCTATTTTTGAGAAAAAAACACCTTTTTATTTCACTTTACAAAACAATTCCCAAAACACATAAGTTAGTTCAGTAAATTCCTTTAAAAACAATATAGTTCTATAAAATGTATTTTATTATAAAAAGAAAAGTAAAGGTGTCATCAGATCAAATATTAAAAAGTTCCACAAAAGAAAACATGAACATACAATTATGTAACCATGGGTGGTTCCTAAACATCCCTAGAGTGACCCCTAAATGTACTCAGTTTGGAACCACCTGATGGATTATGATGAAACTTCATAGTCAATAACCAAATGGATGCCCTATACTGACCAATACAGTGGCACATCCCACCTAGCTTCTCACCTAATCCATGGGGTACCAACCCATCTAATTGGAGTTGATAAATAACAGTAACTCAATCCTTTAAAATATTCCTAGGAAACCCATGGAAATAATACATTATGTAAGTAAAAGGCCCTCGCACGCATGACTCGCCTTACCTGTTGTCACTGCACTTGCCTACCCCAAGACACCACCTATATAATAACCCAGAAGGGGAAATCTCGAATAGGTGTGTCTGTCATATAACAAACCATTCACAAGTTTCAACCGATCCATCACTTCATATAAACCTTTAAACCATTTCACAAAGCACCTTAAGTAGCCAACCGGACGTTCACACTTTAAGAACCTAATTTCACTTCTAAAATGATATAAGGTTCCAACCTGGACTTTAATACTATAATTCAAATATACATTGTATTAATATTCCAGATAATTTCTTAAAAAGTGTGAAACACTACATCTATAACCAGTTTTCCATACATCCCTTTACATTTTTCAAACCAAATTAATCATCCAAAAACATTTCCAATTCCAGGTCAAAGTACACATCAAACATAAAAAGTGTTAAATTGGTGTTCATGTCCTATAAATAGAGCCTTTTTATTCCAAAAAATACACTTCATAAGATATTGTTTTTTTAGTAAATGATTTTTAAGAATTTCAAAACCGTCATACTTAAAAGAAACTTGTAAACAAGCTTTGACAAGTTATATAAATAAATGGGAAACCAATTCTAAGAGGTGCAATCAATTTTACCAAACACCAAGGCCTGTATATATATGTATATATAAATATCACATAAATATAAACACACAATTTTAAATTAATAAGAAATTAATAAACTCAAATTAAAGGCGTGGTCATAGGAAACCGACCTCAATAAGGGAGTAAACCAATTTGAGACACTTTAGCGCTTGAAAAATTAGGCAGCGACCTCTCCAAACTATTGCACACTCACACACACATACACCCATATATATATAGTCCAAGAAATTTATTCCTCGCACCGTTAGGGAATAAAATCGAGGGATATATATATATATATATATATATATATATATATATATACATACCTCTGTATACGTGTGCACACCACTAATGAGCCACCGAACGTCCTATAAACCATTCCTATAAACCCTAAATCACCAAAGGAACCCAAAATAATGGAGTAAAATTTAACTGTGGAATAAAATCCATACTCTAAGTGGTGTCATAAAGATGATACATGCCAATCCGCTTTACCTTCAATAGTGGATGCGGGAATATGTAAGAACATGACAAGAGGAGCCCATTGCATGCCCTAAAAACAAGAGGAGCGTCAAAGACCATTGTATCCAAAACCCTAGGGATTGACTATTCCAAATAGGGAGATTGGGAGAAGGAAAATTGTACGAATTGGGGGAGAAGAGGGGAGAGAAGTACCTGCCTCATGATTTTGATCAAGAAACTCGAAGGAATCCGGCCAAAATTGTCGGAGAGAATAGGGGCCGAGGGGGGGTTGCATGTGTGTGATCAGGGAGAAGAGGGGAGGTGTCCTATGAGGGAGAGGGTATGAGAGAAATAAAATAGGGTAAATAAAAAAATAAGAAAATAAAATAAAGAAAAAAGAAAAAAAATAAAATAAAATAATAATTCTGATTTAAAAATACTGGGAAACCTGCGCGGTTCATGCACGGTTTACCAGACCGAGCGATAACCGTGTAGTGGCCACTACCTAGGATAGGTAACCTCATATGGTTACCTATAGGTAGATGCAAAATTTAGAAAGTAATTATACAACCATGTCGAATGGAATTTTCTCTATGATAGACTCTTATGCACGGTTGTCGCACGGTTACTCTTAACCATGTGCAGCACATGCATCGGACCCTCCTTGGTTGAAAATTTTAAAATTTAACCCACACTGGCCCAAAATTGAAATTGAGGATAAAAATAATAAAAATAATTAAATTTTTGAGGTCAGGTTGTGACAATTCCCCCACAACAAAATCTTTCTACCCCTAGAAAGTCACCCAGTTGAATGATATACAAAACTCAAATACATACCTAATCAAATATGAGAGAAACCAAAAACCTCAGGGTGACCTTTCACTCCAAAAGTCACACTTGACCAATATAGAAGAAACCCCCACACAAAAATGAGGGTAGAACAAGAGGGGGTTTCTCTCCACCATAAGAACCCAACAAGCACAATAAAATTAAAAACCCAAACAACACCACCAGCCCCAAGAACTCACAACATGAGTTAACCCCAAACTCCTCTACATTAACCGAGAAATACTCTCTCACTCCGACTAGAGACTAGGGAACTCCCAATATGAACTAATCCAACTTCCTTATCATAAACTAAACAACAACACAACCGTAACTGATAATTCACTATACCATCCAAATATCCCAACATCGGGGGATAAATCGAGAAAAAGAAACTCGAACTAGATAGTGAGATTGAACACAAACTAGATGCATCGATTTCCACAAGCACATACATCACCAAATGAGAACAACTAAAACCAAAACAAACCAAACATAGAGATAAGGACACTTTTTTGAGAGATGAACAATTTAAAGAGCAACATTCAAAACACACGGATGAGATTATGAGAAAATAGGATTTCTTGTTCTCTTATATTGATAAAAGAAACTCATAATGAGAAGAAAATTACAACAGAAGGTTGGAACTATCTCCACTCCAGCATCAGAGACAAAAGTTAGACCAAGGTCCTCAACACTCCCTATAATTCCTAACTATGTGAAGAGATTCACTCTGAGACTAGTGGTTGTAGATCTGATTTCTTAAAGCATCTAATTACCCACAGTTAGAAGCTGACTTCCTCTGACCAAGACTTTCTTCTTTAAATAATGCCACTTGGAGAACATCCCCAAGTGACCTAGAAGACTACATCATTGGCAATCATCTGGGTATTTTTCATAATACGGACTTCGAATGCCTGAACTATCCACACTAGAAGTGCATAATCTGTCTTCTCGGTGAACAAAAACTTGGGACAAAAAAAGAGGTTTATCAGGGAAAATTTCATCTGGTATATACCTTCCGCCATATGGGAAACCCTCATGGAAAACAAGAAAAAACTGAACTTCCAACTTCCCACATTTCATGAAACAACTCGGCCAAAAATACCTCATCCACCAACTTCCCAAACTGAACTTCCAACACTACCTTCGAAGAAAAGGAAACCAGCTCCTTAATCTAGTTAACATGAGACTTAGTCTTCCACTAACCTTTGTGAATGCTCATGAACATAACAATGTTACTCACCTTTACCTCCTCGGGCACAATTCACAAGATAAAAGTAGACATACACACTCCCTGTGAAATACCAGCTTGATACAACATTGGGATGACCACCCTCCACCGGTCCAAAGTAGGACCTCCAAAAAAATCAAAACATCTTGAACCCTCACCGCTTAGAGAGTTCTAGAAAACACTTTTGAGTTCCCCGAGCCACTCCATTAACTCAAAAAACCCACGATCACCATGGAAAATGGGAAAAACCCCAAAACAAACTTGATCCCACCACTACACTAGGATTCTGGGCATGGCCAAAGACTCAAGGAACCGAGAAACATCTAGGACCTTTTTGGGAGGAAGAATCTGAATAAAAAAGAATACAAAACTGATTCAACACCAAAACAAAGATTAACCAAAAATGTTATCTCCATCCAAAAACCAAGCTTATTGACCAACACATCACAAACCAAATCTTTGCTTAATCAAATCTTAGTCAAAATAAAACCACAAAATACATCACAAAACACGACAAAAATCATCTCTTGAAAATCAGCATCTTCCAAATTCACCCACTTTCAAATTTAATCCCCTTTTTAAAGAAAAAATTCCATTTCAAAAACTATTCCATAATATCTGCTTAAAAATCCAAAACAACATAAATTTTTTCCCTTTTAAATAACAAATGTCTCTAGAAAAGAAGCCTCTTTTTATCAGAAGCCATTTCTCTTTTCTATAACCACTTTAGAAAACAAGATCAATTTTTTATTTTCAAGTACTCACACATGGTATCCTATAAACCATCATATATGTGTCCATACCCACTTCACCTTATATCATCCACACATACATTCCAAAATGAACTTTCCATACACAAACGCACATATGTGAATGTATATAAGGAACATCAAGGTTCACACATACCCTTTCCCCATCAAAACCAAGAATTCTCGCTTAATTCTCATTTCACATTTTATAAAAATTTTAAAAAATCAAACCATTTTCTCTTCCATTATTAAAATAACATATGGCTTTTTATTTTTGAAATCCATCCTTTGCAAATAAATCCTCATTTCATAACTCAAGAAAGAACCACAGAGCTAATTTAATTTCACACCAACCAAAACCAAACCAAAAAAAAACACTCACATCAAAGCACCTAGAAGGGAAGCTTGGGGTAATGCCTAACCCGACTACATGGTTTATCATATCATGATCCAAGAAAGAACCAACCACCAGAAGTGTCTCAAACCATACACATGGGCCCCACATGGGTCGCCTCTCTATGTAAGTCTACAGTGAGCCACCAACTCACTCCCTTGGTCATCCCCCATAAATGCAAACCAAAACCAAGGACTCAAATCTCATATTACCCCAAGAAACTTTAGGATCAGGGTGAGAAATATTCTACAACCTTCTTCCCATACCTACCTCCTGAGTCATGAAATTCCTAGTCTCTAACTACCTGTCACCCCCAAATAACAAGGGCCTTCTATTTTATCATTTTTTCCCGAACCAAGATGGGATTTCATCTAACCCAACACTCGTCCTGGTCAGCGACAAGGCATGAAGGGTGTTACCAATTCCCATGGGATAGAAACTAGTGTCATGCATCAATTTAAAATGGTTTGGAACAATTTGGACCTTGAAAAAGGGACAAAGAATCAATTAAAGTCAAACTGAACAATAAATAAGAGCTCGTAGAGGAAATAAATAAATTACAACATGTACCTCCATGTGACCTCATAGGTGGCCAAACACAGAACCATGTTCACTCCAAGAGTGACCCAAAACTAGAATAACCTGAAAATGAAAGCATAGAGTAGGATTGAGCATTGAAATTCTATGTTGGAATGCCAAAGATAAACCACATCTAATTCCATACCTCTAAAGTAAAATCCTTTCTTTCAAGTTTGTAAATAAGATACATGGAAATAATTTTTTCCATTAATTTATCAAAATAAGTAACAGGATAATATTTTTAAGCAAAAAACTCTTTTTTTATTTCCCTTTCCAAAATAATTCCCAAAACACATAAGTCGTTTCAATAAATTCATCTAAAACCTATATTTTGCTAGAATATGTATTTTAGTATAAAAATAAAAGTAAATATGTCATGAGATCAAATAGTCAAATGTTCAACAAAATAAAACAAGAACATACCAGGATTTAACCATGGTCAGTTCCTAAACATCCCTAGAGCGACCCTTGGGTGTACTCAGTTCACAACCACCTGCCAGCGTATGGTGAAACTTAACATTCAATCACCAACTGGCTACCCTAAACTTACCAATCCAGTGTCACGTACCATGTTCCCTCTCTTCTAATCCAATGGGTACCAACCCATCAAATCAAAGTTGATAAGAAACCATCACTCGGTCCTCTAAAATATTCCTCTTAAACTCATGGTAATAATACATTGTGTAAGTAGGAGGCCCTCACACGTGTGACTCACCTTACCTATTTTCACCGTACATGACTACCCCAAACACTGACACCACCTATACGATAACCCACAAGGGTAAATCCTCAATAGGTGTTCCCATCAAATAAAAAACCAATAAAATGTGCCAATTGGGATTTCACATCACATAAACATTTAAAACATTTCACAAAGAACCATATGTTTCCAATTGTATGTTCACAATTTCAAAACCAAATTTCATTTCCAAAATTATATAAGGTTCCAAACATTCCTTTAATACAATCATTCCAATATATATCATAGTAATATTCTAAACCATTTCAAAAACAATGTGAAACATCCCAACCATAAGAACTTTTCTATATAGTCCTTTACATTTTTCAAATTGAATTCATCTTCCAAACCCATTTCCAATTAAATGTTAAAGTACACAACACACTTAAAAAGTGAAAAAAAACCTTCGTGTCAATTAAATAGTGCCTTTTTTCCAAAAAATACATTCTACAAGCTTGATTTATTTTAATAAACTATTCTAAAACATTTATTATGCTTCACACTTAAATGAAACTTGTAAACAGACTTTGATGAGTTATATAAATAAATGGTAAACCAATTCCAAGAGGCGCAATCAATTTTACCAAAAACCTTGGCATGTATATATATTTATATATAAATATCACATAAATATTAAAACACCCTTTTAAAATGATAAGTAATTAGGAAACTCAAATTAAAGTCACAGACATAGGAAACCTACCTAAAAAAGGGAACAGACCAAGCTGATATACTTTGTCGCTTGACAAATTAGGTGGAAACCTATCTAAACTTCCTCGCACTCGCACACACATACACCCTTATATATATATCTTTTATCCCAAGGCATATATTCCATGTTCCATGAGGGAATACACTGAAGGGAGATATATATATATATATATATACATATGTATGTGTGTGTGCACTACCAAGGACCAGTGAACCTCATACAAATAATTCTTATACACCCTAAATCACCAAAGGGACCCAAAATAAAGGATAAATATTAAAAAGTGGAAGAAAAACCTTACCCTGAGTGGCGTCTCCAAGACAATACATGCCAATATACTTCTCTTTTGGTGGCGGAAAACAGAATACACAATAACAATACCTCATGATCCCATTTCACACCTTAAAAGAAAGATCAGCGTCAATCATTTATGCATCTGAAATCATAGGGTTTGGAAGATCTATATAGGGAGATGGGGAGAGGGAAAATTTTCAAAATCATGGTAGAAGAGTCGATAGAAGAAGCTTCCTTGAATATTTTACCATGAAATTGGGAGGAATATGTCTAAAATCGCTGGAGAAAATAGGGGTTGAGAGGGGTCCATGTGCACACGAGTAGGGAATGGAGGGGAGTAATTGCATGAGGGAGAGGGTAGGAGATAAATAAAAGTGGGAAAATAAAAAATATATAGAATAAAAAGAAATTGAGAAAAAAGGAAGGAAACAAATATAATAAATATTCAGATATAAAAATAATGGTAAACTCGTATGATTTGCACATGGTTTACCAGACCGTGCAATAACCATGTACTGGAAACTACCTAGGCCAAGAACCCTTGTACGGTTACCTATAGGAAGATTCACGTTTGATCATACTATTCCCAAGTGTGTTGAATGGAACTGTCCTAAGTAATGACTCTCACACATGGTTTCCACATGATTACTCTTAACCATATGCAACTCGTGCACAGGACCCTCCTTTCTTGAAAATTTCAAAATTTAACCCATACCAGCTCGTAATCAAAAAAGAGGATAAAAATAATAAAAATAATAAAAATAATTAAATTTTTGAACTAAGGGTGTGAGAGCTGAAAAATAAGAGATCCTAAGAGAGTGTCACTTTGATTAGGTAAATAAATTTTTGATGTAATATCTTGGAAGTTTATGTTTGAAGTTTTTTCATTACTTATATAAAAATGGGGAGTTATTTCCTTAGGAAGGTGTGGATGATTTATTCATGTTAAAGGAAAAATATGTTTAAATAATTTGGAAGTCTCATAGAGAGTTTGTAAAGAAAAAAAATTATATCTCTATAGTGACAATGATGATAATGTATTGATTAAATGAAAAGAAGAACAAGAGTTTGAAGGTAGAATAAAAGATTCTTGGTTACATACTAATGTTTTATTTTTGAAAAGGAATTTATGAAGAGGATTTTGATAAAATAATGCCAACTCATGGCTATATGACCACCAGAGACTCCTTTCTACCACAAATTTACTTCTTAGACAATCTCAAAGGTGGTACAACCATTCATAAGCTTCATAGTGGAGATAAAGCCCCTACATGGTTGGAATGTGAAGAATATGTTACTAGTCATTCGTGTGGTGTGGAATGAGTGAATTTATAGTTATGTCAGAACCTAAGGGTTTGTATCAATTGATCTATAATGAACCTTAAATAAAATATAAGTGGAACTCCTAAAAATAAATTGATATAGGACTTAAAAAAACACTACTGATTATATTAAAAATGATTCATGATATCGAGTTTGAAATTAAATCTTGTTATTCATCATCTTCATAAAACAAATGAGCTCAAAAAAAATATTGTGTTTCTAAAGACATGTTCCTCCATTAAATTATAGAAGATCTCGAGGTAGTAATACAAGGTCATCATAAGATTATTGGGAATTCAAAATAAGATAAAATGGATCATATTTAGTATCGAAATAAGGTGAGAACTAATGGAAGGTCATAATTTTGTGAATTCATTGAAATATGAAAGAATGAATCTATAAGAAGTATACATTAAGCTTCATTGAAAGATACACTATGAAGTTTCCAAAATGTTGGGAGATGATCATATGATGGTTGTAGAGACATGTATGCATCACCTTTAAAAGGATGATATTCTAACTATCTGTAAATATAAATTTAATAAACACCAACTTTATAGAAATCTAATTCATTAAAATTTACATAAACATAACTTCATTAACTCATATGTGTAACCATAATATTCATAAGGATAATTTTCTTTGTGTGTATGTAACATCTATATCTTTTTAATGATCATCACTTCATGGGTTTTTTATTCAAATCAATTCTGAAAAAAAGGGAAAGAATCTATCAATGATTGGTGACATGTTCTTATGTTATAAAATATCAGGAGGAAAATGTTGTAATTCTAGAAGTATTTAATAGATTAAAAGATAAGTATATGCAAGGATGATTTCAGCATAAAATAATTAGTATATAATTATTGAAATATTCATAGAAATTCCTACATATATGGATACAATTTTATGATGCATATTCTTCAGAATTGAATGATAGAAGACTCATTGAGTACTTAGGTGAGATTCAAGGAGGTTTTGAATTAAAAAAATGGTAATTCAAATCATATTATTCTAATTGTACAAGAGAATGTTTTTGGAGAATAAGGATAGAATGAAAAAATATTTCATTACATGAAATATATATTTTGTAGGTCAAAAAAGAAAAAATTGGATCATTTGATGTTGTCATTTTGATAACTAAAGATCCTTATATTTAGAAAAGTAATATATTAATTTATACAATAATCCTAGAGAAAAAATTAAGTATTACGGAAGGAATATTTTCCAACTCTAACACTTATTGAACAACATGTGCGTTGAATATAAGAAGGGGGTAAATTGTGTTATTTGTGTGCACTAGAGAAATAAAACTAAGAACCAAAGTAGTTATGTTTCACCAAATAAGATATAATATGATGAAAAATAATAGATTAAGTGAATGTGCAGTGTGTGTAGTGAAAATAATAAGTAGGATGAACAATAAGTTCTATGCATATCATTTTCCCCCAAAAAATAAGAATCGTGAAATTGTGTAATAGACGATAAGGAAATAGTTACATTCATATTTTTAATTGTGAAATTAAAGAGTGTGGTTATGCACTATTTTGAATACATAATAAGAAGGTTTTATAAAATTCAATTCATAGAAAAGAAGTATGTTCTTTCCACTGGTATAATTAAATAAGTGGAGAGGAGTGTAAGATTTTTCACACTGTTGTGAAATTAATATAAGAATAATAAGAATACCCAAGAATCACAATGGTGACAAGAACTATATTGATGAAATAATTTTTTTTATAACTCTAAACTAATTTTACAATGGTTTTAAAGTTTTATAAATACCCAATGAGATACTATGTCACTATTTAGAAAAAATTGTACAATGAATGTTTGTGGATAGTCTCTATTTGTTATAGCTCATATATTTAGGACTAATGGGTTGTGTAATTTAGAAATTTTCCAATTCAAATTAATTATTTGTATTTATTTTTTAATGTTTAACCTTTTAAATCTAATGTATCCTTGCGTGCCTTTATATTTTTTGGATGTGTTTCATGCAAGGAATAAAATTTATAACTAATAACATGAGAACCATTCACCTTAACAAGTGATAGAGGTAAAAATAAATGGACACAAAAACATAAATTGGATTAAATGTCACCAACATTGATTCATCACCCCCCCTCTTAGTCTGTAATACTCCCATACTAGTCATTTCAAGATTAAAATAATAATTTTTTTAAATTTTTGGATACTTTCACTGATGTGGAATCTCAAGTGGTTTCATTTCCAAAAATGATCTATAATTGGTTTCAAAAAGTAATATCTAGTAGTCAACATTAAGAATGAGAAATGAATTGGGATATTTATTCTAGAATGAAAAAACAAAATTTTTTATTAAGCCTTATTTTAAGTGTAAAAAATATCAAAGACATATTTGGGTTTACCAATTAGTAGCAAGCCAATTCTGGAACTCTATTAATTTGTTTGGGGCCTCACCAAGTTTTTGTTTTCTCTGAATAAGTTGATAGACATCTTGTTCATAAAAGAAACAATATTCAAGTAAGGATTATTGTTTTATTTGTTTGATCTAACAATGTGGTATAATCTAAGTGTATTTGGAGGGTACTTAAATCTACTGAGAATAATGAATCACCACCTATAGGACATACCTATGTGTTAATGTTTCACATAATATCTTTTGTTCAATACTAAAGAAACAAATGGGATTTATAATGAACATTCAAAGGTGTTTTAATCTTATATGATAATAAATAATTCTTTTGAATAAATTAATATCATGGATATCAATTAGTATCTCTAGTTTCCCATTTATAAGTGGTGTCAATTGATTTGACATGTGGTATATCTCACACACTCATGCTTAACATATTATGCACTAACAGTTTTTGTGGGTCATTGATTGAGATCACATTCTATAATTTGTTAATGTATTTTAACTTGTTCCAGTTACAATGATTATTTGAAAATTAGTGTGTTTTTTGGAAAACAATGATGTTATTAATAAAAATTATTTTCTATACATTGTTATATAACTCATCCGACTTAGAGGATTTGATGATGAATTATTTCTAAAAGTAAAAGTAATGAACCAAAATTTTATGAATGATATTCCATTTTAAAATGAATAAATTCTATATTATGTAATTTATATATATAAAACACAAGCCCTACATTAGTTTTTTTGGATTGTTATAGCATGTCAGAATTAAAATATTGTTAAGAATCATAATCATTGATAGTATAGTCATTCTATAGTGACTGTTAATATTAGTATATATTATGGGTTATGGTAAAGTCCAATTGAAAAAAAATGAAAGAATAGATGGCCTATACTAGTAGGATCGTACATTATGAATCCCATTTATCAGAGCTTTTGAGTGAGATAGAATCTTGGGGATTTTCCCTTAACTAATCTCGAGTCATGACCCAACAAATAAATATTGGGTGAAGTAATTTATAGGATAATTTCATGTTCAATGATATCACGTCCCAAACCATGTTCACTGAAACACCCCAAGAATGTTTCACCGTCACACTCCATACCCTTTGGGTTTAAACTGGTGTAATAAGGGTTCATGTATCTAAAACCTAACAGTTTGAATTTATATATTTTTTATTTCTAATAAAATAATCATTATATTTATTAATTTTTTATGATTACTTTATAAATGATTAAATAATGGTTTTGATAAAAATTATATTTTGATATAATGAAACATGTATTTTATTATTGGAAAATTTATAGATTCAATAAAGACACTTTTTTGTTGAATTGAAAGAAAATTAAATGAATTTTATTTTAATATTTTAACCTTATTATGTAATATTTATTTAAACATAAAATATAATATAATTTTATGAAGTTAATATAAATTCTTAAAAAATTTAGAAATTATTATCATCATAAAAACCAATATTTTTTGAAAAATAGGGATTTCTTGATTTAAAAGTGTAAAACACTAGTATTTATAAAATTATTTTTTACAAGATAAATATATTTTAAAATCATCATGTCAAAATTATCCCATGATGAATTTTTCATTATTTTCTAAGAAATCATAATTTATGGTTAAAAAATGAAAACAGTATAAATATATTTTATGTATTATGACATCATAAAATCCAAAAGTGAGGTAATAAATTATATAATGAGTATTCATGACCAAGATTATATTTTAGCTTCAAAATAATGTGATTTTTAAGTTATTTGATTAATTTTATAATCCCTTAATGAATCCTCCAAAACCTATATTATATTTTAAGGTTTCAAAATTAATAATTTATGAACATGACACACTTACACATATATGAGGGTATTATTTTTATGAATTCGTTTCTTATCCTTATAAAATATTGAAAACCACACCTATTTGGAAGAAACCATTGGGAAAGTGATGAAAAGTTTTTTGGTATTTATTATTTTATTATATAGAATCTAAAACCTATGTTAAGATATTAGTATAGAATTTCTATATCATATTCTATAAATATCACCAAACTCACATTCCACTTCACTCAAAAATCCTTGGATCTTGAATTTACTCTTAACATTCCTTTATATATCCCTATTATGGTGTTCCCAATATCTTAAGAATCTCCTCCCATTCTTTTAGAAGGGCCCTATAAAGGTAATGGATTATCTCCTCCTCCTCTGTATTCAAGTAATTTTTTTAAAATATACTATTTTTATCTCAAATTTTTTATATTGTAATGTTTTTTTACAAATCCATTTTACAACCTTATTCTTTCCATGTAATGAGTGACTTCCTTTCACTCTCATTATATCCTTCCTTAATCATTATGTACACTGTTATGATGCAAAAATTATCGTACAATTTTTCATGATAAAATTTTATATAGTGAATTATCATACCCATTTATACTCAAGGGTATTTTAAAAGATGTATCTATCATTTATTTATTAGGGAATTCTATGTAAATAACCAACAATCCATAATCATGGTGTAAAATTTTATCAATAACATTCTTTTGTTGTATGATATATGTGGCACACAAATGATTTTTGTGGATATAAATGTGAAGGGTAGTCCCATAATTATATATCCCTATAATGCATTGGGTAATGATTTCAACACATGATATTCCATGTATGTTCCATGGTATATTATTCTAATCACATTGTGTTCTGTTGTCTCAACAGTTATCCTTGACTTATTTTTATGATGTCATGTTTTATACTGTTTTCATGTTCCCATGTTTCTTTGATGTTATCATCTTATATCATGATTTTATTTTCATGTTTATGATTATTACCCCTTTTATATAACCTTGATATTCCTCTTGAATAACATGTATTTGTTTCACCATGTTATTACTTGATTATCCCTTTATTGGGATTTATAGCTCACACCTTTCTAATGAATTTTCCCAGGTTATCTCATGCAGTTTTAGAAGATCAATGGATATTAAGGGCATATTATGGAGTTTCAAAATAATTTCATTATATACTTGTTTCAATTAATTATCTTATGTATCTAATTTTCCAAAAACACTAGGCCAATCGATCCTTTGGGATTGTATTATGTTTTTCCTTATCTAATAAACCATGAATTAAGTTATATTAATTATGTGGCTTGTCATAGTTGGTATCAGAGAAAGGTCTGGTTATTTTTTTGGATTATGATTCGATAAATTTAGTAAAATCTATTGGGATGAGACAAAACATATAATAATATCTCTAAATTATGGTAAATTATAGAGTAATTGGTTTCCAAGAAAAAAAAATTTTTTCTGGATATTACAAGTGGACTTGACTATCATAGCTATACCTAGGGGTAATAACCACAAAAAAGGAACATTGGTATTTGACTCTGTAATGGTTTGGATTTTTTTAGTTTTATTATTATAAATTAATTAGTAAAATTCCGAGACTAGGCATTGAGACAGTGTGTGATTCCAAGGCCCGATGTTCTCGGAACAATTCGTTGAAATTTTTTCAGTTTTTAATAAAGCATGAAACTTTCCTTACAAAGTGGAATATATTTTAATTGGGTGCATAGATCAAAAATCATAGGGCACCATTGAGATCAGAATGGAGACTTTACCCAAGACGCAGCCTAACTTTGGTCAATGAGGGCCATCTGAAGAAAAATGTCACTAAGGACGTAGCCGTAAATAAAATAATTAAATAAAATTATTTTATTTTGAAATCCAAGTAACTCATGAATTTTGACTCGGAGTTGAAATTGGTTACCATCGTTTAGTTCATAATGTGGTGTTTTAGTTGTGTGAGTTCTAATATCTACTGGTGCAGGTCGGTTATGAAAGGTAAATTTTAGATGTTTTAAAGAATAAAATAAATTAAGATTTATTTTATTTAACATTATGCAGAGACACAGTGATGTGTTTTCTTTTTTTAAACCTTGTCATATAATTCAAGGTTATCGCCATAACCCTATAATTCATCTGAGGTAAGAAGGAAAATCTCTCTCAAATGAACGATGACGGATCAGAGATCAGATCATAGATCTTTGCGCCAATAGAGTTGGAGGATCTCATCAATGATGGAGACATAACCATTCATCTTCAATGAATGATACAATCTTGACATAGGGTGTTGTTTTCTTTGCGATTTTCCATATTCTTGAATTCAACAAAGAATACTGACCAACTCAAAAATAGGTTAATTCACAGTTCGATCCTTAATGTAGGATGGATATTGTTTCAGGGTTTAAAGGGGAGATATATATTTTTGATTATCGTTGTCTTTGTTCTTCATTATAATGAGAAAGGATCGAGTCCAACTTGAAAAAAGGATGAGGTTCGTTTTTCTAGGCATATTTGTGCTTGTCCTCTCCCCTGTTCTTGGCGTTCTTCACCATTGGAACCTCATGGTCACGGGTCAAATTGTTGGGAGGCTCCAAAAATAATCAAACCCCCAATGTGATGGAAGGATGAATCAGAACCCAAGTTAGTGTAGATCACGGTCAGAGGATCGTGTAACTGGGTCCATTTCTAAAAAAGGAGAAATGGAATGGTAATAGTGGCCCACAAAGATAGGGACGTCGGTGACCGGGTATACTAGCACCATGAGGAGCATAGATCAGCTGTGGAGACTGCCTAAAGTGGCGGCGAGGCAGTGGCATGCACGGGGGGACATAGACGCGGTGGACCAACTGCATTGAACACAACAGCAATGGGTTGACCATGGAGGCATACTGTCGGGGTAGACCGTGTGTGGCGGACCAGACTAGCCCACATGCATACTATCTAGAGAAGAGGAGTCGAGATGCTCCATCGGCTTAGCATGTTGTACCAAGTGTCCCAGTGGGCTGGTCCAAGTCGGATGGATCGGGACGGGTCATTCAGACTGGGTTGGGTTAGACAGATCAGACCTAGATTAGACCTTTTTGTAAAAACAGTGATAACTTTCAAACTTTGTGTATGTTTGTTGAGTCATTTTTGGAGTTGGGACCCTTGAGATGAGTCAATCCTTTTTAAATATCCTAAATGGGTTTTTTGGGAAATGTGCATATGACCTAATGTCTTGAGGAGTATGTTCTCTCAGAAAGAGCACGCTACGAGCAGAATCATGTGGTTGACTATGAATTTAAGACTACGTGACTTACTAATACTACATCTCTTACCAAGACTACATGACTTACCAGGAGTACATGTCTTATTGGGGCTGAGTGTGTCATCAAGACTATGTGTATTATCGATACATGGTGTTTTGTGGATTATGTAAAACAATATTATTTTGTGTACTATATAATTTTACATTTTGGAGTTTAATATACTATTTATTTGTGTTATACTTCATGTATTTATTTGTCATATACTTCATGTATTTATTAATGGTTTTCCTTTATGGTTTTGGGGTGTCCTATTGAGTGTTGTTCTACTTACCCCTACACAAGAATCTCCCGCCCATTTCATGTATTTTTCATATGGTCAACTCTTTATCAGGGTCTATGGTTGTCCAGGACTAGGTGGTTCTTATAGGTACCAGACAATCGAGGAGTGCTCTTATGGATTCAGACAGTTATCCAGTACCGTTTTTCAGGTAGGGTTTTCTACAAATGGGTTTCATGAACTTGTGCATTCACTTTTACAGACTCTTTCTTTTGGTGGGCTTGTACTCTGGCCCTGTTTACTTTCCTTATTTCTACATTAATACTCTTTGTTGTGTGTCTTAGTATAGGAATTAATTGTTTACTTAGTGTTTTTACATTTCAACATTTTGGGCTTGGAGATGTGTGTGTGTGTACAGGAACATAGGTAAATGTCTCCCATTTGTGAGATATGCATACTCGGTGCTAGTAACCAGCCTCTAGCCTATTGAATGTTGGATTGGGGTAGTCATGGAATGGCCCCTCTAGGATAGGTCATGATAGAGTGGTATCAGAGGGGTCAGTTCTACTTAATGACTGGGAGTCTGTGAGGCTAGTTTGGGGCAATAGTGTTAAGTGTTTTGAGATTAGATTTCAGTCTATGGATTCCAGTTTCGCTGCGGAAACCGAATTATACATACAGAAGGACTCTGGACACCTGATTTTTGTCTCGATACATGGAAAAACTAGTTGCATGAAAAATAATGGTACATACATCATATAAGATTTGGGTGTGTTCTCATATCCTTCTTGATCTAACTCCCCAGGTATACTCTTTTGACTGTGGTACATATTGTTTTATTTCAGGATGCCTCCACATAGATAGCTAGTTAGGATTCTGTTGCATTATCACGAGGATGATAGGACTATCGATGAGTCATCAGTACAGGGGCATGTAATATAGATGGAACCTCCTGGTGGTTTTCCTAGTGTAGTACCACCCATTGAGAAGAATCTACTACTAGCACTATCGGCTGAAGATGCATGTAGAATGAGTGCATTTCTTGATTTCTAGAGGTAGTTACTTCTAAGGTTTTAGAGTGATCTAGACCCTCAGATAGCTAAGGATTTTCTGGAGGTATTTACCCATGTCTTTCACCTTGTGAGGACACCTTTTCACCAGATAGCAGTCCTAGACGTGAGTCTTTTTTAGGGATCTTTGGGGTGATGGTGGATCATTGTGACCCAGAAACATAATGAGGTGACTCTATCTTTGGTAGACATTGGGAATCTCTTTAGAGAGGAGTTATTTCCAGCAAAGTTGTGATCAGTGTGCATAAAGGATCTTTTCCATCTTTAGTAGGGCAGTCAGAATTTGACGGGGAAATCAGTGAGGTAAACCGATCATTCATGATTCTCTAAAAATATAGTACAATACCCATTCTTCAGTTCTTGGACCTTAGATAATTCCTTAATCCATGATATTAGGGAAATCATGATATCCCTTAGTATTTCTACATATGATGTGGTACTGGATAAAGCTCTACTAGTGAAGAGATTTCTAGCGGAGTAGACACCAGTAGTGGGAGCTACTATCAGGCCCCAGGTAGCTGATTCATCACTATTAGGAAGCCAAAAATAGTTTTAGGGACCCATGTGGGTCAAGAACTCTAGAGGCTTACCCCACGAGATAGGATTAGTGGTGTGGGATTCTCTAGGCAGAGCGAGTTAGTCAAAGGAAATATTGTCATACTAATGTGGGGGTCAGGGATATCTAGCTCAAGATTACCCAAACCATCATACGGCTGATTTGGAGATGGTTTAGGGACCTCCTAGGTAGGGGAAAATATAGGATTATGGTGTTTTGTAGGGATTTTTACATGATAGAGGATTCGGCGGGGCATCAAAAGGTGTGTGGAGGTTCGACATATTACCACCCCCACCCCTAGGTGGTCCACACCAGGCTCTGGGAGCTGGTAAACAGGAACGAGGAAAAAATCATGTGATGGGGGCACATGACGGTGATACTTCAGGGATTATTTGAGGTTAAATATATGAATTTTTTACATTAGATTTATTTTTGATAGACACAGGTTCTAGTCATTATTTTTGTTCCATGACCCATGTTTGAGATTTTGAGATTCTAGTGGAACTGTTGACTCGAACATTATGTTTAGATACTCTTATGAGAGGGGATTCAATGATCACACATCGGTGTTGATGGTGTGACCTTAATCTTGTAGGATAAAATTTTAGTATGGGTCTATTGGTAGCAGCATCGAGGCCTTATGACGTCATTCTTAGTATGGACTAGTTATCCATAGACCATGATCAGATTGACTATTTTAGGCATAGAGTGTAGTGTGTCTGTAGTGATGGGACCGGGTTTTCTTTTGTTGGTGAAAGGGAAACTCAAGTAGCATAATATGTACTCACACATAAGAGGGTGCATCCAATCACTCATCACTTGGCTATCAGGACCCTCGGTATAGTGGATGATATGAGTCATCAGTATCCTGTAGTGGTGGAGGAGTTCCAGGACATCTTTCCTGATGATGTTCCGGGATTACCACCTCATAAGTATGTAAAATTATTCATTAATATATTCCATGTTATGGAATAGATATCTACACCTTCATATCATATGTATCCCATAGAGCTTTTTGATTTTAGGGTATTATTGGAGGACTTGCATAAGAAGGGCTTTGTGAGACCCTTTGTTTCATCATGGGCGGCCCTACTTTTGTTTTCCAAGATGGTATATGGGAGCGTGAGATTATGTGTAGACTTCTGACACCTGAACTAGGTGACCATGAAGAATAATTATTCATTACTAATGATTGATGAGCTATTCGATTAGCTAAAATGAGTGAGGTGGTTCTTGAAGATTGACCTCAGATATGGTTATCACCAACTTTGAGTACTGGATGAGGATATACCGAATACAATTTCATATTTCCAAATGGCCACTATAAGTACATAGTTATTCTATTTGGCATGAAAAACCCCCCCAGCAGTGTTCATGGGACTCATGAATAGGATCTTCGAGCCTTACATAGATCGGTTCATGTTGGTCTTCATTGATGACATCCTAGTGTACTCAACATCCAAGGAGGAGCATGCGATACACTTATGGATGGTCTTGGAAATACTCTAAGATCATGAGAATTATGGGAATCTCTCAAAGTGTTAGTTTGGAATTCGAGAGGTCTATTTTTTGGGACACTTCATTTCAAAGGCTAGGGTTTCCGTGGATTCAGTGAAGATAGAGGCGATACTTTCTTGGGAACCACCTAAGAGTGTTACCAAGGTACAGAGTTTCCTTAGTTCGGTTGGGTACTATTAAAGGTTTGTGCTTGAATTTTATAGGGTAGTAGTATCCTTGATATCTTTGACATGAAAGGGATAGACTTTCATGTGGACATATAAGTTCAAAGAGAGTTTCCAGTAGCTGAGGAATAGATTGACGAGCACTCCTATCTTGAGATTACTATAGGAGGGTGTAGAGTACATGGTGTTAGGTGATGCATCAAGAACTGGACTTGGTTATTTCCATATTCAATGTAAAGAAGTGATTGACTACGGTTCATGATATTTGAAGCCACATGAGTAGAACTACATAACCCATGATCTTGAGTTGGCAGTGGTAATATTCGTATTGAAGATTTGGTGACACTACCTTATGGGAAAGCGGTTTATAATCTACTCTAAACACAAGAGTCTCAAGTATATTTTCTCTCAGAAGAATATGGACTTGAGATAGAGGCAATGACTAGAGTTCCTCTAGGACTATTCCATTTATATTGTCTTTACTCTTATGTAGGGTAATGTGGTGGCATATGATTTCAGCAAGATATTGAATTCACAGCTACTGAATGAGTTATCAGAGGAGTTGGCCTCATTGAAGATATCCTTTGTAGATGGAGACAAAGAAGCTTACCTAAAGTTGATGGTTTAAATTACTCCACACTTATAGTGAGTCATGGAGGCATATCTTAGAGATACTGAATGTGAGACTTTAAATGCACATATTCCCACAGGTCATGCCCCAAATAGATATTTGAATGTTGGTTAGCACATCATTCTTTTCATTGGGTGCATAGTAGAACTATTGGAATTACGAGAGGATTTTTTGAGGGAGTTCTATAAATCCCATTTGGCAGTACGTCCAGGTCTATAGATGATTTTCTAGGGCCCCTAACATCAGCTCTGAAGGTTGATAATGAAGAAGGGAGTTGTAGAGTTTGTCTCTTGATGCCTCACTTGTCAGCAAGTGAAGGCTGAGCACTAGGTTACAGTAGGTTTGACTCATCCCCTTGAGGTTCCATAATAGAAGTAGGATTGGATATTGATAGACTTCATGAAAGGTTTACCTCGTATGTCCAGGGGACATGATACCATCTAAGTGATCATTGACCAAATCACCATGTCGACCCACTTTTTAGCTCTTCAGAAGAAGAGTCTATTATAGGGATTGGGAAGCCTCTATGTGTAAGAGATAGTTCAACTCTATGGAGTTTTATCAATGATAGTATCATACCATGAAGCTCGATTTACATCTCAATTGTGGAAGGGATCGTAAGAGGAATTTGGGACTCAACTGCACTTGGGCACAACATTTCACCCACAGACTGACAACCAGATTGAGCAGACCATTCATGTTCTGGAGGACATGATATGTGCTTTCACCCTAGATTTTGGCCATAGTTTTCAGGATCACCTACCTCTAGTTGGGATTGCATTCAAGAACAACTATTATTCCGCCATAGGTATGTCACCATTTGAGGCCTTGTATAGACGACCCTGTAGGTCACCAATTTGTTGGACAGACCCAAGAGACTCAGCACTCATGGGCCCAGAGTTGGTGCAAGTGACTACAGAGAAGTTGAACATCATCCAAGAGAGGCTGAGGACTACACAGAGCTGTAAGAAGTATTTTTATGATAGAATATGGAGGACCTTGGAGTTCAAGGTAGGAGACAACATGTTCCTTTGAGTCTCACCTTGAAGAAGATTATAGAGATTTAGTCCGGGAGACGAGTTATATTTGAGGTTAATTGTCCCTTTATTGATAATAAATAGAGTTAGAGAGGTGTAGTACCACTTGGATCTACCTCTGAAGTTAGAGAGGATGCATAAATATTTCCATGTGTCATGGTTGATGAAATATGTGCATAATCTATCACACGTCATTGACTGGGGCGAGCTGGACATCGATGATGGGGAAAATTGTTCTGAGTACCCATGGGAGATTGAGGATTAGTAGGATAGGATCCTTCTTGGATGGTTAATTACTCAATTTCCTATTTGGTCACAGCACAAGAATCTCTAGGAGAGCACTTGGGAGTGGGAGAGTCATATTCGTGCTTAATACCCTCATCTTTTTGTTTGAGTATCCCTTATTTTGGCTTTCAAGGACGTAAATCCCTAAGGTTGGGAGAATTTAATAACTCTGATATTTAAGGTTTTATTTGTATAAATTAATTGGGAATATTATGAGACCAGGTACTAAGATATTTTATGATTTGGTGGTCGGGTGTGCCCGAAACATTTCATTGAAAAATATTTAGTTTTTAATAAAGCATGCAAATTTCCTTAAAAGTAGAAAATATTTAAAATGGGTGACCAGATCAAAAAACTGAGGGTTACATTGATATCATAATGGAAACATTATCCTATTAATAACATAACTTTGGTTGGTACAGGTCATGCAAAGAAAAAATACACCAAATATGTAACCGTAAAAAAATTAAATAAAATTATTTTATTTTAAAATCCTAATAACTCACGAATAGTGACTCATATTTAAAATCCATGAACACCATTGAGTTTATAATGTGGTGTTATATATTGGAAAGGCCTAACATCAACCCGCATGGGTCAGCTGTGAAAAGTAAATTTTGGACATTTAAAAGAATAAAATATATTAATATTTATTTTATTTAACATTGCGCAGCGACGCATCGATGCGTTTTATTTTATTAATCATTTTTCGAGAATTCAATGTTATCACCATAACCCTAGAATTCCTATAACGTAGGGAGAAATATCTCTCTTGAATTAATGATGACAAATCAGAGGATGGATTGTGGATCGTCATGCCAACGGAGTTGGAGGATCTCATCAACGATGGCGGCCAACACAAACAAAGGTTGAGGTTCATTCTTTTTGGAATTTTTGTGCTTCTAATCTTCCCCTTTCTTGACATTCTTCACTGTTGGACCCTCAGGGTTGCGGCTCGACTTACCGGGATGCTTCAAACGCGATTGGACCCCAGAAGTGATGGAAAGTTGAATCAAATCCCAAGGAAGTATATATTACAGCCCAAGGATTGCAGAATTGGATCTGTTTCAAAAAATGGAGCAATGGAGTGAAAACGGAAGGTCTTAATGGTAGATTTCATGATGGTGGTGACCAGAGGCACATCGAGGCGCATGGTGGCACACGGTGGTGCATGGTGGTGTGGAGCACTGGTGTGGAGCGCGGGTGTGGAATGGGAGGCAACTCAGCCACGTGGAGCATGACTCCGCCATGGAGGCTGCCTGCGGTGGTGGAAAAGTCGTGGGATGTGCAGATGTGGTGGACTGATCTTGTTGAACATGGTGATGCATCATTGACAAGGGAGGCACACTGTTGGTGTGGACCATGTGTAGTGGACTAGATTGCCTCGCGTTTGTGTGGGTTGGACCAGAGGAGCCAAGTTGCTCTAGTGACCCAGTGGGCTGGACCAATTAGCCTAGTAGGCCTAGGTTTAGTAGATCTAGTGGGTCGGGTAGGGTCGATTCTTTCGGACAGAGTTGGGTCAGTCATTGGGTCAAGCCGAATCTGGAAGGTTGGATCGGACCCGTACTAGACCCAACTCGGTCCTTTTTTCGAAAATAGCCATAACTTTTAAACCATGAGTTTGTTGGATGATTCATTAACAGTTTTGGGACTCCTATGATGAGATGTTTCTTTTAATATATCCTAAGTAGGTTTCTTTTGGAAGTGTACAAATGACCTAATGTCATAACGAGTAGGTTCTCCCAGAACAAGTGTGTTACGATCAGAATCATGTGGCTAGCTGTGACATTGACACTACCTGAATTTTCGAGACTACATTACTTATCAAGACTACATGTCTTACTAAGACTATGTGTCTTTATAAGACTATGTCTCTTATCGAGACTGAGTGTCTCATCTGGACAATGTGTCTTATCGATACTGGGTGTTTTTTGTATTAAGAATGATGATCATGTTTTACATACTATAGAATTATGCCTATGTGATATGACTCTACTATTTCTTGGTGGTATTATTCATGTATTTCTTTGTGGTTTACTTTATTTTTTTTAGTGGTATTCATTTGGGGTTTCGGGGTGTCCTACTGAGTATTTTTTTACTCACACCTTCACAGGATTTTCCCGCATGTGTCATGTTCTATATAGATGGTCGATGCTTTGACGGAGTCCTAGGTGGACCCGGACCCGGTGGTTCTTAGAGAGAATAGACAATTGAGGTGTGATCCTACACCTTCAGATAATTATCCTTTACCTTTCCCTTTAATTACAGTTTTCTACAGATAATTTTAAAAAAATTGTGCATTAAAATTTATAGATTATTTCTTTTAGTGGGCATGTATTCTAGCCTTATTTAATTCTTAATTTTCTACGGTCGTACTCTACGGTTAGTATCTTAGTGTATACATTCATTGTTTACATTGTGATTTTACATTCCCACATTTTGAACTTGGAGATGTGTGTGCGTGTATAGTTTCTTAGGAAAATACCTCCCACTTGTGAGATATGCCTAACTAATTCTAGTCACTAACCTCTATCTTATTAGAGGAGGGATTAAGGTATTCATGGCATAGTCTCCTCTAGGACGGGTCTTGGAATCTCTATTATCACTTTTTGTATAAAAATAATGCCTTATTTTACACCTTGTTTGAAGATCTTGGGGTATACACTTTGGTAAATTCAAAATATCCTTATAAAATATTATGAAGGGAACAAAAAATACCATAATATTTCATGTTAGGAAATAGATCATGTATAACTAAGATTGAAATGTTGAAAATAAAATGTTAAGGAATATGTGTCAATTATGAGGTATCCCCCCAATTCTCATAGCATCCCTTTTATATATTTGGTAGTTTTAAAATTATCATCCATAATTTTACCCTTATTTATTCAATGGGTGGGAATATGAAGAATAATTTAAATAAAAAATGTGATGAGAAATGTAATAGTTACCCAAATGAGATGCCTAACCCAATGAGAGTAGTAATAAAAAACTTTTTTATAATACATTATTAATTAATTAAAGTTTGGAATAGAATCATGAAATATAGGTAAAACCCATATCCCCCTAAGAAAGAGTAAGTTTCAATTAATACCTTTATTTGATAAAGGCCCTTGAACTTCAATAGATCTTGAAATTCATTAATCGCAGGACAATGAATTAGATCCACTGGAAATATCTTCTCTTTCCTTCAATCCTATACGAAAGAGAAGGTCATGATGGCTATTTATCATATGGAAGGAAAATCTGAACAATTTTAGATGTTGGTAAAAAATTAAAAATCGTAGGAAGATATAGAAGTGGTGGATTAGAAAGAATTCAGGAAACTATTTTTCAATAAATATTTTCCACGCACTCCTCGACATAAAATGTGGAGATATTTTCTTTGCTTCATGAAAAATAATAATTGACCCATTGGGGGTGTACAAGGTGAAAATTACAAGACTTCCATGATATTCCTCTGACAGTGTCATCTCCCTCAAATGTAAAGTTGACTAATTCTTTTTTGGGATAGATATATATCTTCAAAACGTTTTTGTGGTTCAATTAATTTATATCTTTGAGAAAATTTTATGATTTTCCCTCAAATTAAAAATAACTATTAGTGAATATCAAGGGTATAATAGGTCCAGATATAGGGATCAGAGAATGGATTTTAAGTCTAGTGTTGTGGTGGAGAAATATCATGGTAAAAATAAATTCCAACACCCCACTTTTCAAATGTAATGGAATAAGCATCCCAAAAGTTTTCTAAAGGGGTTATTAAAATGCTTTAAGTTTAGGAAGGAAGGGTACCTTTCTAACTAATTTTAATCAGATAAACTCACCAATTTGACAAAATCAACTAATAATCTGATCATCACTCATCTTATTGTATATTGTTTCAATTTCTAGGAACAATAACACTATGTGAATCAATGCACTATTAAAAGGGTTGTCGATGATAATGGATGAAAACAACTCCTAAGGCCTATAGATCAAGGGAATTCTTTTTCCATCACAACTACCAATGTGGATCCCAATAACTAATTAGTGACAGGTATGATATTTATCCATTAAAGAATGGTGAATATACTATTTGATCTTGGTTTTACACATTATTTCATACCCCACAAGTTTAGTAAAACGTTTCAAACACCCCCTCAAAACATGGAAGTTATGATATAAATGTAGAAGGTAAATGGATCGATTATTTCATCCCAAAAATATAACTCATACCAAGTCAAAATTTGTGGGATCAATTTTTTAGTAAACCATTTGATACTCTATTTAGAGGAAGTTGATGTTATTCTAGGTGTGGATTTTATTTCCTTGTATTGATCCACCAAAAACAATTTGAGAGAAGAAGGTCCCCCTTTGTATCATAAATCACTCTATGATTCTATATAATTTTAGGAAGTAGTATGAATATAATTTTTCTATTATTATCTTAATAATGGGTATTATTTACTTATGAGTAATCATATCTATCTCCAATGATTGAGACTATGGAAAACATCATCCATGACGATAAGCCCATTATAAGGGAATCCACTAATGTGATTTCTCTTGAATTGTCTAGTCTTCCTCCTAGAATAATGGTTGAGTTATTATTCAATAATATACAATGGTATTTTAAAAATATCCAAGAATCCATATAGAATGGACACTAATGAACTTAAAGAGCTAAAGAAGCAACTAAAAGAGAATTTTGGTAAAGTGTTTATACATGAAAGTGCTTCACCATGGGGTGCACCAATCCTCTTCATCAATAAGTAGGATGAGTCAATGCACCTACACATTGATTATCATGAGATCTAATAGATCATGATAAAGAAAAATTTCCATCTTCGATGGATTGATGACTTGTTTGATCAGCTATGTGGAGCATAATACTTCTCCAAGTTGGATCTTCATTCGATATATTATCAAGTAAAGGTGAAGAAATAGGATATCATCAAGACTACTTATCATGCATGTTACAGGACTTTGAGTTCATAAATATTCCATTTGGAATAACTAATTCTCTAGTTATATTTGTGGGCTTAATGAAGTGAGCCTTTAGTGATTACCTTAACAGATTTTTTGTAGTCTTTATAGATGATATTCTAATACTTGCTAAAATAAAGGAGTTAAAGGGGAGTATTTCAAAATTATACTAAAGACCTTGAGAAAGGAAACCTTAATTAAAATTTATAGAAAATTAATGTTTTGGATGGATAAAGTATCATCCTTGGGGATTGTTATCACTATCAAAGGGATATCCTGGGATCCTTCAAAAATTGAGGCAATTGAAGGATGAAACAGACCTACATCTTTGATGGAAATCCATAGTTTCCATGGATTAATTGGGTACAATCATAGATTTGTGAAAAAATTATCATGTATTTCAATCCCACTAACAAAGATAACATGGAATGAAGTTGATGGGAAAAATCCCTCAAGGTGACATTGTAGCATTTTTGGGTTGATTGTGTTTGTTGACAAAGTAGGTTTCCATGGTGAATTGTCGAGTTACAGATATGTTGTTGACAATCAATGTCGAAAAAGAACAATGACAATGGTATGGATGATATGGAGGCAGTACAAAAAGAGAAGTACAAGGTGGCATCATTTTGCAGTGTTTTCCAAATTTTTGGGGTCCAAAATTTAGAGTTTGGTGAGCATCATGAAAAGTGGATATCCTTGAAGATCTTATTTAAATATAGAAAAGGCATGAGTTTTGTGAAGATTGGATTCGTGGATTGGATTTTGCGAAGACTAGAAAAATGATGGTGTCGATTCTTCACAATTATGTCAAGCTTGGCGAATTGTAGAGGTTGAAGTGCATCGTGGCGGTGAAGGGATTTGCATGGGAGCTTCGAGGAGAAGGCGCAAAGGAATTGACGGGATGCTCCGTGATAATGAAGAGCTCCGCGATTGGAAAATTTCCATAGTGCTTCATGATTTTGAGATATTTTTTGCGGGAACTTTGGAGCTTCGATATTTTGGATGACATGGTGTTGACTTCGCATGGAAGGTTCGAGGGTCGGTGGAATCACCTATAAATTGGTCTTGACCCCCTCGGGAGAACGTGAGAGAGAGATTTTTAGAGAAAATATTTTTCTCTCGGTTCGTGAAGGTAGTTTACGAAGGGAGTGTGCTTCACGAAAGGAAGGAGCTCCATGGCAGCTATTATAATTCCGTGAATGTTGCGAGCTCTGCATTGGCTCAGTGAGCTTCATGAGGGAAGTCACTTTGTGATGACTTGAGCTTCACGAGAGTGCTTCGCAAGAGTTCTTCATGAAAAGGCAAGAGCTTCATGAAGTCTTGTTTGAGCTTCACGAAATTGGGAGCCTCGTGAAGTAGGGTGCTTTGCAAAGGTATTTCCAAAGAAATTACCTAGTGTTCAGATGCAAAGGGGTATTAATCTGTGGATGAAAGTTTTACTTCAACAGAGCATCTATCAACAGTTTAGGATGCATGTATTCATGCAAATTAAGAGACCTACAGGTCTATAAACTGTTAGTGGATCCCTTCCAAGTGCAGTGAGCAAAGGAAGAGGAAGACGGTTATCCTTTCTACCAGCATTGAGCCAAAGAGAGAGGAACAAGGAGTGTCCCTTGGGAAGTAGTGAGCTAACTGTAAACATTGTAAAGGTAGTGAGCCTAGGCATAGAAGTGATCTAGCCTGAACATTATTGCCAGTGAGCTTTAGTGGATTTGGTATAGGGGAACATCTTCATTGTATGCTCCTTGGACATAGCCAAGTGAGGGTGAACCAAGTAAAAATATCTGTGTCTACCTGCCTGCTTCCCCACATTGCATTCAAATAATCATCATTAGATAAAGATGAAAATAAGTGATCATAATAAACACACAAGTGCAAACAAAGTGACCCTTATAATAAAGGGGTCAAGATCCAGTGGGGCAAGTAGAATTTTGAAATAGAATATCTATACCCTAATTCACCTCCGCCCCCTCAGGGTATCTAGGACCCTTTTGGTCCAAACAGAAGTTGTGTTTTTCTTGATTGATTGATTTGATGAGATATTTAAATAGTTAAATAATAGGTCAATCACTTCACATGTAGTCATGTTACCCGCTAGTGGGGAATTATTTTTTATCTACATTAATGCATCCAAAAAGGTATTATGTTGTGTACTCATGAAAGATGAAAAATTAATAGCCTAATCCTCCCTAAAATTAAATATCTATGAGATCAAATAACCAAAACCTGATTTGTAATTGGTTTTAGTGATATTCGCATGAAATATTTTGTGGCATTATCTCTATAGGAGAAGTGTGACATATATATGGATCATAAAATCCCCAAGTATATATTCACACAAAAGGATATCAATATGAACCAAAAAATGTGGTTAGAGATGATCCAAGATTATTATTTTTGAATCCATTACCATCATAGTACAATGAAAAAATGGTAGATGCTCTAAGGATAAAGAATCCTACAACCCTAACCATGATGAGGATTAAAAAGGATCCAATCATCATTGATATGAAAAATATGGACATGGGAATAATAAAATAATCTTTATCCTACCTTTCTCAAATAAATTCTCAACCATCCATGACTCAGAGCATCTACCATGAGATTATGTGTAGCTACCAAAAAAGCCAGTGAATATTACAGATTTCAACTTCTATAAAGATGGATATATAAGGATTGGAACCTGAATATGTGTCCAATGAAAACCAGAGCAGAAGAGGTAAATTCTGAATGATTTGTATAGATCATCATTCCTTATTAATTAATTATTAACTAGTATATATAGAGACATGAATGAAAACTTATGGTGGGATAGAATGAATAAGAATATTTTAGAATTTATATCTCAATGCCTGGTATTCCATTAAGTCAAGGTTAAATAGAAACCATCCCATAGAATGATACATCCATTTCCCATACCAATATGGAGATGGGAAAAACTGATGGATTTTGACATATGACTCCCCAATACATCTAAAGGAAATAACTCCATCTAGTTAATAGTTGATTACCTTACCATGATAGAAATTTCATTACTATCAAGAAATATTTCTCACTTTGAAACTTCACACACACACACACACGTATATATATATATATAAGACAAGTGTAAATAATACATGTATTTCCACTATTTATTATATCTGATCAAGATTTGAGGTTCACCTAAAGGTTTAAGAGTGGACTTTAGTAAGTTATAGATAGAAAGCTATATTTTAGTACTGCTTATCACCTTTAGATAGATGGCCATTCTAAGAGAACCATTAAAACTCTTGAGTATATGACGAGATCATGATCAATGGATATACAAGGATATTGGGATCAACACCTTCCCCTATAGGAGTTCTCATATAAAAATAGTTTCCATTCCATCATTCAAATGGATCCTTTTGATAATTTTTATGGGAGGAGGTTTCAGACTCCAACATGCTAGAATTAAGTTAGAAAGTGGAAGCCTATGGGACCCAATCTTATCCAATAGATGACAAATACTGTTCAAACCACTAAATTTTATATTAAATTTGTACAAAGTTGATAGAAAATATATATAGATAATCATTTATGAGACATAGAGTTTGAGGTCGGAGACGATGTTTTCTTTTGTGTATTATTGGGGGAAATTCATGAGGTTTTGGGAAGAAGGGAAATCCTAGTCCAAGATACATTGTCCCATATGATGACATTAATCACATCATATTTTTGGTCCAAAAACATTCACTCTTGCCTAACGTATCTCAAGTACATGATGTGATCCATATATCCCTCTTGAGGAATTAAATACTAAACCCCTCATATGTACTAAATCAAGAGGTGGTACCTTTGGAAAATAATCTCTTACATGAGGATCTTCTAGTGAAGATATTAGATAATAGAGAAAAACTTCTGATAAATAATACAAATCACCTAGTCAAAGTATTATGCTGGAACCACAGGTTTGAAGAAGAAACTTGGGAATTGAAAGAGGTGATGAAACAGAAGTACCCTCATCTATTTTAGTGTATGAAATAAAATTTTGAGGGTGAAATTTTAGAATGGGAGAATAATTTCATGACAAAATATTTTATAAATTAAATACCCTTTTTTAAGGAATAAATTCATTATTAAGTAATCTAGTTTTAGAAAACTCATGCAAAAATTTTGTTATTTTGGATATATCATATTATATTTAAACAGATCATTAAGCATCATAACCATTGATAACATATGAATTTTATAGTGACCTTTAAGATTATTATATATTAAGGGTTTTGGTAAAGTCTAATTGGAATGGATGAAAAAAGAAATGGCCATGACCAGTAGGATTATACCTTATGAGCCCATTTATTTGAGCTTATAAATGAGATCTAATCATAGAGATTTTCCCTTAATCTATCCCAATTTGATATCTGATAACTAAAGTTCAATTGAAATCATTTGTGTAATATGTTCAAGTTTATTGAGATCATGGCATAAACCATGTCTACCGAACTACCCCAAGAAAGCTTCACCATCACACACCTTACCCTTAGAGTGTATACTGGTGTAATAAGGGGTTATGTATCGAGAACCTCATTGTATGAATTCGAATATTATTTATTTTTAATAAAATAATTTTTATATTTATACTTTTTTATGATTTATTTAAAACTATTAAATATTGTGTTTCATAAAAAATAGATTTCAATACAATGAAACAAAAATTATATTTTTGGAAATTATATGTTTCAATCAAGAAAAGATTTTATGATGAAATATATAATTTTTTAAATAAATTTTAACTTAATTAAATATTATTATTAAATGATATTTTTAAAAAAATAAATGATAATATAATTTTAGGAAGTCAGAGTTGATTTTTATAATAGTCGTAATATGTTATCGTCATAAAAAAACTTATTTTTTAATAAATTGGGATTTTTATTTAAAATTGTAGAATTATCATATTTAGGTAATTATCATAAAAATATATATATTTTTTTGAAATCATAATTTCAAGATTATCCAATGGTGAAATTTTCATAATTTTCTAAGTCATTCAATTTTTTGCGTAAAAATTGCATATGATGTGTATTATGAAATAGTAAAAGACGAAATATTTATATAATAAATAAGATAAAGATTATATAATACCAAAATAATATTTTCCTTTAAAAATTATGTGCTTTTTAGTAATTATGTTAATTTTATAAACTCAATGAATCCCCCAAAACCTATATTATAGTTTAAGGTTTCAAAATTATATCTTCATGTACATGACTCACTTCCATATCACCAAGGGAATTATTTTAATGATTTTAGCTATTATCCTTATAAAATAATTAAAACCACTCATATTTTGAAGGAATCATGGTAAAAAAATATGTTAATTTTTTTGGTTTTTGTTATTTTATATTATATAGTTAAAAACCTAAGTTTAAAAAAAATAAAGAATCCCTCTCACTTTTTCTATAAAACCCATCCAACCTCTCATTTCTCTTTACTAAATACCATTTTATCATGATTTTACTCTATTGTTACCTCTCTAAATACCTCAAAAGGTGTTCCTTATCTCTTAATAATATCCTCCCAAGAATTTTGAATCCCCATCTCAAGGTAAGGGATTCTCTCCTCCTCCTCTTTATTCATGTTCTCTCTTTGAATTATTCTCATATAATTTCTAATTTTCCATGTTGTAATGAATTTCTACACATGAATTTTCAGTCCTTTTGATTTCCATGTAATTAGAGACCACCTTTAACATTTTTTAAACCCATCCTTGAATCCCTGTGTACACCTATTATGATACAGAAATTATCCTATAATTTTAAATACCAAACATTTACATAGTGAATACCTATCCCCATTTCCACTCAAGAGTATTCACATAGAATTACCTATCGTTTGTTTATTGGGTTCTTCCACATATGTAACCCACATTCCTTATTTATGGGGACAATTTTTATGAATAACATTTCTATGTTGTATTATATATTTGGCATACTAATACATGTACATGATATGAGTATGGCATATGGGCCCAGAATTATATATCCCTCCAATGCGTTGGGTGTTGTTTTTATCTCATGGGATTACATTTATGGTTTATGAGAGGTTATCCTAAGCACACTATGTTATGTTGTCTCAACATTTATCCTTGGCTTATTCTTATGATTTCATGTTTTATGTTGTTCTCATATTCCCATATTTCCTTGGTTCTATCATATTATATCATGATTTGATGTTAATTTTTAAGATTCTCACCCCTTTATGTCACTTTGATAACCTATTGACTAACATATATTACTTTCATCATGTTTTTAGTGATTATTTCCTTACAAGTATTTATAGGTTACCCCTCCATTATGAACATCCCCAAGTTTTCCCATGTAGTTTTAAAAGATCAATTGATACTAAGGGAATGTTTTGGATTTTTTAATAATGATGGTGTGTCCTTGTTTCAAGTTATTATGTTATATATCTAATTTCCCAAATACACTAGGAGTATAGATATTTAAAAATTATTTTATGTGTTCCCTTATGTAATAAATCGTGAATTAAGGTAAATTAAAGATATGGATTTTCATTGGTAAAATCACTCGTTCAAATTTTTTAAGAAGTAAGAATCTATTTATTTACAGTTGGTTTCTATTGAAGTTATAATAAATGTTTGTTAAAGGAAGTTGAAAGGTTTCAATAATTTTTATATAATTTATATGAAAAGATATTTAAAGGTGAATATGAAAGGGATAGAATAGCTTGTCTTAATCTGAAATTTTTTTTGGAATGTAAAGATAATTATTTGAATTTAAAAAAAAAATTGTGTAATAAGTTTATTAATTAATGTGGAGAAAGAGATTATGGATTTTAACCTCATATAATTCAGGAAGAAATAGTGAATGATTATGAAGAAGAATTTAGGGATACCCAAAAGGTTGGGGAACATAATGTTATAACTGATGGTGATCTGACCATTTTTTGTTTAATTATTAAAGGGGGGAGAGAAGAGGTCCATAAATTCCAAATGTGTAGAGGTTATTTGGTTATGAAACAAAGGAAGGATTGTTTATATACCTTATGTTCATTTTATTTTAAGGAAGTATTATCAATAAAATATAAAGGGGGATATTTTTACAACCAATATTTTATGTGTTTGATTTGTTGGAAATAACCAGGAAGGGGTTGAATGCTGACAATAAACAAGAGAAATTATGATGATTTTATAATCATTATTAAAGTATGATAAATAACTAATATGGGGTTGTATGATAACTATAACAAAAAATAATTATGATGAGTTGATCATAATTGTTGAACTTTGAAGAATATTACAAGTCCTATGAATAAGTATGAAGCTATGAGGATGTGTATCATCAAGAATTTTTTATTATTCTAGAATTATGGATAATAGAAAATGTTTCTGAGTTTTATCAAATTAGCAAGTGAAATATGGGAGGAGTGTACACTCACTATTCTATGATGATTCAATTTGGTGAAGACTATTTATTTCATTGGAAGTCACATGATGTTCCTTGAATATTTTGTAAGAATTTTAGTGATATGTTCTTATAATTTTGTCAATTATAGAGGTCATGTTGTGGTAACCATTATCATACCCTAAATGAGAATGAATTTTAAAAATTTTAACTAAATTCAATATAAGAGGAAAATGGGGACTTTGTATAATTGATATGTACAATGTGACTACAATCATCACTCGTCATGTCCTGAATGATGAGTCTAGGAAGATTCAGGTGATTCTGCATTAAAAGTACTTGTGTTGTCAAGCTTATATCATTCTGCAACAAGTGAAAGCCTTCACACTATGAAGGTTTATATTTTTCCAAAACCTATATGTCAGTTAAGGTGAGTTAAATAGAAATAGACCCATAGTTTCATAAAGAACGTGGTTATTCGATGAATGATGGAATTTTTAGGATTTGAGAAAATTTAAAGATATAGAAGACTAATAAAGATTTGATGGTTACCTTAACAATAAAGAACTGACCTTTTGATATCTAAAATAGAGGTACTAAGGAATGATATCAAAAGGATAAAATATATGTTGGAGAATTTGGAAGTTGTTATTGATTTAAATTTTAAATTTTAAATTCAAATAATTCTAGGTTATATGTTAATTTTCTATATAGAATTGAAAGTGTAGATAAAATAGATAAATAAAAAAGAATATAGGTAACTACGTGTTCCAAGGGGATAGAAAGGAAAATTTACCAAGATGGGATCATTGCATACCTAAAATAAAGATACATAAGCTATTTTTTATAGAATAATATTAAATATTATGTTCGGTAGAGATAATGTGTTGTGGATATTATTGATGATCAGGTTCAACATTGATAAAGAGGTTTTCATATTATTGAAGAATAGGTTTTGTTGCACTTATCAGTGAAGATATTGGAGAATAAAATTACTTGATAGAATTATTATAACTAGAACATTGTTATGAAGTTCCCAATGGATCATGCAGGTACACTGAGAGGGGGGTTGAATTAGTGTACACAAGGTTTTACCAATTTCTTTTCTTTTTGCTTACCACCTTTTTAATTCAAACCTCTACACTTGTGATAGTGAAGGAATCTTCCCTGTTAACAAAAAAAGTTATACTATATGAAATAAATAAAGTAAATTAACCATATAAATTATTAATTTTACAAGTTTCTCCCCTAATGAGGGTGATTGCGTCTTTATTGCATTCGGGGTGATCCGAGACACAAATTCTCCACTATCAATAAATCAAAAACTATAAGTGGGTTGATCAGGTATCATCCTAGAACCATTGTTGTTAGGTATGAACCTTATCCCAAATTATAATGGCATCCCACTAGTGTTATTTAAACTGGAATCCCACTAGTTTTTGGCAAACACAACACTAAACACAATGAGAAATATCACAATAACATTAAGCTGCCACTACAAGACAAAACTTATCTTCCTCTATGAGATATTAAAATAAGATGATTTTTCACTTGCACAATTCAACTGAAATTCAATGAATGCCACTGAATATAATCAACAACACTTTATAAAAGTTATTTCAGTATATTCTTCTAAATTTTAGTAGATAATACTTGTAATTCAACTAATTGAAATATCAGAATGAACAACTGAAGATTCCTCAATGCACTGCAAGTTGATATCTACTATGCTTCACTAAAAAATATTACTTCCCTCAACTCAATTATTATATAAGTCAGCATTGTATGATCTCCATGCATGTAGTTATCATCGTCACATGCAAATATTTAATGCATGTAATTCTACAGACTATTTATATGTCTTCTTTGTGCAATAAAAAATGAACAACAATGTATATTCTAATGATCTAATTTATGAAAGAACACACATCTAGGACATATACACAAATATTGTCTCACCTTAGTTTCCTATAAACATTAAATTTTCCATGCATGCATCATGCGTGGTCCAAAAGGCATGCATGCATCATATGTTTTATATGTGAAACTCGTAACATGTCTTTAGAATGGCCTTCGCGTATACAAAAACATAATATGAGAACCCTCGGTCTAATTTTCTTAAAAATAACATGCAATTATTATATTTCAAATGTTCTTCATATAACACATCAAATACTAATTCTTTTCAAAACACTTCTTCTGAGGATCTCGAAAACTTCATTTATGTGAAGTTCTTCTTCAAAAAATCATACATGTGGTGCTACTTTTATTTTTACAAATAATGTATCTTATAGATAGTGTATGAGATTTAACTTTCAATGTATTCACACAAAAACACACAAAAACTATCCACTTATACTTTATTGAATACAAATTCTCATTGAAGAGTATGTGGCCTTATCAAATCATGTGATACTGTTCTTTCTCAAATCATACACGTGTCCTACTACCTTCTTTGTGTAAATGAAAAATATCACATGTACAATGGACTCTTCATGCAGGTACAAATACATTATGCATCTCTTTTAAAAACGGAACTCCTTTGTGGTAGGTATTATAACATTTACTATGTTCAATACACAAGACTTATAAAATCACAGTGAATTTTTGTAACTCAAATAAGAATCCACGACTCATTTACATGAATATTTTCATACAAAGCACTTATACTTCACTAAAAATTTCTCATGGAAATTAAATTTTTTCATCAGAGTATCAGGTTGGGAGAACATTACATGATATTTTCATGAGGCCACATATAACAAAAGTGTTCCTCTTCTACTTCGCATAATCATGGATTAACATTGCCGCAATTAGCGCAAGAGGATCGTATGGCACGAAAACATAAATCAGATTACGTTCCACGTAGAGTTTTTTTTACGTTTTAAAATTTTTTTTGCAGAAAACGGTTAGGGCGGAAATATTCTTAAAAATGCACCCAAAAGGTAGCATCCTGGATGTCTCCTTTACACTGTGTGTGAAAGGCAGCATCCGTGATGCCGCCATTCCCCTAAAAAAATTTGAAATTTTTATTTTATTTTATTTGTTTTGTTTTGTTTTTGTTTTGTTTTGTTTTGTTTTGTTCTGTTTATATATATATATATAACAAAAAAAAATTCAGCAGAACTTCTCTGTTATTAAATATCTAGCGCTACATTCATTACAACAGTCTAGATTCTGACAGAAACCCTCACCCAGGACTCCCTTTTATAAGAGGGCTTGCCCTGAAAATCATTCTGCATTTTCGATTTCGGATTCAGGTTCTCCCTTTCCTGCGCAGTACATTCTGCATTTCAGATGTGAGATTATGTTTCAAGTACAAGACTTTGAAATAAAATAAAATATAAACTATAAGACCAATATAAATGAAATTTACAAACATTGATTAAACATAGAATAAATAGTTGAAAACAAAAATAATTTTCTCAAAAATTTTGATGAAAAATAATCTATAACATTTCAAAACCGCCTACTTAAAACATAAAAATGTTTCAATTGCATCAATTTGAATGAATATAAAATATAAACTATAAAACAAATATAATTGAAACTTTAAACTTTGATTAAACCTATAATAAATAGTTGAAAAAAATGAATTTATAAAAAAAAATTGATGAAAAGTAATTTATAAGCTTTCAAAACCGCTTACTTGAAACTAAAAAATGTTTGAAGTACGTGAATTCGAAAGACTATAAAATATAAAATATAACACCAATAAAACTGAAACATAAAAAAAATTGATTAAAAATATAAGAAATAATTGAAAAAAAGGGATTTCAAAAAAATGTTGATGAAAAATAATTTATAAACTTTCAAAACCGCCTACTTGAAACTAAAAAATGTTTCAAGTACGTGACTTTGAAATACCATAAAACATAAAAGAGAAGTCCAATATAAATAAAACGTTAAACATTGATTAAACATATAAGAAATAGTTGAAAAAAAAAGTAATTTACAAAAAAAATATTAATGACAAATAATTTATAAGCTTTCAAAACTGCCTACTTAAAACTTAAATATGTTTCAAGTACGTGACTTTGAAAGATTATAATTATATTACTCATTAACTAATTAATTATTATATAATTAATAGTTATATTAATAATTAACTAAATAATTATTATATAAGTAATAATTAATGAGTAATAATTAATAATTAATAATTTAATGAAAAGTTATAATTATTATTTATATTACTAATTAACTAATTAATAATTAATAATTACTTATTAATAATTAATAATTACTAATTAATAATTATAATGAATAATTATAATTTATATTTATATTACTAATTTAGTAATTATTAATTAATAATTACTAATTACTAATTAATTAGTTATAATTATTAATTATGTTACTAATTAACTAAATAATTATTATTTATGTAATAATTACATTACAAATTAATTATTATATAATTAATAATATTATTACTAATTAACTAATTAATTATGACATATTTAGTTATTAATAATTACTAATTAAAAATTATAATAATTATATTTAACAATATTATTACTAATTAACTAATTAACTATTATATAATTAATAATTATATTACTAATTAACTAATTAATTATTATATAATTAATAGTTATGTTAATAATTAAATAAATAGTTACTGTATAAGTAATCATTAATAAGTAATAACTAATAAGTAATAATTATAATTAATAATTATAAATAATATTTATATTACTAGTTAATAATTATTAATTAATAATTACTTATTAATAATTAATAATTAATAATTATAATGAATAAATGTAATTAAAAATTATATTACTAATTTACTAATTAATTGATATATAATTAATAGTTATATAACTAATGAACTAACTAACTATTATATAATTAATTATTAATAATTACTAATTAATAATTATAATGAATAATTATAATTAATATTTATATTACTAATTAACTAATTAATAATTAATAATTACGAATTACGAATACTAATTAATAATTAATAATTATTATGAATAAATGTAATTAAAAGTTATATTACTATTTTAGTAAGTTATTATTATATAATTAATAATAATATTAAAAATTGACTAACTAATTTTTATATAATTAATTATTAATAATTACTAATTAATAATTATAATTATAATTATAATTAATGATTATATTACTAATTACTAATTAATAATTATAATGAATAATTATAATTTAAAATCATATTAAAAATTTACTAATTAATTATTATATAGTTAATAATAATACTACTAATTTACTAATTAATTTTTACATAATTAATTATTAATAATTATTAATTAATAGTTATAATTACTTATTATAATTAATTATTATATTTTCAATTAACTAATTAGTTATTATATAATTGATAATGATATTACTAATTAAATAATTATTTATTACATAGTTATTAATTTTATAATTAATCATTATATTACTAATTAAGTATTATATAATTAATAATTATATAACTAATTAACTAATTACTTATTATATAATTAATTATTAATAATTATATTACTACTTAACTAATTAATTATTATATAATTAATAATTATATTACTAATTAAATAACTAAATAATTTATTATATGTTTAATCAATTTTTTTAGGTTTCAATTATATTCGTTTTATAGTTTATGTTTTATAGTCTTATAAATTCATGTACTTGAAACATTTTTCAGTTTCAAGTAGATGGTTTTGAAAGCTTATAAATTATTTTTCACTAAATTTTTTTTGGAAATTACTTTTTTTCAACTATTTCTAATATTTTTAATCAATGATTAACGTTTCATTTATATTGGTCTTCCATTTTATGTTTTATGGTCTTTCAAAGTCATGTACTTGAAACATTTTTAAGTTTTAAGCAGGCGGTTTTGAAATCTTATAAATTATTTTTCATTAACATTTTTTTTGTAAATTACTTTTGATTTCAACTATTTCTTATATGTTTAATTAATGTTTAACTTTTCATTTATATTGGTCTTCTATTTTATGTTTTATGGTCTTTCAAAGTCACATACTTGAAACATTTTTTAGTTTCAAGTAGGCAGTTTTGAAAGCTTATAAATTATTTTTCAATAACATTTTTTAGGAAATTCATTTTGTTTTCAATTATTTATTATATGTATAATCAATTTTTTTATGTTTCATCTATATTTGTGTTATATATTATATTTTATAGTCTCTCTAATTCACGTACTTGAAACATTTTTTAGTTTCATGTAAGCGGTTTTGAAAGCTTATAAATTACTTTTCATCAAAAAAAATTGGAAATTTATCTTGTTTCAAACTATTTATTATATGTTTAATCAATGTTTAAAGTTTCAATTATATTCATTTTATAGTTTATATTTTATAGTCTTTCAAATTCACATACTTGAAACATTTTAAATTTTCAATTAGGCGGTTTTGAAAGGTTATAGATTACTTTTCATCAGTATTTTTGGGGAAATTCTTTTTATTTTCAACTATTTATTATATGTTCAATCAATGTTTAGAATTTAATTTTTATTGGTCTTATAGTTTATATTTTATTAGATTTCAAAGTCACGTACTTGAAACAGAATCAAACATCGGAAATGCAGAATGTACTACGCAGGAAAGAGAGAACATGAATTCCACATCGAAAATGCAGAATGATTTTTAAGGCAAGCACTCTTATAAAAGGGAGGCATGGGTGAGGGTTTCTGTTAGAATCCAGACTATTGTAATGGTTGTAGCACTAGATCTTTAATAGGATAGAAATTATGTTAAAATCTTTTGTTATATATATATATATATATATATAAATTAAACAAAACAAAAAATTAAAAAAAATTAAAAAAAATTACGGGAAAGGCGGCATCCTGGATGCCGCCTTGCACCCGAAATGCAAAGGCAGCATCTGGGATGCCGTCTTTCAGGTGCATTTTTAAAAAAAAAATCGCCCTAACCGTTTTCTGCAAAAAAAATTAAAACAAAAAAAAACTCTTCCATGTACCATCACCTACCCCAAAAAATGATATTCCCTTAAACACTATAAATCCATAGATAGAACTTTATTTTATAAATCAAATGAATAAGAAAGTAAATTCTATCATATTTGAATTTTTAGAATAATTAAAATATGATCACTAGGATCTGATAGATCTTAGGTCAACATCACATAGAGATCATGATGAACTGGATTTCATTGATGACCAGAACACATGAGTGCGGGACAAGTTTGAAAACAAGATTAGATGAAGATTGACCAAAAAAACATCAATTAGAAATATTATTATGCTCAAACAAAGATTAAGATCTCATATTCAGTCGGCTGTGGACATTTCTCATAAATATCTGGATGAACATGATCATTTATGGCTTGCTAGAGAATATAATGCACATATTAGATTGGATAGCTGAGAAAATGGATCGAACTGATCGAATGGCTTGAAACTCTGCTGAGATGATCAAAGTGCCAGAATTATAAATAGATAGATAGCACATCTCCCCTCTGGATGGTTGGCTAGGTGAATCCCATTTCCTTTTTACTAGTATTACATGGAAAAACATATTCAAAAAATAAATCAAAATGATAATAACAAGGCTCTCAAAATATTCCTCATGAAAAAAATTAATTAAATTTTTCACATTCATTATAAACTGTTATTCCTTTAAACTCCTACAAACTTCAACCATATAATGATCAGTCAACATAACAAGAAAATCCCTAACCACTTCTCTATATTTCCTCAATTTAATTGTTGATAATCATTTTCATATAATATTCTATAAATGAAGTAAATAATGTGCATTCTTCTAATACAATTGGAAAATGTTTCGGTAAATAAGAACAACCCTACAATTTTCACATTAAATATGGTTTTATATAAAGAAACTTCTTCAAATTAAAATAACCTTTCCAATCTAGAATAATTCAATGGCGTCATCTCCATACTTAAACTAATGCCACATTGAATTTTTAATGCTGCAATGACTTTTTATCAAACATCTATATTGAAAAAAATTACAACGCATATATTACTTTTAAAAATTTTTGGTTCTTCATGCTACTGTGAAAAGATAGATTAACGATTAAAGTCACAATTCTTATAACATAGAGTTTCTTATATTAGGAATTTGTGTTGGTAGCAATATTTGTAATTCACTATAGCATCGAAATCCCAAACTTATGTGGTAGTTTTCAAGTACATAACTTGAAGTGAAATTTATTCCATTAAACTAAGAAGAGACATTCATTTCTATAAACTAGTACCCTCACCAATATAGTGTGTGGGGTAGAAGAAGATGCTGGGAGCCTTTGGATTTAGTGAGTTATCCCTAAACCATATATATTCTATGACCCTTTTTAAGAATTAATATTATCCATAAAATGTGTACGGGTAGTGATCCTTAGTGAGGAATGACCTTACCTAAAGTTTTATCCACTAAACAATTATTTTTTGGTACACCGTTAGAATGATAAGTGTATGCTCCTTAGATTATCATTTTATAGGTTATATAAGTAAAATCTTTTTGTTACTTGTATTTATATATTTACATCTATGTGACTTGGGTGGATTGCATAAGAAAGTAATTGAAGGTTTATTTTTCGTTCCATCTTACAAGAGAACAAGATCCTAAATACAGATAACATGTATAATAGATATAAAAGTATTTTAATGCTCTGATTCATCCATTTGTCAAGGTGTCTCAGGTCTCAATCTTACTACTCATCCCAAGGGTCACTCCCACTATCATCTATGTTACTCATGACTCAAGAAGGGATAACACTTCGGTACACATTCCATTTTAGGATATCACTAACTCTATATTGCATTGGGTGTGGATAGGTTCTCATTGATCATCATAAACTTCTATTTCATGTGAAATACTTCATCACAACACCTTTCTTTTCTATGATTATCTTCAATTTTTTTCCAAGGAATAACTTATTACTTTGTAAACATCCTCAACGAGTTCTAAATAAATTTATTTAAAATTTACTCGTTGAGAATTTATTAAAATTACTTTCATGAAACTTCTGCTCATATAATTTTTCACTTTTATGTTCATATTAAAAAACCCATTCAAATTATTTCTTTCATGCTACCCTATCCTTTATGTAAAAAAGGATTGCATAAAAAATAATTCTAGGAACAACATTCTTCTCACAAATCACTTATGAAATATCATGGTTCATGTAACATTTTCACATAACTAACTATTTATAAAGATTAGAGCATTTATCTCTCATAATGAATTCCTCAACTACCTTTATTATCTAATTTCCTACTTAACGATCATATTAATGCCATATTTATAACAAAAAATATAAAACTTTTATTCCTCATTGATTCATTCCTTCACAAAACTTGAGTTACCACAACCTAAATTTGTGCATCTCCCCTTTGCATGGTGCCTCTGTTTCCCCAACATCAGTGTGTAATCATAACTTCATATTTGTGAAAGTACATTCTTACATTCACATGATAATTCCTACCTTACATAAATTTTCTATGAATACTTCCTAAAACCCTTTAAACATATCCAGAATAATTCCTTCATAAATGTGAAAAGATATTCACGGTCTTTAAACTCTGTCATGAACTCCAAATGGTGTGTTTATATCTTGGTACTCTTTTATAGTGCACAAGAATGTACAGACCTCCACTAATTAAAATCACAATATATTCCTCATACAATCCTCCATGACATGTTTTCTTAAATATTTATCTCTAGTATATCTTTCAATGGTAAATAAAACATCTCAAACAATGGTTTCCATGGTGAATATCAAATCCAACATACTCTAACACACCATTTTAAAGGTTGTAAATTAATCCAACACAAAATAGAACCAATTCTCATATTGGATTCAAATAATACCCCCCTCCCCCTATTTTTTAGAAATAGTTATTATTAACCCAATACCACCTACACATCATGAAAAATGAAAATATATTTAGCTTCATTATTAAAATTCCCCGATCTTCTTAATATAAAACAAGAAAATCTCTAATCCTTTGATACATATGATACCTCTTGTTCGGTTTTCTAGGGAAAATGATACCTTATCAGGACTATTATTCAATGAGTGATAAAAATTTGATACCAATGTTTACATGGAATTATTATCCTTTATCCTTGAATGTCACATAGTTATTTATGATAAGAATCATTCACCTTTATCAATATATTCCTTGAATCAAATTTAGAGATACTATGCTCCCCTTATGGTAATACACTTTAAGGATCCTTATATTTCATGCTAAATCTTCACTTGTTCATCAAAATTGCATATTTAATTTTCAAGATCAAAAACTATGTCCATCTGTAACTACATTTTTAAATATTTTTACTTGGGGAAATTATCACTTTTCAAAGTGCCCTAAAAAACCTCTATGCCGACTAAGTTAGAACACGGTATAGGAAATAAAAGTGTAGGTTAAAAAAATTAACTGATTTCCATTTCAATAACAAGATTATATAAAGGTAAAAAAAATTAATAGCCATCTCACTTTAGAAATCGCATGAATTATTTTTTAGGGATTAACTCTTTAAACCTATTAGATAAAACATATTTCTTCACTCTTTCACTAGGTATATTTCTTTAATAAATAGGGATACCACATTTTGGATCTACATGTAAAAACTACCCATGAATTTATAACCAAAATATTAAAATATAGAGTTGATATTCAAAAGGATTCATACATCTATATAATCTTTTTATATCCTAAGAACAATAGGATGATATGACATGATAAATTAGAAATATGAAATCATAAAAACACTTTTCATTATTGATTCTCCATTGACGTTTAATCTTCCATATTCAAGGTATGATGAAAATTGATAATCATGTTCTCTTAACACTAAAACTTTAATTATACATTAATACTAATTGTGATGAAAGTTATTATAGCTTTTGTGCCTCTATTGAACAATTATATTTTCAATTATATATCTAATAAGATACCACATAAACTACTCCAACACAAACTGAAAATTTATTTTGATCATCAAAACTACTAGAATTATTCAATTAAATACCATCATTGATCTTATCAATGAAAAAACCTAAAAAACATTAAAAAATAATATTTATTTTTATACCCATTAGAGTAACCTCAAAATTTTTCATCCATATTGGATATTTATTTACATGCTCATTCAAAATTTTCATAGATGGGGAACTTCTTTCATTTTAATCTAAATTTATTTCTTTATTTACAAGGGGACTATTGTAATTAAACTAATATTGGTGTTTGGTTCATCCTTTATTTATTAATATCATTAATTTCCTCCAATGTAGTAAATCTTTTTTCCAGCACAATATAATTTAGTTCATTGAAAGTTGACTTATATTTTTCTATATATTCTTTAAGATCCTTATTTATATAATTTCTAAACACATGTATATGGTTAGTATAGATAAAACATGTACTATTAAAAAATACATTTTATAGCCAAAACACTATTGAGATGTTGTTGAAATGGATTTTGTTCCACCATTGACCCCTTTATCTTTTTAAAAACCAATCTTGGTGTGATCCCTAATTCCAAAATAGTAAGACTTCATAGGTATGCTCTTTTAAAACTCAATTTTTTAATATATATCATGAATATATTTTTTACCTATCATTTCTAGATTTATAAATTTTTTGACTCCACTTATTTATGCTAATACGGTAGGTGTTTTTTTCATTTCATTAGAGGTTTTAAACCTCTCCTTAAGCTCATTGATCTTATTATAGTTCTCCTTTAACGTAGAAGTTATTTCTATATAATAGTATAAAAATACATTTTCATATTTCATCCTCTCTTCAATTTTTATTTTGAGTGGTAAAATTCTCACTTTTACCTCATTCTCCATGGACATTATTTCTCCCACTTTATGTGAAAATTATTCAAATAGATAACTTTGGATCTTCATTTTTTCACTCATTATTGTAATTTAATCATTTAAGTCCACCACTTCTTTCCTCATATTTTCATTTAAGTCTTTTTTAATCTTGACAAACTAGATACATACATGATTCTCACTTCACATTTGAGAACATGAAATACAACATTAAAATTCCTATGATAAATTTATTATTTCTTATAATATATCCTTGAAATCATTCATATAAACCTTTTAAGTTTACTAGGGAAACTAATACATAATAAAGGGTGATCTAAAATTCTTATTAAGGGGAAGAATATAATAGAAGATATCAAAAAATAAATAAATCTTGAATAACATGGTAGAGATAAAAAATAATCAAATGCTCCACATAAATAATAAAATAAAAGGGGAATATATCCATGCATAAATTAGGAACATAAATAATCACATGGATAATAATAACAGATCGAATCTATAATGTCATGTATCATAATAACATCTTCAATCCCTTATGATGTAACATCATAAATATACCATTAAATCCTCATGCCAAGACATCATAAGAAATTGGGTGGGAATAAAAAAACCAATATAGTTTTCTCATGAGACCTATCAATTCATCGAGGGGCTATAACTGCATCTTATTCTGAATTATTAATCAAAATGAATTCATTATATGAAAATGGAAAATAATAAGTATAATGAAAAATCAACATATATATCCATATTTGAATACTAGCATATGGAATTTGAATATTTTCAACTAATAAAAAATAGATAATCATGATCATAATTCATTCATAGTAATATGTTAGATTATATCACTAGATTATATCCCTATTAAAACATATGATTCAATAAAGGATGATCTCTTATATTAAAATACTTTTAAAAATCACTAAAATATTTCTTGAAAACTATATCCTTTATATTAATAAATAACATATTTTAAATCTAAAAATCCTAAAAATATTATGAAATACATTTAAATGAAAAATAACTAATTGTTATTATAAAGTGATGTTTAAAGAAAATATTAGTCATGATAGCAAGAAGAGGTCATCATGTAGTATGCGTGAAAAAATTATTTTTAAACTTTGTATAAAAAATAAAAATGTTCCATACAAAAAAATCACCAAAACATTCATTTTTAATCCTTTGTAAATAAATTAAAATATAGTTTAAAATTACCTTATGAAATATTTGTAATGTGAATAATAAAATTCTGGAAATATTTTAATAAAACATAGATATTGAAGAAAAATTTATCATCTAAAGAGGAAATACGGTCAGAATTTGTAAAAAACATTTTCATATCCCAGAATTTTTATATAATTTTTATTTAATTATATGGAATTATTTTGAGACTGTGAAATTTGGCGGCATGTGATTCTGAGGTCCGGAGTTCCCGGAATGATCCGTAAAAAATGTAAAGATTTAAATAGCGTGCATAAGTAGTTTTCCTAAAAAAAGTAGAATTACTCTTAAACAGGTGCCCAGATTAGAAATACCAGGCCACCTTTTCGTTGAGGATGGTGGGGTTACCCTAGGTGCGACTTAATTTTAATCGACGTAGGCCTCCAGTGAGAAAACACAAAAATGTACTAACTGTAAAAAAATAATTAAATAAAATTATTTAATTTTTTCAAATGATTATAACTCAAAAACAGAGACTCGGATTTATAATCTTCGACCAATGCTGAGTTTGTGAGGGTATGCTTTCCTTAGGCAGATCCAAACCTTGGCCGGTGCGATCCGACAATAGAAGATAGTTTTTGGTCGTAAATAAAATAATTAAGTAACAATTATTTTATTGTTAAATTATTTAACACCTAAACGGTAACCCATATTAGAAATCTAAGAGTATCGTTGAGCTCGTGAGGGAATGTTACCTTTAAACAGAGCCTAACCTTGACTGGAGAAGGTTGAGGGTGACTGTTAGTAATTTTTGAACTTTTTTTAAGTTACGTTTGGTAAACGTGTGAGCGGCGATTTCTATCTTACAAACCAGTGCTAAGATTAAAAATATGAGGGCATCGTTGAATTTGCAGTGCTTGGATTCACTTAGGTGAAGCTTAACATCGACTGGAAAGGGTTGGATGAAAAGGTCAATTTTTAGAATTTACAAAAATAATAATAAAATAACTCGTTGAGTTATTTTATTTCTTTCTTTATAACTGGTGAGTGACGGTGGCGGGGCTGCTGGGTTTTCAGACCATTAAATGTCTAGTAACACTTGGTTGTGTAACCACAGTATTGGGAGAATTAATAGGTTCATTAATTAAATTCATTAATGAACCTCATTAATTGTGTGGTGCGTTGATCCTATCTTTCCCCTATTTAAACGAAACTCGGGCATGGGTTTTCGGCACTCGAGAGAGGAACCTCTGATGAAGTGTCGTGCCATCTTCTACTAAGCTAGACCAAGGATTTAATGACCGTTGGAGGATTCAATGATGAGTGCCAAAGGATGTGAACCTTATCCTTTTTCTACAACACCCTCAGATATGGACACTTGTTCCTCGTCAGCAGCAACTTCTAACGAGATCGAGGTAGGATGATTATATGTTTTATTTCTCCCCTTTATCCTGTTCTTGAATATTATAAATAATACAATCAATCTTCCAAAGGGTTGATCCATTTTTCATTCTTTAATGCGGGACAATATTACAGGGTTTTCTTTATAAAAGTTTTTATAATTAAAATATCCTTTCCATGTTATTATGCTAATGCGGAGAGCGCGGGCCAAACAAACAAGGCTCAGACCCACCGCCGAACTCGGTTGTTGTGTTGTTCTTCGTGGATAACCGAAAGATTTGGCGGCAAGGTGGAACCAATGGTCTCACATGGAAGGCACCATCCGGGTAGGTCCATAGGTGCGGATGAGAATAAAAGTGGACCACTAGAGCTTCACTGGTGGCCCGCGGAGGCTTCACCAACACAGCGGCACCGGCGACCGAGGGAGGTGGTGGCCGGAACCCACAGGCCGCAATGGAATGGTCGTGCCTGAAGGCACCACATAGAACAAGGGGGAGGTCGGCCTTCGTTGGATGTGTTGAAGTAGGACGGTGTGCTGCAGCGGCATGATGTAGTGGGAGGCCACGACTTCGAGCAGCAGCGGAGGGTGGGCCTGGACCACGGGTCTGCTGCAGGCCGATCCACATGGACAGACCAGGGGATTGTACGGCCATCATGCACCACTGTTTAGCTGGGTGGCATGCTACGGTGGCACACTACAGAGGAAGGTCACGACTTCTAGTCACTGCAAAGGGTGGACCAACTGTTTGTGGGACCCTTGCGTGACTGGTCCAGCAGGACCATCCAGAAGAGGTGTCTCCAACTGGAGACGCTTACTTGAAGGCTCAAATAGCTTCAAACATTCGGTATGGGAGCGGACACCCACGCTCGGCCAATGGGTTGAGCGATTCCGTTTCCCGGCACTTCGCACCCAGCTAGGTGGGCTGAGCTAGACCCTCGACCCAGAAGGCCTAGCATGAGGCCCAACGGGCCTATCCCGTGGCTTGCGAGCCGATCCCACAGCTCAGCGGGCCAAAACAAGGTGAGCCCAGCCCCTTTGGGTCGGGCCCAGCAGGAAAGGTCGGCTCGGTCTGATTGGGTCAGACCAAACCCGAACCCCTTTTCAGACTAGTTACTCTTTAATGGGCATATCTCTTAAACCGTACGTCTGTTCGACAAAAAGTCTACAGTTCTAAAACCCTTAGGATGATTTGGCCCTTTTGTGAAACTCCATGTGAGTTTCATAGAAAGTTGGAGTTTGGACGGGTTAGATCATACCTGAATCCAGTCGAGGCCTCAAAACTAAACTGTCTATAACATACAGACCTTGCGTTTTGTTGACGTATCGTCTATTTCATTGGAACCCTTATCACCTGGCAGTTCATCATGTTACTTATTTTTGGGAATTATTTCCAGTTGAAATAAGATCGATGGATTGAGGAGCGGATCCCCCTGAAATCATGTGTTCTTTTTTCGGGAATCCAGTGGGTGGATGAGATATGAAAAATGAATAGAGATATTATGTGGATCGTCATGGAATGATCCTGTGTGGATCAAAACTATGTGATACTGTGTGGATTAGCACTGAGAAATACTGTGTGGGTCATAATTAGAGCCTCAGGACTGAATAAGATGATCAAGCTTTATGACTAAACATTTATACATATGTACTTATGTTAAACCTGGTGTGAGATGTCTTCTTCTTTGTGCTTTGTGATTGAGATTATTCCATGTGGTTTTTCCTTTGTGGAATTCTAGGAGATCTTCAGGGGTCTCGGGGTCCTTACTATATATTGTTATACTCACCCCTGCATGGGTTTCTCCCTCGCCTTGTTGTGTCTTTTTCAAGCAACGGGTAGCTTTGACTGAGTCTCAAGGAGCTAGGACTTGACGGTGTATAGAGGTGACTGATTTACGTGGAGAGATGTAGTGATGAGATGTACCTTCCCTTCAAGTATGATCTCTGGGGGATGGACTTAGGAGCTGTTTTTCCTTTTTTCTAAATTTCCATTTCATTTGTGATTGTATTCTGTCCCCTTTACTTTAGTACTTACTTTTACACTCTATGGTGGTTTTTAGTTGTGGTTTCACCTTTCTTCTTCCATTGTGTTTTACATATGTGCAATGTACCCTATATGTGTGGTATAGGTTTTGAGGAAATGTCTTCCCATTTTAGGTAAGTTCCTTTCGGGTACTAGTCTTCAACCCCTGACCTATGGAAGGTGGGCTTGAGTTAGTAACGGCACAGGCCTCAGGGGACGGGTTATTACAAAGTGGCATCAAAGGGGTAGGTTCTACCATAATAACTAAGAGTCTATGTTTTCCATGGAGAAATAGTGTTAAGTGATATGATTTTGGGTTTAATTTAGGGGAGTCCGATATTTTTGTTGTGGACTTCGTATCCATACACTAGGACCCTAAGTTCTATTTTCTGACTCGGTACATGAAAACACTAGTATCGTGTGTTTTGAAAATGTTTATTTTTCTATTGTTCTCTTTTGATCCATCTCACCAGGTATAACATAATGACAATGGTTCATCTTGATAATCTTTCAAAATGACACCATGTAGACAGCTAACCAGGATTCCAATGTGTGACCATAAGGATGGTCCACAGAGTGACGAGGCTTTAGTAAAAGGATTGTCGCCCGAGATGGAACCTTAGGGTGGGGTCCCAATGACACCACTTTCCATTGGTTATAAGTTACTGCTGATGATACCAGTAGAGGACACATATAGGCTCAGTTCCTTACATGAGTTTCAGTGACAAATACCCGCAGGTTCCGAGGTGAGCTCGACTGACATGCATCTAAGTACTATCCTAAGGTGGTGGCTATGTTTCCATCTATCTAGGGCACCATTAGATTAGATGGTGGTCCTGGTAGTGAGAATTGTACATGGCTTAGCAGGGCGATGGAAGGATTTATATAGCACATATCTTATAATGGGGTAAATTTTCCATGGACAAAGCATGAGATCCTTCATTAGAGAAGGGGGTCTCTTACCATAAAAATCTAAAGGGTTTGTATTCCCAAGAGCTTCTACATTTTCGATAGGATGACGTGTTGGTAACTGAGTATTCGTCGAGGCGTAATAACCATTCTAGGTACTTGATTAATATGATACGACTAGTGCATTAGGGCACATACCTCCGAGAGTGATGTGTTTAGGGGCATCCGAGATAGAACTATTCTTCTGTGCATTGTTACTTATGTTAGTGTGCTAGAGAGATCCTTTCTGGTTGAAGATTCTTTGGCTTAGCAGATACAGCCAGTGAATTTTAGCAGTAGGAAAGAAAGAAACTAATTTTAGTCTCAGAGGCTTATACGTGTTAAATGTTTTGGGGATAGGAAGTGATAGGGATAGATGAATATTGTAGGGCAGCATACGTAGAAGAGGATGTAGGGGAGTACCAGGATATGGTTTACGATTCGACATGTCACAACCACCACCCCAATGTGGTCCCCACTAGGCTCCGGGAGCTAAAGTACAAGTGAAATGAGTAGCTTCACGAGGTCAAGGAGTGTGACCCAAGGGCTCCAGGAATGATTCGAGGTATGGAATGTGTCTACTACTAGTTCTCATATTAATAGACATAGGTGATAATCATTACTTGTCATGAATCATGTTCAAGACCTAGAGTTTTCAGTTAAACCATTGACTTGACCCATACTTCTGGAGATACCTACATGAGGAGACTTGATAATCACACATATGATGATAGTGTGATCTGACCCTTGAGGTGACAGTTTCAGTTAGGACATCTTGGTGGCTGCATCGAGGCCTTACAACACTAGTTTGGGTACGGATTGGTCATCCACAGTTCATGTGTAGATTTACTATTTTAGGTAAAAGGATGTGTTATATATACAATGTTGGGATGAGGTTTTCCATGGTCAGTGAAAAAGGAAACCCAGATAGCATGAGATAAACTCATGCATAGGAGGGTGCAACCGATTACTCTCGATTCGGCCAGCCTTACCCTCATTGAAGCGGGAGTTTTAAGTTGTTAATTCCCAAAAGTAGTGGCAGAGTGCAGGAAAATACTTTCTAAATATGTTTCTAGGAATACCTCGCCATAGGGAGAGGGACTTCTGCATTGGATTGTACCCAGGGATGGAACTCGTGTCTACAACTGCATATCAGATGGCTCCCACGGAGCTCTAGGAGCTAAGAGTATAGTTGGAAGACTATCAGAGGAAGGTCTTAATAAGACCCCATGTTTGAGGTTATGTGTGGATTACCAGAAATTTAACAGTGTCTGTGGAGAATAAGTACCCACTGCCAAATGGTCAATAGCATGCTAATCAGTTAAAAGGGGTATCCTTTTGCATGTATGGAAAGGTGCTCGTAGGCTTTTCAGCATTTTAGATAATTACAATGGTTGGACTTCCACCAAGAATATGAATTTGAGATAGTTTATACTCCTGGGAAGGGGGATGTGGTAGGATATGCACTCAGTAGAAGGTTTGTTCTGCACTTGTTGTGTGATGTGACAAAGAAAATAGCCGCGTTGGAGATATCCTTATTTGAAAGTGATGGAACAGCTTACCTCCAGTCTATATATGTCACTCCCCCACTCCTTCAGCGAGTTCAGGAGGCACAGATTGGGGACACAGACTGCGAGACCTGAAGTGATCAAATATCCTCAAAACATTCTCCTGAAGTATTTTATAAAGTTGGTGTGAACGTCATCCTTTTCAGATTACACACCATGGTACTAGTGATACTATGAGAAGAGTTTTTGAGAAATTCACACACATACCATTTGGTGGTACATTTAGGTGTAGAAAATATGTACGAGGAACTTGGACGTCAGTAATGGTGTCCATGGATGAAGAGAGTGGTGGAAAAGTTCGTATCATGATGCCTCACTTTTCAGAAATTGAAATTGAGCATCAGGTTCCATCACGCTTGAGCATATCTTTTTAGCCCCAGACTGATGGTCAGACAAAGAAGAACATACAAACCTTGGAGGGAATGCTTTGTTCTTGTGTACTGGATTTTGGTCACAGTTGGGAGGATCACCTACCACTGGTGGAGTTCACATACAATAATATTTATCACTCCACCGTTGGCATTACACCATTTGAGTCCTTGTACGTGTAACCATGAAGATCACCTCTATGCTGAAAAAACCCAGGGGAGTCATTAATTATGGGTCCAGAGTTGGTATGGGAACCACTGAGAAGGTGCAGATCATCCAGGAGTGGATGAAGACTACATATAGTAGATATAATTATTATTCCCATAGTATATGTAGACCCTTAGTGTTCTAGGAGGGAGACCATGTCTTCCTACGGGTCTCACACCGATGATGATTGTAGAGATTCAGCCAGGGCGACAAGCTATCACTGAGGTTTATCAGACCATTATATATTCTCAAAAAAGTTGGTGAGGTGGATTACCTCATAGATCTTCCCCCACAGATGCACTAGCTTCATAATGTTTTCCATGTGTCATAGCTGATGAGATGTGTGCATGATCCATCGCATGTTATCGACTAGGATGAGTTGGACTTTGATGATGGGGAGACTTTTACAGAGTTCCCGATAGAGATAGAGTATAGATAGAAGAGAGTCCTTCATGGATGGTCGATCCCTCTAGTGTGAGATCGGTGGAAACATGGGAACCTCTAAGAGATCACATGGGAGTGGGAGGCTCAGATTTGTGCTCAGTACCCTCATTTGTTTGATTTTCCTTTGTTTTGACTTTCGGAGACGTAAATACCTAAGTTGGGGAGAATGTAATGTCCCATAATTTCTGTATAATTTTTTTCTTAATTATATGGAATTATTTTGTGACTACAAAATTTAACAGCCTATGATTCTGAGGTCTAGAGTTCCTATAATGTTTCATAAACAAATGTTAACATTTAAATAGAATGTGTAAGTGTTTTTCCTGAAAAAGTGGAATAACTCTTAAAGGGGTACCTAGATCAGAAATCTGAGGGCACTATTGTGTTCAAGGTGGCGGGTTCACCCTAGGCATGGATTAAGTTTAGTTGGTTCATGCCTCCTGTGAGAAAACCCAAAAATGGAAAACCCATAAATAAAATAATTAAATAAAATTATTTTATTTTTAAAATGATTATAACTGATGAATGGATACTCAGATTAAGAATATGAAACTAGTGCTGAGCTCGTGAGGGTATGCTTTCCTAAGGAAGATCCTTACATTGTCCAGCGCTGGCCAACAGTGGAAGATAGTTTTTTGACGTAAATAAAATAATTAAGTAACAATTATTTTGTTTTTAAATTAATTAACTCATAAATGGTAACTTGGATAGGAAATCAGAGAGTACTGTAGAGCACGTGAGGCATGTTCCCCTTAGGCAGAGCATAACCTTGACCGGCGTGGGTCGAGGGTGACTCTTAATAATTTTTCAAATTTTATGTAAGGTATGTTTAGTAAATGTGTGAGTGGTGATTTATATATTTTGAACCAGTTCTTGGATTAAAAATCTGAGGGTACCATTGAATTCACAGTTCCGTTATTCACTTAGGCAAATATTAACTTTGACCGACAGGGTTTGGATGAAAAAGTTAATTTTTGGACTTCACAAAAGTAAAAAAATAACTCAAGGAGTCATTTTATTTCTTTCTTTGTAACTAATGAGAAACGGTGGTGGGATAGCTGGGTTGTTAGACCATTAAATGGCCAGTTACAATTTGTTGTGTAATAGTACCGTTGGGAGAACTAATAGGTTCATTAATTCAATTCATTAATGAATCTCATTAACTGTGTGGTGCATTGATCCTCTATTTCATCTATTTAAATTAATCTCAGGCATGTGTTTTTTGCACTCAAGAGAGTAACCTCTAACTAAGTGTCGCGGAATCTTCCACCAATCTATAACGAGGCTTTGATGACCATTGGAGGATTTGATGATGAGTGCCAAAGGCCGTGAACCATCTCCTTCGTCCGCAACACCCTCGGACGTGGACACTACATCCTCGTCTGTAGTGACTTCTAACAATCTTGATATAGGGGTTATATGCTTGATTTATCCCCTTTACCCCATTAATGAGAATTATGAAAAACATAGATCAACCATCCAATGGGTTGATCCCTGTTTCATTCTTTAATGCGGGGTGATATTGAGGGTTTTTCTTTATGTGAGTTTTTATAATTTAAATATCCTTTCCATTTTGTTATGCTAATGAGGAGGACACGGGCCAAACGAACAAGGCCCAGACCCTATGAAGAGATCCGTTTTGGTGGTGTTCTTCATGGACAATCGAAAGATGTGGTGGAAAGGTGGAACCAAGGGCCACACAGCGCAGGCACCGTCTCGGGAGGGACGTAGGCGCGGATGAGAATAAAAGCGTACCACCAGAGCTTCACTGGTGTCCTAGGGAGGCTTCCCCGGCACAGCGTCACTGGTGATAGATGGAGGTTGCGGCCGACACTCACAGGATCAAAGGAATGGTGGCGCCTGAAGGCGCCACGACGAACAAGGGGGAGGCCGACATTCAATGGTCGCGTTGAAGCAGGGTGGCGCGCTGCGGCAGTGCGCCACGGTGGAAGGTCGCGACGTCAAGCCGCGGTGGAGGGAGGTCCCGCACCCATAAGTCCGTTATGGTCCAGTCCACATGGACTGGTCAGGGGATTGTTTCACCATATGGTGCCACTATTGGTCCATGTAATGTGTTACGGCGGCGCGCCATGGAGGATGGTAGCGACTTCTAGCCACGACGAAGGGTGGGATCGTGGTCTGCGGGTCCCATGTATGACCGGTCCAGCGGGACTGACTGTAAGAGGTGACACCCACTGGAACTACTTCCTTGAAGTCCCAAATGAATTCGTCCATTCGGGAGGCGAACATATCCCCATGCTCTGCCAGCGGGCAGAAGGATTCCATGGCCCGACATGCCGCGCCCAACAGAGTTTGTCGGGTCAAACCCGCGGCTCATCGAGCCTAGCTCGTAGCATGAGGGATGACCCTACGGCCTAGCCAAACCAGGCCAATCCTATCCCTTTTGGGTCAGGCCTAGCGGGCCAGTTCGGGTCGGTCCAATCGGGTCAGACTGGACTCGGTCCCCTTTTTATCCCAGTTGCGCTTAAATAGGCGTATCTCTAAAACTGGATGTTCATTCGATGAACCGTCTACAGTTCTAGAACCCTTAGGATGAGGTGGCCCTTTTTTGATACTCTATGTTAGTTTTGTAGAAAGTTGGAGTTTGGCTGGGATGGATCGTACCTAAATCCAACCGGGCCCTCCGCACTAAAAGGCCTATAACTTACAGATCGGGCATCTAGTTGATGCACTATCTATTGCATTGGAATCCTTATGACATGGTAGTTTATTGAGTTACTTCGTCATGGGACTTTGTTCTGGTTGAAATACGATCGATGTATTGAGGTGTGGATCCTCCCAGAATCATGTGTGCTTTGTGCAGAAATCCAATGGTTGGCTGAGATGTGACGAATGAATAGCGATCATGTGTGGATCAATCAGCACCAAGTGATACTGTGTGAACCAACACCAAGAAATCCTATGTTGGTTAGCAGTAGAGCCTCATGACATAATAAGATGATCTAACGTTATGACTAAGCATCTGTACTTCTTTAATTAAGTTAAACCTAGTGTGAGCTGTCTTTTTCTTTATGTATTATGATTGAGATCATGCCTTTTGGTTTTCCCTTTTTGGATTTATGAGAGACCTTCAGGGGTCTTGGGGTCCCTACTATATATTGTTATACTCACTCATGCACGTTCTTCACCTGCACCTGGTTGTGTCTTGTGCAGATGATGGGCATCTTTGATTGAGTCTTGAGAAGCCAGGAATTGACAGTGTACGAAGGTGACCGGTTGACGTAGAGAGCTGTAGTAATGATTTTTACCTACCTTTAGGTAGGATCCCTGGTGGATGACCTCATGAGATATTTTCCCTTTTTTCTATATTTCCATTTCAACTGGGCTTCTATTCTGGCCCCTCTACTTCAGTACGTACTTTTACACTCTATGGTAGTTTTTAGTTGTGGTTGCACATTTCTTCTTCTGTTGTGTTTTACTTGTGCGATGTGTACCATATCTGTGTGTGTATAGGTTTTGAGGAAATTCCTTCCCATTTTAGGGAAATTAATTTCCAGTTCTAGTCGACAAACCCAATCTTATGGAAGGTGGGCTTTGGGTAGTCACGGCATGGGCCCCGGGGGATGGGTCGTGACAAACATTTTATCAATCATATTAAGATTAAAAGAGAGTAAAATGAAATGAAATCATTTAATTTATATAAATAAAAAATGATAATAAAATATGTTGTGTTTAAGATAAAAATATCATATAATTACACTAATATAAACATATATATAAACAATCTCTAATAAGGACGAGATTGTGAAATAAACCCTTTCCACTTTGGTAAATTTTACTTCATAACCACTTGAAAGAAATAAATTAAAATAAATCTTCAAATAAAATGAATATAAATAGATTCATGATATGAAATATTAAAAAGGAATTATGAACACTTCAAAAAAAACAATTGGTTAATATGGTATATATCTCAAGGAAACAAAGTGAGACGAGAAACCTTTACAAATATCATAACATTGAAGTGAGAATTTATCTATGAATTGATTATGTGTATAATATGTAAATCCAAATAAAAAAATTGAAAATAAAAAATAAAATAATTATATGTCATTACACACATAATCTTTTCATAATATAGGAAATGATGTTGTAATATAACCCAATGAAAATAAATTGAATTAAGAAACCCCTTACCCCAGGTTTATATTAATTAATAAGTGAATTTATCTTCCAATATACTAGAATAAAATTTTTTATAATTCTATAGTAGAACCATATACATACTTAAAATATCATATATTATGCACTTATGATGTTTAAACTCTCATTTATTAATAATTATTTATTAAAACCATCATTTCTAAGTGTTAACTATTTCATTTTTCATTTAAGTTTTGGTTCGATAGTTTTGGTCCTTTAATTTGGATCATGGTTCCATCATATATATAATGTTAATCATGATATAAATTTTATATATACTAATTATATATATATATATATATATATATTTAGAATAATTGTTTAACGATGGATATTAAAAATAAATCACATCACTTCATGGTGGTTGTAGTCCACACGTACACACGAGCAGCGTTGTCATTTTTTAATGGGTGAAAGGATAAGAAATTAAATGATATATTTAATTTACATAATAATAATTATTTCATAAATATAATTTATAAACATTATTCACACCATAAGATCCATCCATGAATAGTGGTTATGAAAAATGAAATGCATCGCTTCATGAGATGGAAGTCTGCATGTACACATAAACAATGATTTTGTCTCCCATTTAATTAGAAAAGAGATGGATAGAGTTTAATACATAAAAATAATAATATATCAGTATATGGGAGATACATATGTTATTATATAATAATTTTAATAAATTAATTTAATGAGTTATTATAATAAATAAAATAAAAACCCTTAGTTAAGAGTTATATGACTTCTTTGGACAACCACATTTAGCTTACACCTTATGCCTTATAAGGTTGATATTTTGATCATATAAGGACATACATATCATGGGGAGTGGTTTTTGGATTTTATTTCAGTATTTATTGGATGATATATAAGGCTCATGATGTTTGAGGAAGAGAGGAGAGGTGGTGTTCTATTATAAGGGAGGGAAAGGACACACTTGGAATTCTAAAAAATATTAAAATATATTTATGTCTTACTCAAGCCATATGACTCCAAATTTTAATATTTTAGAATATAAAAAGATATAGGATATAAATATATAGATATAATTGTATTTATACAAGTTTTTAATTAATTATAACACTTATTTGTTTAGTTTTACCCCCCTGTTAATCTATTTTAACACTAACTGAGGAAACAAAATGTTACTGTTTTTACTATTAATTATGAACAAAAATTAATTAAAACCTTTTTAATTATATTAATTATAATAATAATGAATATTCAATACATTTTATCTTATTAAATTTTTATAATTGGACGATTTTAACTTTTAAATAAGTGCATAAAACGCAAAAAAAAAATTGCTTTAAAAAACTGAATTATTGAGCATAAAATCAAATTTTCATTCATTCCATGATTTGTAAAAACTATAAAAATAAATTTAATATATTTTATTTAATATATAATATATAAATTTAATTACAAAATTAATAAATAATTACTTTTTTAATTAATTATGATGAAAAAACATTGTGTGCATAAAATCATTTTCTAGAATAATGTTTTTTAAGCCCAAAAGTGAACTTGTACCAAAATAAAGTATAATATTACTTACTATGTAATTATAATTATAATTTCTAATAAATATGGATTATTATAATTTATGGACAAATTAAAAACAAAATTTGAATTTAAAATTACTTTATTTAATGAAAATAAATGATAGTTTCACAAAAATCTATATTTTTCACTTATTCACTGAAAAAATAAATCTTTTAGAAAAATCCCAAAAATTTACCCTATGATAGTATTTAAATTATTTTATTAAAAATAATATAAGTATAATAAAATTAAATTTCTAAAAATGGTTTTAATTAATTTTAATTTATTCACTCAAAATGTAATAAAAACCTTTTTTGAAGAAAATATATTTTTGAAGCATAAAATATATAATGAAAATTGGATACATATTTATTACCCATTAATAAATTAATTTTCATTATATAATACATTTTTAAAAAAAATTAAAATGTATTCATTCCTATTTATACCTATAATTTAAGATCTTGGTTATAATACTCATTTATAGTATATCGTGATTCGCTTAAAGTTTGATGTTGTGTGTTAAGACTAATATCGATCTTATTATAATTTTAAACTAAATTTTCAGGGTATTACATCCCCCTTGAATAAATTGGTTCCCCATAATTTTGTTAATCGTGATAATCATGGGTTAAATATTTGAAAATAAAATTTTTAAAACTGACATTGTATAAAGAAATAATAAAACATCATTTAAAAAGGGATAGTTAAAACCATAAGGGTTACTGTAAATAACACATAATAGGGTTCCCATATAGGGATAAAATTATTGGGAAGATAAAATAATGATATTGAGTAGAAAGAATAATGTACAAGTAATAATAGAGAGTTATATATAATGTAATCATGAGAAAGTTAATGACCACCAAACCATAATTCAGTAAGGGACAAACAAATCCATCAATTCATCGAAAATATGTAATAGGATAAAAAATTTATATCAAGATTAATTTTCTAGAGTTGAGGTATTACATTACCATCAAGATAAATAACATGATAAAATAAGTTTACTTTATTTCTTTATACTTTATATAAATAATTTAATCATTTGATTTTTCTTCGATCAATCTCCACTTCCATATCATATCCTACTCCAAGAAATTAATTTTTAAGATTGTCTTTTCATGCCTTGAGCAATAAAATTATCGTTAAGATATTTTTAAGATCCATTAAAGGATATAAATTTATTCCTACTATCTCAAGATAAATATATAATTTTGTCACAAGTTGAGATAATGTATAATATGAATAAACCTTTATTTTATGAAATATAAATTATTATATAAATACTACAAAATAATAATAGAATTATAAATTAAATCATTCTATAAATAAATACCATTAAAAATATTCAAAAATATGCCTGATCCATTTCAAAACCTAAAAATCAAAACGATTTGGTTGCATATCTTTTCCAGATAAACCTAATATTTATATACAAGAAACATTCATCACATAGAAAAATTTATAGACCCTAACCATATATTCTCAAAAATATGATATTCATTTCTATAAATAAAATGAATCACCATAAAAACCACTACAAAAACATATATTCTTCCACAATTTAACTCTATATTTATTCCACAAAAGAAATACCATCCTGGAAAATAATATTTTTTTACCTAAATCATATATTGTTTCCCAAAAATATATTGAACTTATTCAAAAATAACATTGATCACTTAGTCACCAAATATCTTCTCAATCCCATGGTTAAATATAAAAGTAAACACATTTTATATAAAAATTAATAAACCATTTTTACTAATTAACCATATTAACATCAAATATCATATTAAACCTAAAGGTTATCAATACCTTTCAACTTATGTCCACGAAATATAAAATCATTCTTCCTCAAATAACATTTTCTATAAAATATAAATTTTATAATATAAACCCCACACAAAAGACACATTTTTTGAATATGGAGTATGTCTCGTAGAATTAAAAGTGAGATAAGAAACCATTACAAAGATCATAACATTGAAGTGAGAATAAATCAATGAAGTTGTTATGTTTGAAAAAATGTAAATCCCAATATAATAAGATGAAATATAACAAAAAATAATCATAGGTCATTAAACACATAATATTTTCACAATATAGGCAATAAGGAAGTAATATAACCCAATGAAAAGAAATTGTGTTAAGAAACTCATTACCTCAGATACATTTTTCTTCATAAGTAATTTTGACCTCTTGTATAATAAATTAAAATTTATGATAATTATATAAAAGAAACCTATAAATTAGAATAATATAATATATAATCCACTAATTTATTTCAAATCCTGTTTATTATTAATTCCTTACTAAAATCACCATTTTCATGTTTTAACTGTTTCGTTTTTCACATAAGTTTGGATTCAATAGTTTTTTTACTTAAATCTTGATCATTTTTAAATCAACTATATAATTTAAATGATGATATTAACATCATATATATTTATTATATACATATTTATAATCTTTTCTAAATTTGTACTTGAAAATGAATCGCATCACTTCGTGAAGGTGGTAGCCCACATGTACACACAAGTGATGTTACCATTTTTTAACGGGTGGAATATATATGATAAATTATATTTCAAGAATAATAATAATTTCATAAATATCATATATAATCATTACATCCATCATAATAACAATCCATTAATGGTGGTGTTGAAAAACAGAATGCATCACTTGGTGAGGGGCAGTCCACATAAACTCACAAATAATGGTATTGTTTTCCATTTGATATAGAGGGAGATGAATAATATTTCACTATAAATATAATAACATATAAGTATTTTTGGTATATTTATGATATTATATCATCAATATTATCAAATTATTTAAGGAGGTACAACATTAAAACACTTGGTTAATAGGTATACCTCTTCTTTTCACAACCTCCTTTGGCTTACACCTTAATCCTTTTAAGGTTCGTATTTTGATCAAACCATGACTTATAGATCATAATTAGGGTTGTTGGGAAGGTAATTAATTATATATTTTATGATATATAAGTCTCATGATGTTTAAGGAAGATATTATATGATGTTCCCTATTATAAGGGAGGGAGATGACACACTTGGAATTTTTCAAAATATTAAAATTAGTTAATGTATTAATCAGACCATGTGCCTCCAAATTATACTATTTTTAATGTAAGGAAGATATTGGAGAAAAATATAGAGATAAAATAGTATTTATATAAGTTTTTAAGTAACTTTAATCATTCAATTTTTATTTTACGCCCACCCCCCACCCCCAATCATTTTTAACCTTAAACGTGGTAACCCAACTTTACATTTTTTATTATTAATTATGAAAAAAAGTAAAGTTTAAACTATTTAATTATAAAACTTATTTTAATTAAAAATGTGAAATACATATTATTATATTAAATTTTATGATTAAAATAAATTAACTTTAATATAAATGCACAAAACACAACAAAGCGTGTTTTTAGAAAAATGTATTTTAAAAAAATGATTTTAATTTCATTCCTTTCCAATTAAAAACAATTAAATTAATTTTAAAATAATTAATTAAATATTTAATCAATAAATTCCATTTAAAAAATTAATCAATAAATAATTATTTTATTTATTATTCTAAAAACGCATTGTATTCATCAAACAATTTTTAGAAAAAATGTGTTTTTAAGCCCAGTAATTAACATATAATAAAATAAAGAATAATATTGACTCATATATAATTAATTTGGTTATTTATAATTAAAGATACTTATTTTAAAATTTAATAATATTAAAAACAAAATTTTACTTTAGAACTACTTGATTTAATGAAAATAAATGTTGGTTTTACAAAAATATGAATTTTTCACTTATTCAATAAAAAATAAATATTTTTAAAAAAGTCACAAAAATTAAAACTAAGATAATATTGAAATTATTATTTTAAATTTTATTTATTTATACAAATAAAATTTCTAAAAAAACATTGAAATTAATTATGATTTTCTTGCACGTAATGTAGTAAAAACTTTTTTTTAAGAAAACTTATTTTTTGAAGCATAAGATAACTTTATTAAAAATTTAGTACATATATATTATGAATTAGTAAATAAATATTCATTATATAATACCTTCTTATATTTTTTTTATAGTTTTTTATTCCTATTTATACATTTAATTTAATATATAGTTTATAGTGGTCATATATTGTATATCATGGTTGGTTTAAAGCTTGGTGTTGTGTGTTAAGAAATATCTCAAGCATATTATACATTTAAACAAAAAATTTGGGGTATTAATCACTAACCACTTTTAGTAGTGAGTTTAGGAAAGGATGCTCAAATTTAAGGTTCACTCTCTTTATAATTATTGATGAAAATTTCACTACCTCTATAAGGTCACTCCCCTCGCAATGATTAAGATTTCAGTTACTCCCCACTCTAAGGGTCTCTCCCTTATTCCTCTCATTTGCTCAATACTCAATACGGGATAACAATTTAACACACACACCAATATAGGATGTCATTAACTGTGTATTGAAACATGTGTGGGATATGTCATGAACCAAGATGGGAGTCTATCCAACTTGACACCCGACCCGATCTGAGACAAGGCTCGAGAGGCATTCTTAAACCTCCCAGGCTAGTAAATAGCACCGACCATCAAGGATATCATAAAGGGAATGATTTATCCCAAAAAAACCATGATATAATAAATCTAATACGAAGCACAACAAAAAACAATAAAAACTAAGCATCAATAAAAACAAAGTCAGATTCAGACACAATACGAGCTAAAGAAAAAAAAAACTCGAACCAAACTGGAACCCAACTAGATTTCCATGTGACCTCTTGGTCACCATCAACCACAAGACCAACCTACTCCAAAGTCACACACTCACATCATAAATCTAAACGTGCAAATCATCTCGGGCATACCGATGCAATGTGGGACACATAGACTGTGATTATAAACATCCCAATTGGTAATCACCATAGAATTCATACATTTCATTTTCCAATACAGTTCAAAACACTAGTTTGAAAATACATATAGAAAATAGGTTATGATTATTTAAATAACCCAAAATAGCTTTATGTCTTTAAAATAACACACACTTATTCTATTTTTAAAAAGGTTTTCAATTTCTAAAATTTTGTTTATAGAACCACAACCCAAGTGAGAAACCCAAAAATAAGATAAACAGGCTATGCTATAAATAAGAGGACTGGTGATGATACAACTATAAAATGCCAATAATTCAAGAAACCAAGTTTATAAAATTAAACATGGCATATATATAGATAATTATGGGATTTTCCTAAACATCTCTAGAAGAAATCCATGGACATACTTAGTTCGGACTCACCTGACGGCGTATGGTGCCGCTCCACTGTCAATAACCAACTGGACACTCTAACTAGTCAAAGGAGTGGCACATCCCACCTATCCTCTCAGATAATCTAGGGGTACCAACCCATATAATTGGGGATGATAAGCAACTATCACTTTATCCTCTTCATAATGCTTATAAATTCCACGATAATAGTACATGGTGAGTGGGGAGGTCCTCAAATGTGTGACTCAAAATAAAACCCACAACTATCGTGCTTTCCTATCCCAAACACTAACACCAAATATGTGATAAACCTCTCCTCAGAGATTTTATCATAGAGGTTCCCATCACACATCAATCCATATACAACTTCCAACTGGGCCTTCATGTCACATGAGCTTTCAAACCATTTTCTAAACCATTGTGAAATACCGACTGGGCCTACACATCACATCACATTAAAACAAATTTCCGGAAGACAACACAAGGTACCAACCAATAATTGAACATTTAAAATCCAAATCCATTTCCAAAACAACTTCTGATTCCAAGGAGTAAACACTATTTAACATGAAAGGTTAAAAATGTTCCATTATCTCATTTAGTTACCAAACCACATTCCAATATTCTAAATGGTACTATCATTGAAGGACACATATGAAACCACAATATGAGATTATTTTTACACCAAGACACAATTTATAGTACATAGGGGCTTTTGATGATCTATTTAGGATAATAACAGTTAAAGAAAAGAATAAAAAGAAGGAAAATGTTCTTTTGAAATCTGGGGTTCAAGGGAAACATTTTTAAATATATCCATTATCATTTTTATTAATATCCAAGTATAAAAATTGTGCAACCTGTGCACACATGTATATTACCACATCCAATGGAACATCCAAGGGAAACTATAAAATACCAATGTTTCATTTTAATAATCATAAAGAGCCTTACAACCCTTCACAAGAGTCCACACATAAGCACGAAACTATGAAATTCACAAAAACCCACACCCACCAAATTCATTTCACAATAAAAGCCATACTACAAAGGCATGAATGGAGATAAAAAAAATTAAAGCACCCATTTTCCTCTTTAAAGACCTGATGTCATTTTATCAAACACCTTTCGGGCATATACATAAAGGCATCATTTGGGAAACCCTTTGAAAATAAATTTACATATAATATCCAATGATAACTTACAAAAAAATATATGAACACGTCACAAGCATGAATATAACCTTTATAAATGATTTAGGAAAGCTCAAGATTTCAATGACATGCACTATAAAGTAAATGGATAGAAACACCTACCTCAATGATATGAACTTGTGAGATAAATATTAAGGAAGGTATATCTAAGCCCCATAGAAAATCTACACACCCTATAATCAAATAAACACAACCCACGTATCAACCCCAAACCTTAGGGTTTGTCCAAAAGGAATCTCCACCAAGACAAACCAAGAACTCAATAGAGAAGGAAGATGAGACAGGTAAATCAACCAATATCTAAATGAAATCACATTACATTGGAATAATGAGTGACAAGTGAGGATGAGGAACAAATGGAAGGGGGTTTAGAAGCCCCTTTTTTCGCCAAAAATGAGTCAACGGGGAGGAAATCCAAAATTTGTGTTAAAAGAGGGGAGGGGTAGAATAGGAAATTACAATTTCTAATTACCTGGAAAAGTTTCACAGTTTGGATGAATGGGTTTCCAAACTATGTACCCACCGTATAAACCCTAATTGAGAAAGAAACTCACATAGTTTGGATGCATGTTTTAACAAACCGATCACCAAGCGTACATAACGGATCTATCAAAATTTTCAAAATCTCTTGTAATATTACTACATGGTTCCTCATAACCATGCACAAGTCATTCTCCTTTTCCCAAACGCTATCCCCAATCTACACGGTTTGACCCAAAATATTCATAAGCCATGAAAGGAAACCCATTCAATAAGAAACCAAATTTAAAGGGACCTCAGCCTCAACATGTCGCATGGTTAGCCCCCATATCCTATAAACAAACCATGCATAGGCCAAAAAATCCACTTGAAAACACCAAAACTAAAAAATTACATAGGGAACTCAACTTGAACCGCAAACTAAGGGTCCCAAATCAATATCATAATAAAATAAAATAAAAACAAGGTCGAGGTCTAATAATTATCCCTACCAAAAACACTTTATGCCACCAGAAAGTCATCCCCCCACATGAGGGGAAAATATCAAACTCAATATAAGATGATATCAACCGAAACAATAGTCTACAATGTAACCATTCACTCAAAAAGTCCCACATGACCAATTCTAGAGAATATTCAGGGAGAAGAAACATGGGGAATATATGAGGGTTCTCCCCACCACAAGAACCTGACCCGCTCAATGAAAATGACACAAGAAACCCAAGATAAATTAACCTGAAATCTTTTCTAAATGAGATAAAAAAATTACCATTATGATTGGGAACTCCAAATATGTATTAAAACCCAAAACCTAATGGGAAAACCATATAATAAAATCAACTTGAAATCAATCCATCCCATAATTCATCCATTCTATGAGACATGATCATCACCAAAACAAACACAACTATAAATTGAAACCAAGAATGATCCATAAAATCAAACTACCAAAATATTCATATCCAGCAAACATACTCACCGAATTAAAAATAAAACAAAACCACTAATCCCCTTTAAAAGAAATAAAACTTACGTCATACAAGAGGGATACAAAAGAGAACATAAACAAAACCACCACAACCTCTGAGATAAAAGTGGGGTAAACACTCCCTCATACCCACAGTTTTTTACTACATGCACGCTTAACTCTTGGGTCTATGGATAGAACCCTGATACCTAAAGTGTTTACTACCACTACCTTGTATCTAGGCATTGATATCTTTTGATCAAAACTTCCTCTTCTTCCAATGCTCCATAGAATACTTCTTCAAGTGACCCAAATGGCCACATCGATGAAAATATTTCATAGGATTAATATAGGATGGATTTTAATGCCCAAATCGGACACACTGGAGGCACAAGAATGACTGGTCCGATGAGAAATAAGTCAGATTTCATGAAGGAGACTCTTCTGGAACTGGTTCCTCTGGAATACCCTTCTCACTAGATGGGGAACCTTCACAAGCAACAAGAGACCCCATATTTCCAAATTCAGGGCTTCAGAAACCAAATCATCTAAGAACACCTCATACACCAACTTCTAATACTAGAATTCATCATATGGGAGGAATCGCTCCTTGATCTCTATATGAAGACCCCATATGAAGATATGAGTCTTCAACTAATCCTCGAATGATACCTCCATAGAAAAAGGAACCAACTACTTGAAGTGGTCAATATTTTCCTTCACCATCCTCTGGCCTTTTTGAACACCCTACAGCCCTGCCACTTTATTTTCCTTCACCTCCACCAGTACGAAACATCTGATAAAAGTGGTATTAAACACTTCTTGAGTAATCCCAACATGAAAAAATGTTGGGATGATCACCTTCCATCAATAAAAACATGGACCTTTGAACCAAAACAAAAATAACATTCACTCTCACTGTTTCAGGTGTTCCCAATAGCCTGAAAATGCTTTTGAATTCTTCAAGACACTCTAAAACCTCTAATAGAACTCGATCACCATAGAAGATAACCAGTAGCCAGAAAGATCTTAACTCCGCCACTCTATTGGGAGTCTGGGTAGAAACTAAAAACTAGACAAGACTCACATGAAACTATGGGGATCTTTATGGGCATTATACTCTGAACAACATCAAAAAAATACAACCAAAATCAAAAATAAATCAAACCTCATCCAACAATAACACCTCATGAAAAAAAACTAGCTCATATTCCAAACATCACAAGAAAAATAAGAACCCTCTTTTCAAAAACCAATATTTCCTTATCCAATTAAAAACCATGTCAAATCTTAAATCCACATTTTAGAAAACCCAACTCACTTTTTGTATCCCATCCACTCACTAAATCCCACATTCAAAACAAAACAATGTTTCAAAACCATTTTCCTTTTAAAAACCCTTTTTTTAATCCATTTTTAATTTCAAAAACAACGTGCACCAACCAAAAACAAACCAACACAAAACTAACTCCAAAATTCTAGGATAGGTAACTTGTATTCGTGAATTACCTAACAACATGGTTAGTAGACCATGCCAAAGGAAAGTACCAATCCCTAGGAATATACTAATTTATGAACTCAGGATCCAAATGGGTCTCTACTCCATGTGATACCACTTCACCACACCGACTCACTTTTATTATCATCCCCTATCAATGAAAACCAAAATAAAAACAAATACTAAAATCCTATACTACCCCTGGAAACTCGGGGATCAGAATGAGAAAATTTCCATGAACTCATTTCCGTACTTACCTCCTGATTCTTGAAAGTCCTAATATCTTATCTACCTGACTCCCCAAATAAAAAAGGGCTCCTATAATACAATTTTTTTCATGAACTATGTTAGGCGGCCATCTCACTTGACACCTGACCTAGTCTGAGAAAACCCCCGAGAGGCATTCCCAATCCTCCTGGGTGGGCGACTAGTACCAGACATCGAGGATATCACAATGGGGCTGATTTATCCCAAACAAACCAATATCAAATAACCAAAATAGGGCTTGTAGTGAAAAACAATAACAATTTAGCATCAATAAATATAAATCCAAATCTAGATACAATAGCTTCTAAACAAAAAAACTGAAAACAAAACTCAAATCAATCTGGAACCCATCTAGATCGACATGTGACCTCTTGTTCACCATTTTTTCTTCTTGAAATGGGGATTACCTTGTTTGTTTAAGGTTCAAACATTCCAATTGGTTTCTAAGAGGATTATTTGTAGAACTGGAAACATCCAATGATTCTATATCCATTTGGACCTACTTTTCAAAGGTAGGTGCTCATTAGTTGGTGACCGATGAGGCTTAAGAAGTTGCATTGGTCGATAGGATGGGAGGTCAGGCTCATCACACCTTTTTGGGGGGAATTATTTCATACTCCGGGACACTCTCATAGATTTAAGTTATGTTCACAAATCCTTATTAATTCACCAAGTATAAAAATGAGTTTTCCTTTAGATTTGGAAATCAAGGATTGATATGTATGAGATTTTGAGAATATTTTATATGTATTTGAGGTTCTTCATCGATGGAGAATAATCTATATGTATTTGATATTCTTATTCAATGGTATCATTCAATACATTATATATAAATATCTTGGTCATTATGATGACCATACTGGTTTTAAATCCACTCAGTGGGGCACTTTAATTTTATTGTCATTCAAAAGGATAGGGATTATTTCAGAGTTGGGATCGTACCAACAGATGGATACCTACGTATCCTTGTTAAAGTGGAATCAGAACCCACGTAGTTTAGTAATTAAGATATAGTTTAACTTCATATGGGACAGATGAGGATTAATGGGTGATGGGATTGAACCTTAGAAAAGCTTCCTACATACTCTACTTTTAAGGCAGAGATTAAAGTCCACGTAGTTTGATTAAGAAGTGTGGGGCTTACATATGATTAATGGCCCAAAGAGATGTGTCGTGGTTACTTTTACATTCTAAGATCATGTGAGTCATGCTCGGTGTGAAAAACAAGAGGTATCAGTAAACCTGATGATTTGTGCCACGAAATATGTTGTCACAAGGAATGATATGGGGCTTAAGTATGTGTGACTACCCAAGTAGGTGAAGACTAGGATTTACTTCCGTAAAGAAGCCTAAGAACAAGGTCCATAAAGATATTCATGCTTTATAGAGATTTGGATACTCTAACTTGGGGCTTACTTATGAGGAAGATGCTCAAATTTAGGGGTACATGGGGCTTACTCCTAAAAAGGATGCCCATTAACAGTGTCAATAAAGGTATCTGTGCTTTATCAAGATTTAGATTCTTAACTTGGGGCTTACTCCAAAAGAGGATGCCCAAATTAAGGGGGGCTTTAACTTATGATTGGGGCTTACTCCTAAGGAGGATACCCAAAGTTAAGGGGATTTATGATTGGGGCTTACTCCCGAGAAGGATGCCCATATCAAATATTCTCTCATCTTAAGGGATGAGGTTGAATGGAGGGAACCTCTAACCATAGTGATATAAAGTTATATAAATCAAAAGGTTTTGGGAGATATTCCACAGAATTCCTTTCAGATAAGGAATAAAACAAAGAAACCATGCCATAAGTGGATTTGAAGAGGGTTTTTAAGGCTAGATCTTGAATAGGAAAGGTGGATTAGAAGAAATAAATTGAATAGGTAGGAGGGGCACCCAAAAAGAGGCAGGCGTGAAAGTCCTGTTTTGGTGCACAAGTCCTGGTCGTGCAAGTATACTTGCGCGACATGGATTCACTTGGGAGATGCAGAACCTAAAGGGTAATACTTGGGCGAGACTTGGCTCAAGACCTTAGTATTATCCCTAGATGCTTCCAGAAGGTTGGGGCGCAAGTTTCCATGAGAGGACAAGGCGGAATGCATGTATCTTCATTTCCCTTAAGGGTTGTACACTTAGGCGCGCAAGTATTGATGAGTTCTAACACTTATTCCTTATTCTTCATCTTTAGATCTTCCATTCTATGTAATAAATTACCTTAGAAGTGTTCGGAGGACATCAAGAATAAAATAGGGTGCCCAGAGCTTAATTATAAGTTTTGGAAAATCCATCCACAAAATGGGAGGCCCACAGGGGGTATTTATAGGCCACCTAAGGTTTGGGAGAAATTTCACTTTTGGCATGCAATTGACCTGCGTGCCCATGACTGGTGCGCAAGTGACTTGTGCGCCCAAGGCTGGCGCGCAGGTTTACCTGCACACCTTAATTCCTTTGTGAAATTCTTGATGTTCTTCCCTCGTCTTTGCTTGAGGTACTCTCCTTAGTCAATCTTTGGACTCTATGATGGAATGGAGTGTCAACAAAATTCCCCCCTCAGAGTTCGATCAAAAAAAGGAAAGAGAGTTTAAATATGATGTAAAGGAGAAATGAAGGATCCAGCGGCATGCAGGTATGAGGCACGTAGGTTGCAGCGCGCAAGTTTCTGGATCGCCTATAAATATAGGTGTCACTTCGTGCAAAGCATCCATCTTTTGAACGCTTCTCATTCAAGTCGCTCAAGTGATCTCTCATCGTGCGAGTGTCTTGGCATTTCGCTCATCCGCGCTTCTGTTCGTTTTTTCGCCCTTCCTTAGTTTGTTTCTGACTTGCGCACCAGTACTAGTGCGGTAGAACTTGCGCTACCAGCTTAGACTTACGCACCTTAATGCCTTAGCCATTTTTTCGATTTCTTCAAAAAATTTATGAAAAAACCAACTTACTTAAATGTTAATTATTCGATCCTTGTGCAGATTCAATAGCTCCAAGAAGAATTGGATCGACTGATGAGTTGGCTAGCAAGAAGATTGATGATATGATGAACATATTTGGCCATGATTACTATGATATTTGAAACAGCACTCTCCCAGATTTGGCCAAGTACTTGAAGAAATATCATGTCAATTTCCAACAGAGCATTTACTTTCCTTTATATGGCCATGGTCATCTGCAAGGAGTCAACATTCCAGATCCAAAGAAATATCACCCATATTCTTGGTTTAAAACTTACACCAATTTTTATTCAGCAAATGTCTCAGTTTCAGGATCATTTGTTAATGCTGGAACAGTGGAGAAGGCCTACATAATGCATCATTGTCCTTGTGCCGCAGATCTGAAACCTCATATGCTCAAGATGCAGCCGCACTATTGCCTCTCTATTTTAGTTATGTTGTGCATTAAGAGCATCAACAATGGTGTGAACTTTTAAAGTTTTCCTCCATGTCATTTCCTGGAAGATATGAAAATAGAAAACCCATGGGCTGATATTTTTTCCGCTTCCAGTTGCTGGAGAGAAGACTATCATGACTTTAGAACAGTATCTGAAAAGAGTACTCTCTCCAAATGGCTCTGTACTTCCAATACTCCATTCTCAAATACATGTATCCATCTTCCAAGTCTCTTGGATAGAAATAGAGTCACTGTTTGATCAGCAAAATTTTTTCTCAAATCATACTCAAGAACATTCTTTTGCAATTGTTCCAAGAAGAGATGGTATCACTGTGTCTCTTATTGTATCCAGTTGAATGAATGAATTCCAGGTAGATTCTAATGAAGCTCGGAATGTCGTAAATCAAATGAAAAGTTATGTTGAAATCCTCTTGTAATTATTTAAAAAGATAAGAGACTCCAATCTGTGGATGTCCTTCTAACTCTTGGGAATCAATGAAAAACACTTTCATTTTCAATCATTTGTGCCTGAATTCTCTTGCTACTTTCTTTAATTAATTTTACCTAATCCAATGGGCCTAGTAAGAGTAATTTTATTTATGCTAGGGTGATACAAACAAACCCACAAACTTTGTATATTTGTTTTCTCAATATTGCCTAAATCATACAAAATGTACGTTTAGCGAGCTGGGACTCGACTATTATTCAAATTTCCCTTATCTTTTGTTGGCAGTTTAAATTCATGCACGTCAGACATAAAAAGGATAATGTTTAAGGTCAAATAGCTTTGACCAAATGGATTAAAATTGACTCAATTCCTTGATAATTGGTTTGAAAACATATTACCACATTCAAGTATGGGGGAAAACATGTAAGCTATGACTTAAAAAATTTTGAATCGGAGGGATGATATGAAAAAAAGGGCTAAAATGCATTAGAGGAAGTATTTCCTAAGAGTGAAGTTACCAATATTTAACAAACCCATTAGGGGGTTGAATTATACAGGGCCACTTAAGGGCATTGGCTGCATTGTCAAATAATAGCATCTTTTAGCTGACAGGTCCATTATGTAGACTACTTATGCAAGGCCACCTAGGGGCACGTGTTGTATATTCAGACAAAAGAATTCTTAGAAATTTTTCTTTTCTATTGCCAAAATCCATTGAATGTTTATGGAGATTCTAATTTTCCAAAGCATAGAGTCTGCTGTTTGGAGAAAGGTACTTGAATATGGAGAGGATATTCCCAATCAAGATTGTTAAAGAATTGGATGAATGTCACTCCTGTGAAGCTCTGACCAAAATGTAGGGAAGGGGAATATAAACCATAGACTTGAATACTTTCATATCAGGAAAAAGAGTATGGGACAAATATGTTAAGGATGGATGTTTTTGCGGATCCCTACATATTGTCATTAAGACCAATAAAGACAAAAACAGTTTTCCCCCCAAGAATGAAGTTGCCACTATTTGATAAACCTTTTAGGGGGTTGAATTATGCAGGGCCACCTAAGGGTATTGGATACATAGTCAAATAATAGCATCTTTTGGCTAACAGGTCCGTTATGTAGACTACTTATGCAAGGCCGCCTAATGGCACGTGTGGCATAGTAAGGAAAAATAATTCTCATGTATTAGACATTTTGTGACCAGAAGTCAATAAATGGGTTATGGAGATCTGGAAGTATTTAAGGTTAGGAGTATGACACATGAAAATGGGTATTGCCTAATGCATGAAGGAGATACACAGACTAATTCTAACCATATTCATGTTGTGGTTGGGTCTTGAATTGAGGTGATGGACTTCACTACGTATCCCTTAAGGATGGGAATCAAGCCAAAAGTAGTTCTTGAAATAGAGTTTAACATCATGTGGGACGAGAGCATAGGAGATATTAGTTTATGGTCATAGAGTTAGGACCATAATGAGGGAGACACATAGTGTGTTTGTTATAAACCTGATGTGAATAAAGACCAAGGTTTTCATACCACATTCATGTGATCACAAGGGGGACTTTTCAGCCAAGGGACTGAAAGTGGAATTTAGGGTTAGGCCCAAAGACTTGGGGCTGGGTTTGAGGGATGCTCGAACGTTCCTATGCATCCCATAAAGATGGGAATCAAGCTATATATAGTTCCTGAAATACCCTCTGTACATATTTGGTTGGTACATGTGAAGGGTGAAAGGGGACTTTAGTCCAATGATGTTTGGATCTGAGATTAAAGGTTCATGAATTTCCATGTAGGCACATAGTCTTTGGAATATAACATGATTGGAAATCAATGTCAATAATGATTCCCTCTCAGGTGATGGTGTCAAAGAATGTTTTAGCTTATTGTCGTATAGGACAAAAGTGTGAATAGTTTAAGGTCATATGCATGGACCGGTACTACACAGTTTAGCGTCATGTAGCTAAGATGTATGGCTATGCAGTTTAATGTCTTACAGTGAGGAAAATGGTGGACTGTATAGTTTAACGTCATATAGAAAGGACGATGATGAACCAATGTGAAGATATTGGTTTTGGGGGGGCTTCATGGATCAACATCGTATGAGATGGAGGTGAGCTGATGTGAAGATGTTGGTTTTGGGCTTGAACCTCAAGAGTTTGCCTACGTACCCGGCCTAGAAGGCAAGGATCAAAGTCCGCGTAGTTCAATTGAAGAATTAATTGATGATCGAGTTGTACTTGAGGAAAAACTGAAGATGGTGTTGGGACGTACGCGTGGTTAGAGGCCCAAATAAGGTGTTACGGTTGAAGCTTACTTTAAGCTCACGTGATTCATGCTCGGTGTGAGAATCAAGAGGTAGAAACAACCCTAAAGATGCATAGTTTAACGTCATGTAGGACGTAAAGGGATTGTTTCATAGTTTAAATGACATGTGTCACAAACATGGGGTTCTTGGCAGTTTAACGTCTTGTAGCTCATAAAACAGTTTAACGTCATATTGGACGACAAAGGGGACATTGTTTAACGTCATGTTAGATGATATAGGAACCACGCAGTTTAAATTCTTGCAATGAAGACTAAAATAGTTTAAGGTCATTTTCATGGACCAGTGCTGCATAGTTTAGCATCATGTAGCTAGGAAAAAGGGACCATGCAGTTTAAGGTCTTACAGTAAGGACTAAAATAGTTTAAGTTCGTATGCATGGACCAGTGCTGCAAAGTTTAGCATCATGTAGCTAAGAAAAAAGGGACCATACAGTTTAAAGTCTTGTAGTAAGGACTAAAATAGTTCAAGGTCATATGCATGGACCAGTGCTGCACAGTTTAGCATCATGTAACTAGAACAACAGGTGCATTTGTGTTAAACAAAATATTTCTTCAAGAATTTTTCATTGGTTGGAGTTGTAATGAGTTATCCATCCATTTAGATTAAAGAATAAGCTCCATTGGAGTAGACCTTATGTATTGAATAAGGTCCTTCCCACTTTGGCTCATGCTTTGGAGGCTTCTTCCCTGGTATCATTGGAGTTCTGAGGACCAATACCAATTCTGCTTAAATGAATGAATGAAGAAGTACTTTTTCGTTGAAATCATGTGCTATTCGATTCCAATAGACTTCCAAGTGGTGCAGGGTGCAAAATATTTTTTCATCTAATCCTTCCAATTCATCCAATCGCTTTTGAGATTGTTCATCTATAGATGACTGATCACAAATTGCTACTCTGAGTGAAGGTAATTGAACCTCAATGGGAAAGATTGCATCTGTTCAATATACTAATGAATATGGGGTTGACCATGTAGCAGTGCAGGTGGTGGTCTGATAAGCCCATAAATCATGAAAAAGTTTATCAGGTCGTGATTTCTTATCTTTATCCACCATCTTTTTCAATATGTTTGTAAGAGTCTTATTTAATGCCTCTATTTGGCCATTGTTCGCTGCATAATACCGAGATGAATGGTTGGATTTGATTTTTTATTCTTGATACAACTTCCTTACCTCGGATGAACAAAAGTTGGTGCCATTGTCTATCAATATGGTATGAGGGACACCAAATATAGTAATGATGTTAGACTTGATGAAGCTAACAATTCTTTTAGAACTAACTTCTTTGAGAGGTATTGCCTATTCCCATTTGGAAAAGAAGTCAGTAGTATCAAGAATATACTTAAACTTCTTGGATGTAGTCAAAGGGTAAGGTCCTACTTCATCCATTCCCCATGTGGCAAATGGCAATGAGTATTTAGTTGTATGAAGCAACTCTAGGGGTTGATGAATGAATTTGGCACATACTTGGCAAGAATGACACTTATTAGTGAAATCAACACAATCTTGTGTCATTAAAGGTCAGAAGTATCCAATACATCGAATTTGATCAGATATTCTATGTCCAGACTGGTGGTCACCACAAACTCCTACATATACTTCATTCATGACAGCCATTGTCTCTTCACCATCAATACATCTGAAGATAATTCCATCAAAACCTCGCTTGTAGAGAATTTTTTGGTCATCTGGGCTTTCATAAAGGGTAAAATTGACCACAATTCACTGGAATTGTTCTTTCCCAGATCTATCAGGTGGGAGTGTTCCATTCTGAAGGTATTCCCTGATAGGTGACATACATCCCATAGTATGACCATTTGGTTCAGAAATGCGACTGATTTCACTGATTTCCTCTGTTCTAATTTGAACAAAAGGTGAAACTACATGACAGTGGGCAATACTGATGATTGTTTCATCCAAGTTTGGATCTTCCAGGGCTTTGGATACATTATCCAGTGCATCAGCTTGGGTATTTTGTGATCACGGGACATAAGAAAATTTTGGTTCCAAGGGAAATTCCTCCATTAACTCTCTTACGTAATCACACAAAGGGATTAACTCTTATTTTCTGATGACATAATCCCAATAGATTTGTTTGATTACCAAATCTGAATCACCTTTTACCTTTAAGTGATTGACCTATGCCTGAAGCGCAAATTCCAAGCCCACGATGAGAGCTTGATATTTTGCTTCATTATTTGTACCGCCTCCAAACAATAAGAAGTAATAGGGTAGCACTACCTTTTCTAGGGAAATAAGAACAATTCATAATCCAACTTTGTTGAATTTATGATCTTCCAATTTCATCCCTTTTGGACTTCTAGAAGAACCATCAAATTACATTTCCCATGTTTGAGGATTATCTTAATTAGAGAATACTTCCTTATCTGGAAGTTCAATATTTAAAGATGTATCTTCTACATATGGGTGTTCAGTAAGGAAATTGGCCAGAGATTGGCCCTTTATTGCCTTTTGAGACACGTACTGTATATCAAACAACTGCAAAATAACTGCCCACCTTGCTAGACGTCCTGTAAGCATTGGATGACTGAGGATAAATTTGAGCAGGTTATTGCGAGATACCAATTGAACCTCATGATGTTGTAGGTAGTGTCTCAATTTCTGAACAACAAAGATTAATACTAGGCAACACTTTTCAATACTTGAATATCAATTTTCTTCCTCAAGAATAGTCCAACTAAGATAGTAAAGACTATTTTCATTCCCAACATCATTCTTTTGGGCATGGAAGGCACCCAATGATCGCTCTAAAGCTGTTACATAGAGAATAAGTGGTCTTCCTTCAATGAGTGGAATCAATACTGGTGGACCCAAGAGATATCTCTTGATAATATCAAATGCACTTTGACATTCTTCATTCCACTGGTAGGTGACTCCCTTCTTCATTAATTTGGTGAAGGGTAAACACTTTCCTTCCAAATTGGCAATGAAATGCCGAATATAGGCCAGGTGTCCTTGAAGTCCTCTTAATTCTTTCAAATTTTGAGGAGGTGACATACAAAGGATTGATTTTTTCTTCCCAGGATCAACTTTGATACCCCAATGGCATACAAAAAGGATGAGATATTTTCTTGAGGTTACCCCAAAAGCACATTTCAAGGGCTTCGTCTTCAAATTGTGTTGTCGATGTTTATTGAATATGATTTCCAAATATCCCAAATGATCAGAAGGTTGTATGTATTTAACCAAAAAATCATCCACATAACATTCAACAAATTTCCCTAAAAAGTGTTTGAAGATATGGTTCATGGCACGTTGATACACTGCACCTGCATTCTTTAGGCCAAAGGGAATTACTTGGTAGAAAAAACACACCTTGAGGGGCTCTGAAATCTATAGATTCATCATCTTTTGGGGGCATTCATACATGATTGTACCCAGAATAACCATCCATGAAGGAAAGAGCTTTGTATCCAGCTGTTGCATCAATTAAGTGTTCTATGATCGGAACTGAAAATCACCCTTGGGACAATTCTGATTAAGATATCTGAAGACAATGAAAACTCTAATTTCTCCATTCTTCTTTTTCACAGGGACAATACTAGCCATCCATTTGGGATACTGAACTTCTCTGATGAATTTATCTTTGATAAGCTTATCAACTTTAGCATCAATTTTGGAGGCATAAGTTGGGTGTGTTCTTCTTGCTGCTTGCATGAATCCTCGATGTTCTTCTGGAAAACCCAAAAGATGAGTAGCAACATCAGGATCAAGCCTTGGAATTTCTGAATAATTCTAGAAAAAACATCTAAATTTTTCTTTAAAAAAGAAATATACATTTCTTTCTCTTCAAGAGTCATGGCCACACTAATTAAAGTGGGGCGTGGATCTTCTTTTGTACCTAGATTTATTTCTCTGAGTTCATCCACAGTGGTAGAGATAACTTCTTCAAATACTGGAGGAGTATCTTTGAGATCTTCCTCTTATTATTCAATATGTTTTACTTCTTTTGTTTCTACCTGCATAGTAGATGATGAAGCAGAATTTCCATGACTAGGGGAGAAGTTAAAATTTGAACATCTTGAAGAAGAGACAACTATTTCTGACCCTATTGATGATGAAGGTTCTTCCTTGGGTAATAAAGAGGAGATGATGGATTGAGAATCGACATCATTGTTCACCTCTGACATTGCTATAACTTCTTCTGGCCTAGTTGACAAAGTATAGAATTGCTGGATTTCAGCAGATGAAATGAAGGCATCTCCATTTGAGCTTTCATCATTTCCTGGTGAATCAACAATTTCTCCCATGTTGTCCCACTCAATTTCCGTAACTAACATTATGGAAGTTTCCATAAGAGTATTTGTATTTGGGTCTATCCTATCAATTTGACTGATAGGCAACACATATTCTGTACTCACATGTATGAATGGGTTTACTGGAATCTTTTCCAAACCATTTAGAGAATTAATTTTGGTAACCTCCTTTGTCGTGGATTTCTCTTTTCCCTCCATGTGATAGTATTCTGCCTCAATGTATTGAGATTTACATGTTTTGAAAGGGGATTTATCACCATACAATGTCCCAATTTTACAATTGAAACAATATTTGAGACACTGATGGTATGATGAAGATATAGTCGTATGTCGATGTAGAAATGGTCTTCAAAGAAAAATGTTGAAGGCTATGTCATGACGGACAACCATGAAATCTGAATTGGATACAAGGTCTCCAAACAAAGTTCTGAGTGTAATCCCACCCAGAGTTTCTTGTTAATTTTTATCATATCCTTGCAACATCAAAGTAGAAGGAGATAAATCAGATTCAGTGAGGCCCAATCGACAAAGTGTACGAATAGGAATGAGATTGACTCTTGAGCCATTATCAATAAAATCTTGTCAGATGTCTATATCATTGACCTTTCCAGATAAAAAACAAAGGTTTGATATGTCCATGTACAACATCATCTTCATCATCATCTGTAAATGATATCACTGCATGGCATTCTGCAGGATCATTCTCTATATGGTAGACTTCACCCGCAGCAATTTCATTTTCGAATTCCTGTGGACTTGACAAAGCCTCAATGAGTGCCTCTCAAAGATCCTTTGATATATTCAAGGCATCTAGAATTTATAACATGGTCAGTAATTGGGAAAAATGTTTCAAGGAATCATACTTTTAGTCCAAAGGTCTGTGTTTCCCAACAGGAACATGTGGTTTCACATGTGCCTTAGAATTTGATGCTTTGGAAGTAGATGCATCCCGTATCGGGGTAGGAATTGGAAATACCCCTGGCTTTGTCAAATTAGAACGAATAGGTCTATTTATTTGCTGATAGGAATAAGGTGTAACCTCTAACAAATCCTCTAAAATAACCGTTCCAGCACTGAATATGCCATGTGTTAAAGAACTTTCATGTTCCTGTTGATCCCATTGAAGGTCTTTACCACAAGTTTCGGCCGCATATACTGCTCTGGTAGGGGTAAGTTTGAAATAGTGGCTTCTGGAATATCCACGTCTTCTCCTGTATCCTAGACCTCTGTCTCTTCCTCTAATTCCTCTATTTGATATAGGGAACTTAGGCTCATCATGATCAAATTGTGACTGGCATAAGGATCTGTTAAATGAATCATGTTAACAGAACCAAAGATCAACTCTTCATCTGATAAAGATTATTCCTGATTAGCTAATTCAGTTTCTGTCGTTTGGTGGGGTGGTGACCGTGCTTTTGAAGTAGATGTCATAAAATCTTCCAGAGTCGAAGACAGTTTAGGCTTTGACATGAACTCGTCTTCTTCTGACTGTTCTTCTTTCTTCGAGTTATGCCGCTTCTTTGAAGATTTTCCTTCTGATGAAGGGGGTTTTTTATGGAATTCATTGCAGAAGACAAAATTGGTTGATTCAATTATGTTTATAAAATGGCATGAGTTAGGTTGATTGTTTTCCTAACCATCCAATCATCATATTTCTGCGCATTTTTACTTTTGACTTTAGGCCACTCACCTTCTTCCTCTAGATCAGTAGTAGTATCACATGCTACCTGGGTTGAAGAAACATTAAGTTTTAACTATCTACAGTCCACCATCTTTTGAAAAAGATATTTGAATACAAAACACTCTTGAATGGGATCCCCCAACATCTAATGAAATGGGAAATAGTTGGGAAGGTCTTCATCTCCTTCCTTGTTTGGCTTTTGGGCCTTGGAAACGGAACAAGATTATTTTACAGAGCTGAGATGAAGTATCCAGGAACGTGTTCATTTCAAAAAGAATAAACTTTTTTATTCAAATATTCAAACAGTTTCCGCCATTGATCCCTTTGATCATATTGACGAGGCGGTCGTTGTTTTTGACACTCATGAGGTGGAGCCCTTCGATATGATGTAGGTTTTGAAGTGGAAGCAGGTACATGTGCTTGTTTAAGCGTAATTGTAGCAGTATCTGCTTTCCCCATTCTCCTTCCTGGAACTGATGGAATTACACAAGTTTTAGCCTTAGTCTTTGTAAGAGAGTCTTCGATCTGCTGAGCGATTGAATTAAGGTCTCTAAACCCTCCTTTGTATTTCACAGGGATCAAAGGTGTGCATAATTCATGACGTAAATTTTCCACACAGATCAGAAACGATTATTCTTGAGGGAGTGTTAAACTTAAGGAATATGTTAACCCCTTCCATTGTGCAATGAAATCTGAAAATCTTTCATTTTCCCTTTTCTTACAATTTGTAAGATCAAAAACTGTCGTCTTTGGAAACATTGAGCTTAATTGAAGAAAGAATTTTTGACAGAGATCTTCCCACCCAGTAATTGACTGGGATTACAAGCTTGTATAACAGACAAAAGTAGATCCCTGTAATTAATTTAAAAAACACCTGAGCTTAACTGCTTCTTGTTGTTGATGAGTTCTCATAATAGGATCACAACTAGAAAAAAAATGTGTTAAGTGTTGTTCTGGATCTCCCGAACAATTAAAAATTGGGAATGTGGTACTCGCAAAATTTGATGGGGGAGTAATTGCATCAACCCATTCAGGGTAAGATCTCTTCTCCGATTGAACTGGTGCACATTTTCCTTCTATAGATTCCAACTAAGCTGTTAATGACTCAATGTTAGTCATTAATTTTTGAGAAACATCTAGTTGTGCTTGGACCTGTGCAGGTGCAAGAACTGGAGTTTAGACAGGTGTGGTGACCTGTACGGTCACTGATGGTAGTACTGCCAGTTTTTGTCATGTACAACACATAGGATTAGACCTATGAGGGTGTACATGTAAAGGGGTATATTCTTGATCCATCCCAATAGCTGCAACAAATTCTCTTTACTGACTAACTCCAGCACACTTAGGAGGATGACTACCTTGATGTAGTTCTATACTTAACCTCCTTAACTCCTTTATTTCTTCTTCCTGCTATGCGAACCTTTCCTCTAATTAGAGTGATTGTCCTTATCCAAAGTTAGGGGTAACCTGACTTTTTTCCATTCCCCTTGTTGGAAGCCTTTCAGAGAGGGGGAAGTTGGTTATTTGAAGGAATACATAAATTATGGGTAAGCCTTCGATTTCGGGTACGCAAACCTTCTTCATTTGCCTCCGTGTGTAGAGCCTCTTGAACAGGAACTTCTTTATCCGATTCCTCTGAGTGAGCCTAATGTTCTGGGGGATCAGTGAAAATGGCATTGGTGACATTTATCAATGCATAACGCATTGCAGCCCTTCTATTAGTGCTTCTGTGATACTTTCTTCTTCCATGTCCTTTATGAGACATTGCCTTTTGTTTGGTTGATCCCTCAGGAACTTCTTGATGATCCGTAATTTAGAGGGAATATCCTGATAATTCAGCTCTGCATTCCTCTTTTGGATTCCTCCCTAATCGAGAGAAAACTGACTTTCGCTGAGGAGGAGATTGAGGATGTGAAAAATTCCCCAGTCCGGTGGACTGGGGCTGTTCCGGCTATTCTTGCTCAACTCCTTGAGTCCTATCTGTTGATCCCAAGGGTTGGATTAAAAGAGTACCCAGTCTGGCAAGATGAGGTGGTTCTTGAGCTACTAAATCTAAGACTTTCTTAAAAGCTCTCCTAGTTTTGCGGACTTTAGTCCGGAAATTAGCCGAATGCAACATCCAACATCCACTCAAATCACCTGGCTCAGATGACCGTTGGATTATTTCTGACACTTCTATTACCTGATGATGTGCATTCTCTAAATGATAAGCATGTTCTATATTCTCATTTTCTTGATGCAGAGTAATTCGATGACTTTTTCTTTATATGCTTGACTTTGGGAAGAACTAGTTGAGGCCTATTCCTGAGCAAGAATTTAATTACACACAAAACCAGTTGGATGTGGTCATCCATGGGAAATAACATTGCATGAGACTACCTTTGGAAGTATTTGTTGGCTGGAGATCACAGTAAAATCCAATGCTCCATGAACACCACATCCCCTAATATGAATACTAGATGGGGCATTGGTAATTAACTGGTGCAAACTTTTTAACGCGCCAAGGCATGAACGCTAAAGGGTTCTCTGCTACTTTTCAACCTTTGGATGTCGGGAAACTGAGAGAGATTCCAAATAAATTTGGTGTCGTAACCCTTCTATTATCTTGACATGATTTTCATATTCATCATAAGATAATATTTTCTCTTTTAAATGAAAAATAGTTTTCCACATGTTGAGATTAATATCGTGAATACAATATTCCTTCAACATTTCAAGAATATCATACTAAGAGTCAGCCAAAGGAAAAAACATGACTGGTACTTCACCTTTCTCCAGTTGTTTTCTCATATTCAGCACTTCATCCTTATCATTAGATGAAGATTATTCTACCTGATTAGACCAAAGATGGTGCTTATTTGTTGCTCCATCAGATTCAACAAGATTAGTAGAGAATTCATTTATCAAATTAGATGATGAATGACCTGGGGGTGGTTCAGAGAATTATCTACACCCCAGGATATCTTCTGATTGAGAAAGTATTTCACCCACCAGTGGTAAAGCTTCAGACATGATTGGCTTCTCATTTTCAAGTGCCTCAAGATAAGAGGGATTTCTCTTTACTTCATTTTCCATTGAATAATTTTCCAGGAAATGCAAATTACTACTGCATAGAGGACATTCGTAGCTAAATTAATCATCATGGGGAGGACCACCATGGTGGGTTACAGAAAAGGATGAAACCTCTTGCTCCATGGTCTTCTGGCCATGCAGAGGGTTATCGTGGCTCTCATCTGAAGATGATACTTCGAGATCGACCGAACTGTCATGAATCAAGCTTTCATGAGGAAATTTCTGATGAAGACCTTCATAATTATTGATGTTACTTCCAAAATTTGGAAATTAGAGAGTAGAATCTTGAGCTGTAACAGATAATTGTCTGAGTGCGTCAAGAACTCAAACATTGAGCAAGGCCTTATTTTATATTGGCTCTTGATTTCTCGACTGTGCCGGACAGGTCTTTTTCTTAGATGCCTTCTTACCCACTTTGGAAACCACTTGTTTATGACAGTGGTTTCTATGGGTAGGTGTATGTTTCTGCTAAGGAGAAATGGTTAGGTTTGGATGATTATATACATTTAAATCGGGTGTATGTTCTCGGCTTGATTGTCCGTATGATATGGGGGAGTATGCCCCACAACCCTCCTGGACAAGAACAGAGGTGTGTATCTGCACCAGAGTGACATGTTGATGAGTCACTCCACTGATAGGGACAGATTTTTGATTCTTTCCCTATGATGTCGCTGAAGTTTTTATAATATTCTGACATGCATATAGAATATGGGTAGGGATTTGATTTTGCTCTTTCATCATTGTCATAATGTGCTTGGTGACTTCAGCTACCGGAATGGGAATATACATCCATTCCATGTCTGGAGTAGGTGTATGTACCTAGTTCTGTCCTCCTATTCCTATCAACAAATTCTGACAGTACTTATGCATAGGGGAAGAGAGTTGATTCTACTCCAAATTTTTCATCGGAGCTTTCCGAGTGACTTCTCTGGGTGCTACCAAACAAGACTATTGGCAGGCTTGATGAATATTGGAAGGTTTATATGCCTTCATGATATTCCTCGTCAAAATGGTTGATGGATTTCCTTCAATACTGGTAGACAAGACTACTGGCAGAATTGGTTATTGTAAGCAGGTGTATTTCACTGTTTACAGGTGGTCACCATATTTGGTTGGCGAGCTTCATTGGATGCAGTCAGATAAGCCTGCTGACTAGCTGATGAATTATAAATAGGTGTATGTGTCTGCCTATAGTACTCCATCAGAATTTCCTAACGGGATCGGTGGGTATCTTCCGGACAAGTTTGTTGGACAGTGGGATTAGAATGGATGGGTGTGTGTGCATGCTCATTGTCTGTCATCAATTTAGGTTGATGGACATTTTCGGAGGGGGAAGAGGTAAGAACCTACTCCCTGTTGGCCGAATTTCGCATCTGGTGGTTCGTCTTTCATTCTCACGTCTGAGGAACCTGAGACGAACGCCTAGAGGTGATACACTCATCATGTTGAGGGTGCACTACCACACGATTCTAGCGGCGATTATTGATGGGAGTCCTCGGGAAGGATTCCTGTCTTCTTGAACTGAGGCCTAGAGTGACCTCTTCATTCACCTCCCTATAATATGGGAGGTATTGGCTGTTGCATTCTAGGGATATTGACCTGAAATGGTTAGAGACGGTGGTTAGCACCGCTTGCTTCTTGATCATTGGTCATCACTGTCCGGGCAATCAGGGCGAGTTATTAACCTGGAGGGCTTGTCGAGCAGCCTCTAGAGTTGGCATGGTACCGTGTTGATGGTATTCCTTCACCAACACATTTGATACCCAGCGTTGTAGATGCTGAGTAGGTGATGTTGTCCTCAAAGAGGACGAGGATCCAGTAGGAGTAGCGGTCGAGGCATTCACAAGTGTGAATTTTAAATAATCCATTTCTGTATTGCAGAGAGATATTGGAAAAGAGTGCATGTTTGATATAACATACATAATCAAGATAAATTTGGCCCAAACTACATCTTTTTTATGAGAATATATGTTATTGATTGCTTTGTTGGCCCTAAAATTGAGTTAAATATGGGCCTAACAAATAAGTAAAACATCATTTAACTTGGTTAAGGATTCATGTCGAGTTCACCATTTTTTTTTCTTCTAGAAATGGGGATGACCTTGTTTGTTTAAGGTTCAAACTTTCCAATAGGTTTCTAACGGGTTTAATCATATAACTGGAAACATCTAATCATTCTATATCCATTTGTACCTACTTTCCAAAGGTAGGTTCTCATTAGTTGTGGACTGTTGAGGCTTAATAAGTTGCATTGGTCGAGAGGATGGGAGGTCAGGCTCATCACACCTTTTTGGGGGGGATTATTGCCTACTTCGGGACTCTATCATAGATTTATGTTATGTTCACAAATCCTTATTAATTCACCAAGTATAAAAATGAGTTTTCCTTTAGATTTTTCAATCAATGATTGATATGTATGAGATTTATAAAATCTTTTATTTGTATTTGTGGTTCTTAATCGATGGAGAATCATCTGTATGTATTATAGATTCTTAGTTAATGGTATCCTACAATACATTATATAAAAATATCTTGGTCATTATGATGACCATACTAGTTTTAAATCCACTTAGTGGGGCACTTGAAGTTTATTGTCATTCAGAAGGATAGGGATTATTTCAGAGTTGGGATCGTACTCGCAGATGGGCTAACTAAATATCCTTGTTAAAGAGGAATCAAAACCCATGTAGTTTTGGAATTATGATATAGTTTAAAGTCATATGGGACAGATGAGAATTAATGAGTGATAGGCTTGAACCTTAGAATGGCTTCCTACGTACTCTACTTTTAAGGCAGATATTAAAGTCCATGTAGTTCGATTAGGAAGTGTGGGGATTACGTATGATTAATGGCCCAAAGAGATGTGTCATGGTTACTTTTACATTCGAAGCTCACGTGAGTCATGATCGGTGTGAGAAATAAGAAGTATCAGTAAACCTGAGGATTTGTGCCACGAAAGATGCGGTCACAAGGAATGATATTGAGATTATGTATGTGTGACTTCCCAAGTATGTGAAGACTAGGATTTACTTCCAGAAATAAGCCTAGGAATAGGGTCCATAAAGATATTCATGCTTTATAGAGATTTGGATACTCTAAATTGGGGCATACTTCTGAAGAGGATGCTCAAATTAGGGGGGACTTGGGGCTTACTCCTAAAGAGGATGCCCATTAATAGGGTCCATAAAGGTATTTGTGATTTATGGAGAATTAGATTCTTAACTTGGGGCTTACTCATAAGGAGGATGCCCAGATTAAGGTGGAATTTAACTTATGATTGGGGATTACTCCTAAGGAGGATGCCCATATTTAAGGGGATTTATGATTGGGGCTTACTCCTGAGAAGGATGCCCAGATCAAAGATTCTATCATCTTAAGGGATGAGATTGAATGAAGGGAACCTCTAAACGTAGTGATATAATGTTATATAAATCACAGGGTTTTGGGAGATATTCCACATAACTCTTTTCAGATAAAGAATCCAACAAAGAAACCATGCCATAAGTGGATTTGAAGAGGGTTTTGAAGGCTATATCTTGAAGAGGAAAGGTGGATTTGAAGAAAAGAAGTGAATAGGATGGAAGGGCACCCAAAAAGAGGCAGGCGTGCAAGTCTTGTTTGGGCGCGCAAGTCCTGGTCGCCCAAGTATGCTTGCGCAACATGGGTTCACTTGGGAGATGGAAAGCCTATAGGGTAATACTTGGGTGAGACTTGGCTCAAGCCATTATTATTGTCCCTAGATGCTTCCAAAAGGTCGGCACACAAGTTTCCATGAGAGGAAAAGGTAGCGCGCAAGTATCTCCATTTCCCTTAAGGGATGGACACATAGGCGTGCAAGTATTGATGAGTTCTAACACTTAGGCCTTATTCTTCCTCTTTAGATCTTCCATTCTAGGTAATAAATTACCTTAGAAGTGTTCGGAAGACTTCAACCAGAGACTAGGATGCCCAGAGCTTAATTGTGATTTTTGAAAACTCTGTCCCCAAAATGGGGGGCCCATAGGGGGTATTTATAGGCCACTTCATGTTTGGGCGAAATTTCACTTTGAGTGCACAAGTGACCTACGCGCCCATGACTGGCACGCAAGTGACTTGCACGCCCAAAGCTGGTGCGCAGGTATATGTGCATTCCTTAATGAATTTGTGAAATTATTGATGTTCTTCCCACTTATTTTCTTGAGGTACTCTCTTTAGTCAATCTTTGGACTCTGTGATGGAACGGAGCATCAACAACCCCCAACCACAAGACCAACCTACTCTAAAGTAACACACTCGAATCAGAATTTGGACCTATAAAATATCTTAGATCTACCGATTCCAATTTAAATATGTAAGGTGTAATTATAAACTACTCAGTAGGTAACCACTAAATAATCCATAAATTTCCTTTCCTGATACATCAAAAAAAATTAGTTTGAAAATACATATATAAAATAGGTTTTTTATCATTTAAATAACCTAGAACATATTTCCCTCTTTAAAAAAATATGCACTTCTTTTCTTTTTTAAAAAGGTTTTTCATTTCCAATATCTAGTTTGCAGAACCAAAACACAAGTGAGAAACCTAATAAGAAGTTAAAGCGTATATGATAAAAATAAGAGAAACAGTGCAGATAAAAATTGAAAATATGAGTAAATCATGAAACGAAGTTCATATTATGTAAACAGAATATATAGACAGATAATCATGGTTGTTTCCTAACTATATCTAGAATCAATCCCTTAAAATACTTGGTTCAAACTCACCTATCGGTCTATGGTGCAATTCTAGGGTCAATAACCAACATACCACTCTAAACTATCCAAACCAGTGGCGCATCCCACCTAGACTCTCAACTAATCCATGGAATACTGACCCCTTTAATCAGGGATGATAATCAACCATAACCCGACCGTCTATATGATGCTAGGACTACCATGATAGTAATATGTGGTGATTGAGGAGGTCCTCACACATGTGTATCAAACTAAAACCTACATCTACCATAATTTCCTATCCCAAACATAGACACCACCTATGTGATAACCCTATACTTGGAGGGTCCACCATAAAGGTTCCTATCACACATAAATCCATACACAAGTTACAATCATGCCTTTGTGTCACATGAGCTTTCAAACCATTTTCTAAACCATTTTGAAATATAGATCGAACCTAAACTTTACATCACTTAAAAACTAATTTCCCAAAGACAACACAAGGTACCAATTGGGCCTTAAACATTTCAAATCCAAATCCATTTCCAAAACAAGTTCCAATTCTAATGTGAAAACACTATTTAACTTGAAAGGTTCCAAATAGGCCTTTATCTCATTTTGTTACCAAACCACTTTAAAAAGTTCCAAATGGACTGAGCATTGATGGATGCATTTGAAACCACATTCAAAGACCATTTTGAAACCAAAAAATCATTTAGAACACATAGATTTTTTAGAAGATCCATTTTGGGAAGAGAAGGGCTAAATAAAAGAAGAAATATAAGGAAAAGGTTTTTTTTGAAATCTTGGGTTCAAGGGAAGAATTTTTAAATACATTAATTACCATTTATGTTTCTATCCATGTGGGCACCCTTTTCACACATGGATATGCACAAATATAATGGAAAATCCACGTTAATCCACAAAATACCAATAGTTTCATGTTATTAATAACGAGGACTATAACAAACCCTCACAAGAGTCTATACATAAGCACTAAACCAAGAAATCCACCAAAACCCACACACACCAAATTCATTTCACAATAAAAAAAATACTACCAAAGCATGGCCAAATCCAAACATAATCAAAAGAACCCAATTTTCTCTTTAAATATCCAATTACATTTCATCAAACATCTGACATACATATACATAGATTCATCATTAGGGGAACCCTTTGAAAACGAATTTACATTAAAATTTCCAATTATAAATTTTCGAAACAATTATACTAACATTTCACAAGCATGAATATAACATTTAGAAATGATTTCGCAAATCATTATTATTCAAAGAAAAGTTTCATAAAGGAAATTGATGGAAAACCCTACTTCAATGGAATGTGGTTGCAATCAAACTCTCTAAGATGGAATAACTAGGCCACATTGAAAAACTGAATATCCTAAAACCAATGAAACACATCCCACATATCAACCAAAATCATTACGGTTTAGACAAAAGGAATCCCCATCAAAGGAAACCAAGAAGTAAGGAGATAAGGAATATGAGAAGAGGATATCAACCAAAATCCAAAGGAAGACACCTTATATTAGAATAAGGAGCACCAATGGAGGAGGAGGAACTAAGGGAAGGAGGTTTTGAATCCCCTTTGTGCACCAAAAATGAGCCAAGGGGGAGGAAATCCCAAATTGGGGTCAAAAGAGGGGAGATATATAATAGGAAATTCAAATTGTTAAATGACTTGGGCAAGTCATACAGTTTGGCCGCATGGTTTTCCAAAGTTTACGCCAACAGTTCACATCATACTAGAGAATGAGTACCCCTACATGGGTTGGCCACATGTTTCAGGGAACTATTCTCCAACCGTGCTCCATAGCTCTGTCAAAAATTTCAGAAGCTCTCACACTCTTGTTTCACGGTTCCTTTTAACCGTGCAAAAGTCATGCACCTTGTCCCGGACACCATCCCTAAGCTGAAAAGTTTCTAATCATATTCTCATGGTTTTACCCAAACCATGTTCTTGTTGTACAAATAAATATATTTAATAAGAATCTTAATTATTAAGGACCTTATCCTCAATAGGCCACATGGTTAACCCCAAACCATGCACACAAACCATTCATAGGCCAAAAAGCCACCCAGAAACTCCAAAACATAAAACTTTACACCAATATCTCAACCTATACCTCAAAAAAAGTGTCCAAAATCAATATAATACAAAAATAAAATATAAACCAAGGTCGGGTGTGACAGGGTAGGTGCTTTTTTATCATTACACACTTCTTTTTCATGTGAAATCCTTCATCACAACAACTTTTTGTTCTTAGATTATATCTAGTTCAACACCCCTAGAATTATATGAAATATATTTTCTAATTTCTTTAATACCATTAATTTCATGCTACACCGTGTTAAGCTAGCATTACATGCAACACCAGTTTAGCTTGTGTTGCACGCAACACTGAGTTTCTATGAAACATCATTTTATTGTTATTTAAATAAATATAATCTAATTGTTAAAGTATAAGGTATGAATTTTATTTAATAACTTATGAAAATTTATTTTTTATAAGATTAATTCACTGGTTACCAATTATTTATAAATGAAAATATACACAATTTAATATAAAGAAAATATTTTTATTTTTATGCTCCCAAAGTAATTTTTTCCTTATAAATTAAATAAATTACAATTAGTGAATGATATTAATAAAATATATATGTTATATATTCAATAAAATACTCTTTATATTTATTCAATACATTTTATAATCATATTATAAGAACAAACCAAATTTTATGCACAAAATTTATATTTTTCAAAAGGGTGATTTTACCGCCTTTTAATAGAGAATCCATTTTAAATCAACATTTTCACACTTTTATAGTATTTACATTACAAAATAAAAAAAAATTATTTTAAATATGGATATAAAAATTTAATTTTGTTTAATTTTTGGTATTTTTCTATTAAGTTTCATGTTTTGATGAATAGTAAAATAATACTAAATTTTAATTGAAAACAACATTTTTCATCAAAATAATTGTTAGTGTCAAATAATATTTTTGATTGGTTTTATACTATAAATAGATCAAATTTTTATAATTTAATATATTTTAGTTCATATTTATTAATTTTACATTGAATTTACATATAAAAACATTTCAATCTTTTGTATGTTTTAACTTTAATAACTTGTTTTCTCCCCCCATCAATAAGATTAATTTTAAATAAATTAACACAACTCCTGTGATTTAAATTTTGAAGAAAAAAATCATATTTTTAATCAGTGGTTAAAAACTTTGTAAATATGTGTATTTTATTTCTAGAAATTATGAATAGTAACTTTAGTAATTTTTTATTAACTTGGTAAAAGGTAAATCAGGTAATTAAGGGTAAAAAATATTGTTATAAATAATATAAAATTATCCTAACACTTGTTAAAATTTCATTTTATGAGTTTGTTTGAACCAAAAACATATTTGGGCCAAAATTATAACATTTTTAAGACATTTGGATGAGATTAACACATTTTTTATTTTTTTATTTTATGAAAATTTAAATACTTCATACTCATATTTTTAATAAACTATACCATTTTTTTATATGGTTATATAGAAGATAAATTCAACTCTAAATAGTCATTTAAAAGATAATTTTTTTCTTTATCTTGGTAATTTATTTTAATTTTAAGGAAATAAATAAATACCTTAAAGGATTATACAATGTTGATGTAGTAATTGTTTAATTAATTAAAATACCAAATAAATGATTTTCAAAATATTAAAACAAATAAAATTTGATACAATATCATCCAAGAATTTTATGTATGACTTTTAAATGTTATTTATGCATTAATATATTTGGTTTTTATAAATCATGTTGTTAGGATATTTTTAAAAATACATGTAATGAATAGTTTCAAAATTGACACTCTTTATATTTTATTAAAGTAATATTTTATTCATTTATTTAGAAATCATAAAAATATTAAATAAGGTAAATATGATGATATATGGTCTAAAATATCATAAATTTTCCATATATATTCTAATTTATACTTTATATGTTAAAATTACTTCCTATTAACATTAAAAACTTTGTTACAATAGTTAAATTTAATATATGTTAACTAAGTGTTAATAAAAAATATAATGTTTAAAATTAAATCAAACCCTAACTATAATTTATTAGTTGATGATATTAAAACCTTATCACTTCTTATATTCAAATACATGACATTTTGGTGGTATTTTTATTGAGGTTTAATTCATTATCAATTAATATTTTATAAATTCTAAAAGAGCCCCCCACCTCAATTATAAAAGGGCGCCTCCTCTCTCACTTCTTTTCTACCACATTGAGCATTTTATCTCGATCAAACCCTACCCATTTCTCATCCCAAAATCATTATACACATTCTATATATTCTTTTCATTCAAAATGATGAACTATAGAGTCTTTTAGAGTAGATCTTAAGGAGTTGTTCAAAAGAATAAGAAATTACTTAAACCGATCATTCTCATTTTCTAATTTTATATACCTACTCTAAATATATGATATATATATATAATAAAATAATAATTTAAAAATAATAAATTTTCTGAAATGTTATTATTTTTATGAACACACCATTATACAAACCCTTTTCCAAACAAACAAACAAAATGGAAGTATCGCTCATGCATACTTATGGATTATCGTCTACACGTAGCGATACAATTCATTTTCCATCACAATATTTTACGAGTAATAATTATGATAAGTTTAATATTTATATATAATATTTATGATATAATTATACTTATATAATTAAAATAAAATTTCTACCTTTTACTATCCATCTAATATTTTTGGAAAATTATAACTTCACTCGTGCGTACGTATGACTTACCATCTCCACGAGGCGATGTGTTCTTCTATTCACCTATATTTCACATAGATAGTGATAACGATTAATGTTATGATTATATGTGTTTTATATGACATAAAAAGTATTATTTAATGATAATATATCATATAATTTCTTTTCTTTTAACGTGATTATAAAATGATAATAGTGTTCATGCGTACATACAACCTACCGACTCTACGAACGATGTATTTATTTTCTATATAGAATGTTTATAAATAACTATAAATACATATATAATGAATATATATGATATTTATATCACTAATATCATTATTTAGATGATTAAAGCATGATATATGTAATAGTAATAAGGATAAAAAGTCAAAACATGAACGAAAAACAAAGAAGATACTATCTGAAGCGTAACATTAACAAGGAATTATAAAAAAAAAGGTTGATATTAAGTCAAAATTAAATTATATATTGAATATATATATGTGTGTCTATTATTATTTGGTATATTTATAATAAACCTATATTTAATATATGATAGGTTTTAATAAGTGTGAAATAATTAAATACTTAAGGTGAGGGATTTTTATCACCCTTTATTTCTGTGAGATATATGTGATAATAACTACCTATTCTTGGTGTGTGGGGTATATATTTCCCTATAAAATTTTATAAAACTAATTTACATTATTTTATTATATTAAATGGTTCAATTTATTTCATTCCTTCATAGGTATCCCTATTCACAAGTTACTCTAGTATAAAGGAATTTATGTCTCACTTTTATTTCTATGGGACACATGCTTTATACACTAATTGTTTCTTCCATGTGGTGTATATACAACCCAAGAAGGTATTTTATGAGAATTATCTAGATTAATATGGTATATTCATATCCATATAATTTTTTTCATTCATGGATCATACGATTCTACTGATTATAAAGTGATAAGTATTTATTTCCGAACCTCATCAATATTTGAGATTGTTTCATTTTAAGTATGTATTACGAAATATTTATCTTCCACATCCATGTTTTCTAAATATGTTTTCAAAAACATTTTTACTATTCTCCTATGGATATTTAAATTCATTTTTACCCATTATTAACTTCTTAATACATGGTTTTAAAAGAATATTTTTTTGAGGTACATTGTGACTTTTCCGACAAAAGTATAAAAGGAATGTTTTTTTAACTTATACAGCATGAATGAAATTTTCCTCCATTATAAAGCCTTAATTATTTGAAGTTTTCTTTAAAATATTCTAGGGTTATATTCAAAGAATTTTTTTATTTTAAAATTTTTCATCACTTTACGTAAAGAAAACATTTTCAAAAAAGAAAATATATTTTCCTCAAGAATTATTTTCAAGTGATCACTCAAAATAATTGTCCATCTAAGATAATTTTATTTGATGTTACTTATGTTTTATTAGGGATATTATTAAATTGTACCATTTTCTCTTTCTAAAAATTGTTTTTGTTTTTTATGGAATGATATTTATAAAAAACATTTCATTTCATGGGTTATATTATGATTGAATAATTTTTATGAAATCCATTTCATTCCACTGGTTCTGATATGATGAATAATTTATGTTCTTATGGAACATATATGTATGGTTTTCAGTGGTCTATTTTTTTCATTGTGCATCCTCATATCATGGTTTTGATGACAAATAAACATCTCTCTATTATAACAAAATTCATGTTAAAACATAATATAAAATAAATATTTTTATGTTTATTTGTAAAATTTTGAATTTAGTGTACTATAAATTAATAATTGACATCATGTGTGGTCAAAGTTTTGGATATCCATGCCTTGGATCCAAAAAAACATATCTCTAGATTATTTAAATTGATCATAAATATCATCCAATGAGTCATGAAAAATAAAAAGGAATAAGTAATAAAAATAATAAAAATATATTATATACTCTTAGTGTGTAGAGTTTTCCCACAAATTATAGGTATTAAAAATACTATAACATCTATTACTTTCTTTTCAAATGTTGTGGCTACTTTGTGTGCTATTACTAAAATTAAATCTTCTTATATTTGTGTTTTTTCCCTTTAAGTGTAATGGAGACTAATGAATCCATATTTTCTTTCAATACGTATTCCATTTATATTGGTGTTATATAAATTATTTTAGAAAATATGGGAAGTATTAAAGTATAATTAACATTATAGTTCAATTACGAGGTAAAATTTTTAAGAAATTATACATCATGTTTACATTTAAAATATAGGAACCCAAAAATTTATACTTGAGAGTTTCATTTAAATTCTCAAGACTAATCATGTCAATAATGGCCTCTCCATACATTTTTTATTAATATTAATTATAGGACATATTTCTATTTTGGGGAATTTTATCTGTGTTAACTTATACTATTAATAAATGTGGTTGTTGACAGGCATCAGTTGTGCGGGTCGTTTGTTTCCACACAGGCATGGCAGATTAAAAATTTATATGTGTCCTAAACATTACTAACTACTAGAGTGTAGTATAGTAGACTTCTGAGGTTGATCCCATGAGGAGAACGTCGTTCTGTAGGGAGAAGAAATCTGGTCTTGAATCCTTTGCTGGAGTCCTTACTAGCTTGACTAATGTTTGAGATTTTTCTAACTATATATATATCATTTAGGCTTATCAACCCCCCCCCCCCCCCCCCACTTGAAACATTGTTTTTCTTCAAGACAAATATCACAACTAAGATTTAAAAAATGATAATCAATTTTTAAAGAAATAAATATATGTTATGTCTATGAAATTAAATTAAGTGTGAGTATAAAATTGTTCAAGTTCCAATTTTAATCCTTCCTAGTAAATTAGTCATACCTTAGAGTTCAAATTTTCAAAACAAATTCTATTCTGTAAATCATAATCTTTTAATTGTTTCGTAAGCTAATGCACAGTTGTAATTTACCTCCCCATACTTTTCTCTCATCACATAGGGTAAAATGTATGTAAGGTATGCTCGTACCCTGAGTCAATGTTCCCAACCAAAGGCTTCCATTGGTTCTATCATCTCCACTGTGTAAAGAAAAGTATAAAAATAATCTTGAGGACTTTTAGAAACAAGGTTCTGATGACTCTGAGGATGTATGTAGGTAGGTAAAATGAGAAAATTAGGCTCGAAAGGAGGATAATATCTAAATTAAAATGCAAATTAAATAAGATAAGTGTGACAAAAGTTCTCCATCTGGTAAGTCAGGTTCATACTCCATCAGCTCAGGTTGGATCCATATGTATAGTAAGTAAGTAGATAAAGAAGTAATTATGTTCCTTTCCTTTTTCTTTTTCATTTTTATTTTTTCAAAATTATTCCTAGGATAGATCTCACATCCATCACCTAACCACATATGATCCTTTGAGGGATTCATCTATCTAGAAAATTTTCATTTTTGACCCTCCTAGTACACAACCCAAATCAATTTTTTTCTTTCCTTTTAAATTTTATAATAAAATAGAATACGAATGAGATACAAAGAAAGGGTATATGGATCACAACCTAGTATTCAAGTGAGCACACTACACATATCTAAAAGTTAAATCCTCTCATTATATTTGAATACCTCCCCCACACTTGTTCAAAAATAATCTTCAAGAATTGTACAAAGAGCATGGTAGGAAGGTAAATAGGTTTGAAATAGATTTTCTTCCAAGAAGTCATTCATGGAAACTATGGGATAAATGAAGGATAGATGTCAGTTGGGTCTCATGTAAAATGTCTATCAAAGCCTACCTCAATCATTTTAAAATTACACTTGTTCATCCATAATTTTGATAAGATCTCAGTGAAAGTTCTAGTATATTTACATGTCCCATGTATCTCTCAAGAAATATGGTCAGAAAATAAAATGAGATTAATGAATTATAATCCTTTCAAGTAATGAGAATAAAATTAAAACTATAAATTAAAAAGGGCATAAATCCTAAGTAGTGATTTAATTAACCATAATTTAAAAGATTTTACATTTTAATTTAACTTCTAAACTCATCAATCATTCAAAAATTCTAGGCTGGGGTGAAACATGGTTCTTAAAAAAAATTAACTTTATTTTTAATTTACATGGGCATAATGGTTTTCAAATTTTCATCATGCTTATCAATTTAAAAAATGTCTCATAGAATAGTGATAATAGGTAAAAAATCAAGTGTATCACTAGTGATTTCTTGAGTCCCCCCCCACACACACACAACTTAAAAGAAGATAGTGTCCCCGCTATCTAGGAAATAATGGGTGGGAGTGGTGTGGTAGTGAATTTTTGTAATTGAATTGACATTTAAATGTTGAAATATTTTAATAATAGGGAATCAAGTGCTCCCTGAGATTAAGTAGTTTCCATGGGGGTGTATGAGCTATCTTAAAATTGAATTTTTATGCACCTGCAAAAGATATTAGAATAAATACCTTGAACTATCAAACAAGCGTTAATTCACATGTGTAAATATTTGAATAGTTGAAAATCAAGCAGGTTCAAAAATAACGGATAATAATAACCATGTTATTTATTGAATGAATTTTTGTAAAAAGTACTGTAATTAAACACTGAAAAATCCAAGACTCATACAAAACTCAAAAATAACTATGGGTTTCCTCCCATAAAGAGCTAACTTATCATCATCAGCTAGATGGGTGGATCAAAAATTCAAAGAGTGGGACCACCATCTCAGTGGCTCCTTTTATGCTTGAATTTACTGGTTGTCATGTCCTTGAGTTCGCATGGTCACTTTTAACTCGATTCACACCTTTATGTGCATCTCGACTGAACATTAAATGCGGTATAAATTGATTCATTGGTTTAGGTGGTTGATTTTTCGAGTGGATTTCTAATGATAAATCCTGAAGTTTATTGGATAATTTTTTGACATGATGGGTTACTCGTTTCAGAAGAAATAACAAAGGAATGGGTTGGTCTATTACATCGAACAACCCATAGGAGCTAGACATTTCTATTGAAAAAAGAAAAAAGGAAGTAAAAATAAACACACATTCAAGATTTAAAGAAACCAAATACTTTATATAAAAATATCCATGTAGAGTAAAATAAAGTGAATAACATCCTGCCCCTACAAAAAGTGTCCAAAATCTCAAAAAGTGTTGAAAAAACAAATCAGTTCTCCATGGAAAAAATCTCCTCCATGGTCAGACCAGTAGCAGAAGATGAAATGAACTGGTCAGCTAAATCACCATCACTAGCGGCAGTAGTAGTGGTAGGTGGGGCTGAGGCAGATGGTGGTGTGGTGGAGGTGGTAATCTTGGATGGGGTAGGTGGCGGGGAATCCCTAATCAATACATTTTCCATGTGTCTAGAAGCTGGATCAATGAAAGGGATGTTGGGGGTGGGCCTAGTGGGTGCTCCCTTGAACTTCCAGGCCTGATCCGCAAGAAAATCCTGCTGAGTAGCAGGGTTTATGACTTCAGGAGGTAGGTTATAGGGTAGATAGGGTGAGGGAGGAAGGGTGGATGAGGAAGGTCCAGTGTTAGTAGGTGGTTGAGGGGTGAAGGAAGTAGGCTCAACGAAGGGAAGGTGGAGGTGGGTAGTGAACCCGCGACGATTCTATATGATGCACTGGAGGAGTACCCACAAGTTAGAAGGGTTGGGATGGGTAGGTTTAGGATGGGTGGATGAGGTGCTGGTACGGCCTACCGGTGGTGATGTGTGGGCGGAAGAATGGTGGGTAGAAGGGTCTTCTTATGCTGCTTCCGGTGGCTGCTCCTGCAGATCATCCTTTGGAGGTGCATTCGACTGGGGTATAGGGTCTTGGACTCCAGGAACACAGAAATATACATCTTCCTCCTTCACGAACATCCTCATCTTGTGTATGATCACATTATCAATAATATCAGTAGGGCCTACTAAGGTGATGGGATTCGAGATGTCAAAAATGTGGAGGTACCTGGCCAACTTGGTGATGAACGATCCACCCATAAGCATTCTTGCCTATTCTATATGAGCACTCAATAGTATGAGGTGAAATTGGAAGACATGTTAATTGGAAGTCCAACTATGACAGTAGTGAGGATAATAATTTCAAGCTGGATGGCATTGCCATGGGTCTCGTCTCATATGAACCACCCATATGCCATGGACCGATGCAGAATACATAGAGCTGGAGTCCTCAGTTGGGTGGACTTTGTTAGCCTGGGGTCATGGTGGAAAAAGGATCATGGGCGATGAGATTCCAAAGGCTTGGTACATACTTTTGATATAGACACGTTAGTAGGGTATGATAGATATCTAATATAACAAACCCCTCTGTGTAGATTACGAGTCCTACACCAAACTTAGCCATGGTGAGCTGGTGTGGTCTGCCACCTAGCCTGAAGTGAAAGGCATCCACTGATATGTTAAAGGTGGCTAGGAACTCTAAGAAAAACTCCATGTGTGTCTCCTCCCATATGTCAATGATGTTTTTAATGTGTAGTGTCTCCAATAATCTCAGGACATCATCTGTGATGTTCAACATTACAAGTATGAAAATATCCAGAGTCTTGTTGGTCCTCATGGATTTTTCCTAGAGCTGAATGAGATTAACCTGGAGCTATGGGTTGGTAAAGCATTGCACCAGGTGAAATGAAGATTATCATCTATAGACGGGGAGGAGCTCATGTCGTGTGAGATGGATAGAGTGTGGAGGGGCCTAGAATCAGGATGCTAGCTCGTGGAGGCAGATAAATCGGATGAAGAATCTGAAGTCTCGGGTTGCGGTCTCTTTGTATGCACCCTAGAGAGGAGGAGGAGGGTTCACTTTTTGGAATAATATAGGAAGTGTGTGATTCGTGAGGTTTGAAGGGGAGGAGCTGCAAGTAGGAATGAGTGGGTTAGGAGGAGGGAGCTCAGGTTAAAGGGGGGTCGAGGGGTCCTGACCCTTTGGTATTTTTAAAACTGACCTGAGCCAGGTCACAATGTTTACCTAAGGGTCACATCGTGATCCTTGAGAGAAATTGGATTTTAGAGTGACAAAGGCTCACATCCTAAACTATGGGTTCACAACATGTACTTCATTGGTTTCCTCTATTTTTTTCTCATTTCTCTCCCCACCTCTTTATTCAAATGAAAAAAAAAGTATCTCAAAAAAGACTTTTCCTATTATAACTTAACTAACTCCTATCCTAGGTTACCACCCAATCAGTTCTCATTTATAGTCGAGATCTTGACTCAATTAAGGCTCATTTGATGAAATAGTTCTTACAGAATGGTTCATGAAACATCTTCAATCCATGGTCATGTATTTTTTATAGTGATCTATCTGTGTATAATTCAGAGTTGAAAATACTAGGTAAGGATAAATATTCCCCAAGAAATGATTTTTTAAAGTACTGGGCTGAATTATGGATAGGATCAATGAAGGCACAATCTCTCTGGTGTGTGGTTCAATAAATTTAACTTCCTTGAAGTCAAATCCTCCTTATTTTCCTATAAAGGTTCCATCACTTACTTCTTTGTTAGCCATGGAATCTTCTTCATTTTGGGAAAGATATATGAGGTTATAGTCCTTGTTGTCATTTGAGTGTTTCATAGCCATAATTAGGTTAAACACAACTTGTTCTTCTCTCACTCTAAATATGATACTTCCTTGGTTCACATCGATCAATGACTTTCTTATTGCTAGGAAATGTATTCCAAGGATAATAGGAACATCTTTATCTTCTTACATGTCCAATACAAGGAAATCAGTTGGGAATATAAACATGAAGACTTTTACTAGAACATCTTCTGGAATGCCTCTAGGTTGCTTGACCGAGCGATTAGCTAATTGAAAAGCTACCCTTATCTCCTTGAGTTCTTTGAGTCTGACCTTATGAAAGATACTCATTGGAATCAGGTTAATTATTTCTCAAAGATCAGAGAGTGCTCTACAAAATTTTTATGTGCTTATCTCATAAGGGATTGAGAAGCTTCCAGGGTCTCTCATCATTGGTGGAATTTTTTTTTCTACCATAGTAGAACATTCTTCATTTAAGAAGATAACTCCTAGGACTTCTATTTTTCTTTTTTTTTTATAATAATTCTTTTAATAACATGGAATAAATAGGAATATGGAAAATATATTTCGTAAAAGGGATATTGATATGTAATTTATTTAACATATCCATGAACTTCTTGTATTGTATCTCCAGCCTAATTTTTCTTTCTCTTTCTACATAGGGAAGAGGTGGCTGGTATGGAGGTGGGGAAACATACATAGGTTCTTTATCAATTGGTACATCTTCATGATGTATGGTGGGAGTGACTTAACCAACTTTTAGATCAGGTACTGGTTGTTTTCTCGGCTCTTCTTCTTGTGGCCTTGCTTCTTTGGGTTGTTGAAAGTCTAGAATCATTCTACTCCTCATCACTACTTCCTTATATTCCTCTCTTGGGTATGTATCATTGATCCTAGGTAGAGTACATAGTAATCTCTCAGATAAGGACTTTGAGATTTGACCCATTTTCACTTCATGTTTCTTCAGGTCAGCTCTCTGGTTTTTCATATCTGTCTCATGGGTCTTCGTTCTTCGATAAGACTTTTTCACAAATAACACTATGAGGCTTTCCAGATTGCTTTGCATAGGTTCTTGATAAGGTATTGGCTTAGGTTGATGAAATTTTTGTGCTCTTTGAGGGAAGGTTTGTTTGTTATCTTATAGATAAGGTACATGGTTCAACAGAGGATACCTTGGTGGTCCTTGAGCTCTGAATTGGTTCTGTCCCCTTCTCAGTTAAAAATAACCCTGATTGTTCTGAGGTTGTTGCTGAGCAGGCCTCTATTGATAATATTATTGCTGCTGGAATGCAGATTTTGCAAATTTAAATTGTAGTAATTATAATATTTCTATGGTTGTTCATATACATCTTTCTAGTCTTGATAAAGATGTGTTCCACTGCACATCTCGCATGATTGAAATTCTACTACAGGGGAAGGATGGGTTTGAGTAGTCAATATCTAAAATGATTCTATATTTTTAATGAGTGCTTCCACTGGCACGTTTATCTTTGTGGTCTCATCAATCTGGTTGATTCCATGCCATGGTGGTCCACGATCACTCTTCCACAGACTGGCATTGTGAGAGACTTCATCAAGAATGGCTCTTCCATCTTCGAGAGTCTTGAACATGAGACCTCCATCAGCGGCTGCATCGACAACATTATGTTCTATTGGATACAGTACTTGATAGAAGGTTTGGATTTATATCTACATATCAATTCCATAATGGAGACACTTACTCATTAATTCTTTAAAGCGGTCCCATGCTTCCCCTGAAGATTTTCCATGAATTTGGTTGATATTTTAGAATGTCCAAATGGAGCTTCTAGGTTTTGATAGCTAGGAAGTATTTATCTAGAAACTTCTTGGCCAGTTCATCCCAAGTAATAATTGACTTGGGAGCATGACTCTTTATTTAGTCCTTGGATCTATCTTGTAAATAAAAAAGGGAAGATTCAGAGTCTTATTGCATCATAATAAACTCCCTGGTTGTGAATGGTATTGCAGACCTCTAGGAAGATGGAAACATGTTCATGTGGATATTCGCTTAGAAGACTGCTGAATTGCCCCATGTTCTAGATCATATGAATGAGTCTAGGTTTTATTTAGAAATTATGGGCTTGGATAGGGGTTATAACAATGCTATTGATCATAACATGTATTGATGGAAATCCATAATCCATGATCAGCTTCTCCTGGTTCATTATTGGGTGTTCTCCTGGAATGAATTGATGGATGGGGTTTGGCGGATTTGGTCTCGTAGGGTGGAATTTCTTGTCCATCACTGACTGGTGAAGAGAATAGATATGTCTTTCAATCTCAAGATCGATGTCCAAAGGGAAATGTGCTTCAAGATTCCTTAAACAAGTCAAGGGACTGTGGTACATGCATGGGGAAAAGGTAAAAGATTAAAGAGCATCTAAAAATGAACGAAAGGGGGTGAGGGGAAGGTAATCCTAGAACTAGACCAAAGTCCTAACACAAAGAACAGGGTTACCTCCCTAGAAACAGTGCCCAAAATCTGACAAGCGTGAGCCATGCGGGTCATTTGTTTCTACACGGGCATGTTAGATTAGAAATTTATATTTCTCCCAAACATTACTAACTACTAGGGCGTATTATAGTAGATGTCTGGGGTCGATCCCAAAAAAAAAGAAACTATTCTGTAGGGATAATACATCCAGTCTTGAATCCATTAGAGGACTCCTTACTATTTTGAATAATGTTTGGTATTTTTCTAACTAATTTTGTATTTACTTCAATTGATTAAAGCGGGCTTGGGATCAAGTTTGAGTATCTAGATAATTTCGATCCTAGTTCTAACCTTGGAAAATTCTTAATTGTTTAGTCTACAAAGCAAGCAGTAGTCATTAGTTAACCTTGGTCTAGTCTTATATATCTACCTAGGATGTAACTATTCCACAGTCAGGAGTCTATTTACAGTGCTAGATGCATTATGTTTAGCTTCTATTGTAGAAAGTTCCCTAATCTAATGGTTATAGTCTCAGTTTCGTCCAAATAGGATAGGGTAGTTTTCTTGACTATCTGATGGTAATAGTATAGTCGCACAAATGGTGTTTGGTGATTGGTTTATATCCTAATTACTAATAAAATAAGGTTTTCCATGTTTAGAACTAGATATCTAATAAATCTTGTAGATATTTTGACTCTTTATCCCTACCCCTAATGTGTTTAACTACTCTTGATGGTAATTAATGTAATAAAAAGAATAAAGAAAATCATAATAACTATGCTAATGGAATTGAATTGAATAAATATGTGAGGATATGAAATTAACATGTGAGAATACTTTAAATAAAAACCTTACTTTGAAGGAATGAAATGGAAATAAAAATGACGTGGGAATTGAAGGTGCTGAAGAAAACGAATCCAAGGCTCTTTGATTGGTAATGTAAAGAAATTACAAAGAACTAAAAAAATTTAAGAGGTAAAAGTGAATGGAATTTCAAAGGGAGACTAAAAGAGAGAGAGAGTTGATCGAGATTACTCCAATATGATACCAAGCTTCTCCTTAAATAGGTCGAAATGGTTATGATGTGTACTTAATCATCATGTTGTGAACCCTTAATCTGCATTACTTCGACCAGGATCTCCAGTGTGGCTTGAAGATCTTACATGGATTAATAATGTTTGACCATGGTCACGTCGTGTATGGTGGTTCATGATGTGTACCTCATGGGCATCTGGTTTTTTGCATTGAATCCTTGAGGGTTTCTCAGATTCTAGTTTGAATTGAGTCACAACGTGTAGGAATGCTTCATGATGTGAACTATTAATTTCTTCAGCTGGATGCAGGTTGTGATCATCAAGTACACGACATGAACTTGGCCATCACGACGTGTACATGGCCATTTTTGTATCTTTTCTTACTTTCTTCATTGGGATCTTGTGAAGCCCTATTTCCTGCAATATTGGATATCTACCATGTGCATTATCTAGTAAACGAATTAAAAATAATGGAAAACTGACAGCAAAAAAATATAAAATCTTGGCTTATCAGGTATGGATTTTATGGGGTAAGGGTAATCTTAGAATTTCTTTTTGATATATTATTTCATCATTTATATTGTCTTGACTTGACCTTCCATTTCCCATTTTTTTTATCCCTCTATAATAACATACCTTCTTCAAACCTTTTTTCATTAATTGTAAATTATTTTTTGTATAAAATAAATTCAAAAGGACATGACTCATTATCCTCATATATCATTATTAGATTAAACATATGTGCTATGTATGTTTAGATTGAATGTTTTACCATGTGAACTTTAAGATCATCATGGGTAAGTATTATTTCATTTATTGGCTCATGATTTGTGTTAATCCCTACTCTCACATGATATTTTTGAAGTTATTTATTATGTAGAATATCACCTTAGATATTGTACACTATAACCCTTATAATAAGGATATGAGTGTGAGCTAATAGATATAAATCAAAATCAATTTCATCGTGTAGAATTTTAATACAATAAAGGTATCAGTAGTTTTTTTATTCACATTTGATGAAATTTTAATAACAAAATTGATTACCTCAGATAAGGAAGGCCTTTGGGGGGAATGACTAGCCTCAAAACTATGGGTGTGGCACTTCGTGTTTTGGTTGTTTTGTGTTTATTCTTCTCATTTATCCATTTAAAAAAAATTATCACATCGTCATGTCAAAAAATATTTTCCTTTAGGGTATCTATCAATGCCTATATCTTTCTAATCCTATCATATGTATCCACTTGGTTTCTTTCTTTCTCAAAGTATTCTCATAGTGAAACTGTGAAACCTACACCTATTACACGAACATACTATTCTAGACCCTTAAAATCCACTTAAATTAGTTGTTCATCGACTATAGTATATGAAGATTCTTATGTCTAAATTGGATGGACAATATAGGAAATCAATATTCATTATTATTTGATACAATTGTAAAGCTAAAAATTTTCTATTATGTCATACATAGACATGATTTTAATAATTTCTAGGTGTTTTCGTCAAATATTTTTTCCTTTTCATATATATGATCATTATTCCGTATAAATTTAAATATAATAGAAGTGGTTTGAGATTTCGATTCATCAATATAGAAATAAATAAATGAAAATGATTATGTTTTTGTTTCATATCACATAAAAATTTATTTTTAAATATAAAATATATACCGTTTTTTTTCAAGTGAATATTACCTCAACCATACTTTATGATAAGGGACTAATGGTTTCAATGCACATTGTTTATTTTTTCACTCCTTTTATATTTTATAAATTAATTATTATAAATCCAAGTGATTAATAAATTTAATGTTGAATAAAATAATACCAATTACAATAAACCATAAATGCTTCCTCCAAATAGAAAATTAAATCATCTAAGATTGTTTGGTTTATGATGTGTGTGTCTATAGCTGGTGGGTGAGGTTTTACTTCCCCCTTAGCATCCCAAATATTTTGTTTCGAAAAAAGTGTTTAAAAATTTCTATAGGCCATTCCAATGAACAATAGTACAACTTCCATATGAGAATCATCTAATATAATTGTACTCTACAATGGATAATGGATATTAAATCAATATTTCATTATTTTATTTTTTGGAAAAATAGATAAAGAACATCATAATGTTACCCATATATATTTTCAAATTTTTGCCTTCAATATAGGAATAACATTATTATATGTATTTAAATAAATAAAAATAGGATTTCAAGTACTAAACCCAATGTATCTAATGAAAATGGACATTTGGGTTTTTCGTTTCTTAGTCTAGTAAAAAATTTAATGATCCCAAATTAATTATATTATGATTCTAATAAATTGTTTTATGGAATTAATATTTTTTTGAAAATTTAAAAGTATAGGACTGGACTCATGTTCAATGTAATGACCATGCCAAGATAAGAAAAATATTTTTAAGACATGAATCAACCATGATAAGGGATCAACATACTGCTTAAAGAAGTCAACTAACCGCAAAAAATATTGACCCATTGCATGAAGGATTAACCAACCACATAAAGGATCAACCGACTATATTGAGGATCAATTTACTATATGAAGGATCAAGAGACTATATGAAGGATCAACCAAATTCGTAAAGAAATCAAAGGATCACATGAAGTAATTAACTAACAATATAATATTTTGACTACAAGACTTATTGATCAACTATCCATGACATGAAAAGCAATCATGTCTAAGGATTTGGACTAGTCATGTCTAACTAAAATAATAACATATTATTTAATTATAATGGAAATATTTTGGATCACATGATGAAATTCAATGAATTTAAGTCTACCATAATAGAGGATTAATTCAAAGAATTTTTTATGATTATTCTCTAATTTATAGTGAAGGGGAGCTTCTTATATTTTCAAATGAAAGATGATCCAAGTAAATTATAATGGTCTTATACATGTGTTTTCAATATGTGATGCAAATTCATTTACCTTAAATACTCTATTTTTTGTATCTCTTAAAATTAATGTTTCTTTTTCCATATTCTCTAAATAAATCTGAAGTACAACAACAAAGAGAATAGATCCTTATTAATCAACTGAATTTGATCAATGATAAAGTAAAATCAAACTTCATTTCTCTCTATCTCTCTCTTTTACAGTTTAAATTTTGAGTTGTTATTATAAATTTTTATATATATTTTTACGAACTCATTTACTATATCTAATATTATTATAATACTCTTTCATTTTTATCACTAAATGTTTCTCGCATGAATAATTATGGAAGAGGCTAGTTACATATTGGAATTTTTTGTGTGTAGTTGGGTTTCTAAAACCTACTCTAGAATATAACTTAGTTTTATATTTAATAAACTTAGTTGGATAAGGTTTAAAATAAAAAGAAGATGATTGGGTACCATATTGGAACTGAACCTCTTATTTTAAAATTTCCATTTTGTTTTTTTTATTTCATACTTTGTTTATTTGTTTTATTTTATCTCATTCTCCATTCTTCTATTTTTTACTAAAGTTTTTTCAACACTATGTATTTCAAAATTAAAACTCTTATAGTTAAATTATAAATGTGATATATATATATATTTTGATGTGAATAAAGTATTTTAAAAATGTAAGGTAGTTTTAAATTGTTTTAACTAGGTTTTGATCAATCCATAGAGAAAATATTTGAAAACATAAAATATTATATACGTATTAGATTTGTTAACTACGATATGTATTTTAAATTTGGGTATTTTTAATTGATTTTAAAAAACGAAATTTTTTAATAGAAACTTTTGAATGGTCAATTCACCCCACTCTTGAGCAATTCAATTAGACCGTCATTTTCTATTAGATAAAGTTATTTCTAGTCTCTCATTTTATTCATGTATTTACTTACTATCTATTATTATTTTTCCTAACATTGATTTTGTTATTTAGAAAAGATCTTAGTTTATATTTATATTAATATTGTTTAGTTATGGATACATCCATACTTGAAGGAACTATAAATAATAGACCACCTTAATTTAATATAAAAAGGTATGCTCTAAAGAAAATAAAAATGAAAATACATCTTGAGAGAATGGTTTTTGACATTTAAATCATTATAGAAGATAAATATGAAAAAAAATATAATATACATTAATGGAGTTATGAAAAAATGGTTTTATATAATTGAAATTATAACGTTTTGAATTATTTATAATGTTCCTTAGGTGAAAATGAATTTAACAAAATATCTGGGCATGATACTTCTTTTTAAATCTACGATACTCTTGTTTTTTATATTATAAGAACATAAATTTTAAATAAAATGTTCTTAAATACATATACCATTAATTATTAAACATTTAAAATGATACATGATGAAAATATTTCATAAATTTATCTCAAATTAAATGAAATCATAAACACCATGATTACACATGGAGAGTCAATAAGTGATTAGAAGAGAGTGATAAGTATTTTGAGATGACTATGTCAATAATGGAGAAGTATATTAGTCTCTATTAAAGAACCATGAAATATTACCAAGATACCAAATAAATAACTAATTGAAAAACTCATAATTTATTAGGAGTAACTCAAAGCTAATTATAAAGATACGAAACTCAAAAAGAAATCTATAAAATTAATGTGTTTAAATAAAAAACATTGTAGTAGATATGATCAAAGTGGAAGTGAATTAGAATCTAAAGGTGATGATGAAATGGATCTTCTGAACATGATATTATGTATATATATATATATAAAGAAAATTTTATTTACGAAATCTAATTATAAACAGAAGTGTGATATAAAAGGAAACTATAAAATTAATGATCAGTATAGAGAAGTAACCTATATGGTTGTAAGAGGAAGGTATATATTAATGTTGTATATTCTAATCTAAAATTAAAGAAATTTTATTATAAATGGAAAACAGAAAAGAAATATATGAGTACAGCCTAGAGTGGTTCATATGATAGCTCTAGTGATTCATACTTAAGAAGGGGAGTTGTAAATAAAAAAGTAAATCTCTATTTCATGGATACTGCAAATGAGGTATCGTATACTACTTATTATAATTTTAATATTGATGAATTTTAAATTAATAATGAATAATTAGAATGATTTTTTAAAATTATTGAAGGAACCATGGAGATATAAATTATTAATACAAAAAACTAAAACATTTACATGTTTTATGTGCTTCTGAAAAATATAATCTTAATATTGAGAAGGGGGAAATGATCAATTATTAAAAAGAAATCACGATCTAAAGTTAACTGATGAACAATATATAAATGAATTGGAAAAATTGAAAAATGTACAAGATACCTTATATAAGATGTTAGGTGAAGAAAACAAATTAAACGTAAATAAAGACTTGGATACAATTCTAGAAAAAGAAATTTTATAGAAATTACTTTTTTCAAAATTCTAAATATGTTAATGGAAAATTTTCTATAAAAATTTTAATGAAACTAAATAAAGGATAAAATCAAACCATTACATATAGAAAAAAAGGTATCTCTCTCTAAAACTATTAATTATACTATTTGTAAACCATTGAAACTTATATGGATACTCAAAGAATTATTTTCGAACTTTTCTAGACCTAAGAAAGTATGGGTACTAAAATCATTTATTATTTGATTATGTGAAGGTTACATGATTAAATAGTTATATTAAAGGATTGTGATTTCTATACAGTGGATATTCTAAACACATGATTTTAAATTACTCATTTGTTAAGAATATTGTAAATATTGATGGTGGGAATGTCACCTTTAGTGATAATGGAAAAGAAACAATTATTGGTCTTGGATAGATTGGTAACTTTGAAACTATTCTCATTTACAAAGTTTTATTCTTTGATGGATTACATTATAATATGCTTATCATTTCTCAGTTATGTGATAATGGTTGTCATGTTATATTTGAGAATAATTCTTGTAAGATTTATGATTCTAATCATGATTTGATGTTCATTTTTTTAGGAATGATAATGTTTTAAATTTTAATTTAATTTCTTTCTCAAAATTTATCATTAGTAAATGAGTTTCATCAAGATTTATTACTGTGGTATAGAAGACTAGGCCTCTTCAATGTATAGTCACTTAAAAATATAAAAAATAAATGTTTATTCAAGGATTTCCCAAAGATATATTTCCTTAAAGATAATGTGTGTTGTCATTATTAAAAAGGGATGTTGTAGAAAATTTATATCAAACAAAAGAAAGTGGTGTTAACCTATAAACCCCAATAATTGGTTTACATTGATTTACTTAGACCATGTATAGTTTTTAGTCTATCGGGAAAGTTTTATGATTATGGGATTGTTTATTATTATTCAGGATTAATTTGGGTATATTTCTTAGCTCACAACTGTGAGGCTTGTTCTTGTTTTTACAAATATGATAAATCTATAGAAAACAATATTGGTTTTACCATTAAAACTATAAGGATTGATTATATCTATGAATTTGATATTAAATACTTTGAAACTTTATTTTCACAACATAGATATAGAAATAATTTCTCTTCCCCTAAAATACCTCATCAAAATGCAGTTATTGAAAGAAAAAAATGATCTCTTTAGAAGATTGATCGGACCATGAATAACAAATATAATCTACCTATCTATTTTTTGGATAAATATATAATTATATCTTACTATATAGTTAATATAGTATTAATAAGACCTATTTTAAAGAATACTCCCAATTAATTATGGAACACTATAAAGCATAATGTAAATTACCTTACAGTTTTTTTGCTATAAATTTTATATTATTAATAAAAAAGAGAATCTAGATAATTTTTCAGCCATGATTGATAAAATAATTTTACTTAGATATTAATTATCTAGTAAATACTATAGAATCTATAATAAAATAAATAATGTTGTAGAAGAATCTATACATGTCACTTTTGTTGAGATAGCTCTACATGAGTATAAATCAAACCCATGGGATATTGAGGGGGTATATGAAATCTAAATATCAATAAAATATCTATAAAATATGTACATTATAATGATTTAATTTAAAAATCACCCAATAGAGACCAAAAAGACCTTTAATACCATGAGTAATACTGAGAATAAAAAAAGTACTTCAACTTATGAAATCATTATCAAACAAAAATCCTTCCCTTTAGATTTTTTTGTAGGTGATATAAATAAAGGAACCCAAACCATATCCTCTCTTAGAAACAAGATTGAACATAAATATTTCTAATTACATCGTTAACCTACGAAAATCATTGAACCAATCAATGATGAATATTGTTTAATGGAAATTCAAGAATAATTAAATAATTTTTATATAAATAAATTTGGGAACTAATAGATATACATAAAGAATAATAGGATATTACCACTAAATGGGTGTATGAAAAAAAGTCTGATTATTCTAGTACCATAGTTATAAACAAAGACAAGTTAATTACATAAGGTTATAATCAAGAAGAAGGAATTGATTACGAAGAAACTCTTTCACCTATATCTATACTTGAATCCATTTGAATACTACTTTCCTATGAGTCTTATCTTAATTTTAAACTTTATTATATGGATTCAAAAAAAAATTCCTTAATTGTTATATTGTTGAGGATGATTTATTTAGAAACCAAATTTATTTTCAAACCCTTAATTTCTAAATCATGTTTTTAAAATCTCAAAGGATCATTATGGTTTAAAATAAGCTTCTGATCTTTGAATGATAGGCTTAGATCATTCTTGATTTCAAAATATTTTTCTAAAGGTATAGTTGATACTACCCTATTTTTCAAAATAATTTTAAAATCTGATTTATTTTTTAAAATCAATGTGGTTGATATTATTTTTGGTTCCCCTAAAAACTATTTGTGTATTAATTTTTCTAAAATATTGAATAAATAATTATAAATGAGTTTAATTGATGAGATAAAATTCTTTATTATTTTAAAAAAAATCAAAATAAAGAAGTAATTATTTTAAATTAAAGAAAATATACAATATATCATTTGAAACATTTTTGTTCTGGATATCCAAAAATGTAGTGATGCACCTATGAGTATACGTTGTAAGATGGATTTTGATGAAAATGAGAAACCACTTGAGCAGTCTACTTATAAAGATATGATTTGGAATTTACTATACCTAAAAATAAGTTGACATGATAATATTCACATTGTATGTGTGTGGGGTCATTATCAAGAAAATCCAAAATAATCCCACCTAAATACGGTTAAAATAATTTTTTAATACCTTGAGAATACAATTAATTTTGGACTAGTTTATTCTAAATAATATACATCTGAATTAGTTATCAATTTTTAGGCTTATTTTGATTTCTATAAATTAGATATAAAAATAAATTCTAGTATATATTACTTTTTTGGAAAGTATTCGATATCATGGTATAGTAAACAAGAAGAAATATGTTGCATTATCCACTGATTAAGATGATTATATAGCTACAGGACGTTATTGTGCATAAATATTATGGATGAAACACACATTACTAGATTATGGTTATCAATTTAGATATTTCCTTGTAAAACTTGAAGATAAAAATGCTATTAAAATTTCTAAGAATAATGAATCTTATTCTAGGGGTAAATATATTGAAACAAGACATCAATTTTTAAGAAACCATTTTCAAAAAGGTGATATCACTCCTAAATTCAATGAAACTGGACATCATCTTACTTATATTTTTAAAAATCATTTGAATATATAGAGATTAATCTATATAGACATTAATTATAATGATTATTTATTCCTGGTTCTTTATTTTTTAGTGTTAGGTTTATTATTTTAATTATATGTTTGGTATTATTTTAATAAGTATTGTTGATCTATTCTCTTAAATTTAAAATATCAATTTTATAACATTTACATTATATTTTAATTTCATGATAGCATTTTGTTTTAACCATAATTTTATAATTATTAATCTCTGATAATAATTTAAGGGACTATAAGTGTTAATCCATATTTTAAGTTTAGTGATCATAATAATTAATATATATAATAAGTTAAGTGACCATAATTGTTAATACATATAGTAAGTTAAGTGATTATAAGTTTTAATTCATATAGTAAGTTAAGTGAACGTGTAGAACTGATCATGTGATAGGTCAACCTTCCATAATACATTCAAGTGATCATGATCATTGTTCATGTGGTAAGTTAACCTACCATGACCTCTAAGTGATTGCCTTATTAAGAGGTTAATATATCTACCATGTTTTTCTAAACATTAAAGTATTATTATTATATTACTATAATGCATTTTTATATTGTTTTATTTTTTATGTTTAGTTTTCATTCCCTAAATGATATTTAAAAGGACCAAATCAACTTTGAATCAACTCTCCTCACATAAAACCCAAAATAATTATTATTTTGAATCATCTTCCTTGATTACTCTCTCAAAATAAAATCTTATCCTTCTACTTTCGAATCTTGCTGAGATATAGTGTGAAAAAAAAGAGAATCAATCTATAAATCACTAGATGTATATCCACCTATGAATAAAATAAAATATTAACTCCAATAGTAATTTTAAGCCTCATAATACACATTCGATGGATTTACTAGTGTCATTAGAAAATAAAGTTGATGTAGAGTTGTTAATGTTGATTCGATCATTTTTTGGAAAGGAATTCAAGAACAATTATTTGTTAAGCAGTTTAAACAAAATATCAATCCATTTTATCCATGGTTTGTCAATTATTTTTATTTGAATATTGAGTTTTAATTGGCGAATCAAAGGATTATATTAAAACCTCTGTAAAAGGGGAGTAGTTTGTCTTCTCATCAAAATAAAGGGTTATGAGTTTAAAAGTTTTTCATGATGGGGAATATGAGGACTACCAGAGGTATTAACCCATCAATAATGATCATTTTGAGATTAAAATTCCTTTAAAGTAGTTAAAATGAAGTGGAATCCCTATAATTCCATATTATATAGAATTTTATGGTGAGTAATGACTATTGGTAAAGTTCATCCAATAATTATTTTGTCTAAGGAATGGGTAATTCATCATTAAGATGCATTAGGGTTTATTTGTCATATATCTGATGAAAAAATGAGTACATATAATAATTTATAGATATATTATGAAGCACATAGAATAAATTTGAAACCCCCCTTCAAGTTTTATTTCTTTATTATTCCCTAAGTTTATTTCAACCCTACTAGTGTTTAAATGACTTGTTCCTCACGAGAGTAAAAGTCTGTATCACTTAGTGGTTTTCTTCACAATAATAAAACTTGTAAGAAATTGAAGATTAATTGGAATACCTGGATAAAAACGTGGGTATCTAATAATAAATAGATCTATGTGAAATATAATTTGATTAAAACCCCTTTAAGGCCAACAGATGAATCTAGTCCATGTTTTGAACCTAATTAATTGTTTGCATACTCTTCTGGAGAAATTGAAGAAAATGTGGATATTAATTTAATTAATTAATCCATTAGGGCTTGAGAAGATGAATATAATATTTTTATAGCAACCAGAATTTTTATTTCCTGAAAATAAAATCATTTTTAAGATAAGAAACATAATCGTGATAAAATCCAAGATTCAAAATTTTAGTAACTTTGGAAATTTTCAGTCATAAATTACTTATAAATAATAAATATTAGACATAAATTAAATACTTATTCTTTATTATCCTAAATTATTTCATTTTATCATAGGCTCATGTAATCACCTAAGTATATACATCAATGAAATGGGTGAGCAAAAATCTTGGTACGGGGAGGAATAACATGGGACGAATAAGGGATATGAATCAATAGTATATGGGTGAGGATAATCAACATTATCATATCATAATAATATGATCATCATTAAAATCATGAGGGAAACATTTGATAAAGGCGTGGAATATGGAATATTTATAATAATTAAACAACATAATATAGGGTTTAAATACCACCAATAGTTGTGAACAAGGCTAGCATCATGTTCATGCATAACATATGTGCATAAATCATAACATCATAATTTTGAGCCAATATTGCATTATTTTCATTCATAATACACATAATCTCGTGAGATATATCAATTTACCCAATGAATTAGTGGGATATACGTCATAAAAAACTCATAATCATGCATTCCACATACAGTGTAAAATAATCCTAGTCATGAAATTAACCCATAGAAATTAATGGGCTTCATAAATGTTTTTTAAGGAATATATTCACGAATAACCTTTTGGGTTTTCAAATGAACATGGAAAATCATATTTTGGAATAAAATATCATCATTCTTGAGTGGATAAAAAACAACTCAAGAGGAGTAAATATGATATTTTGGAAAATGAAGTATTTTTTAAAAATTTTTGTAAATGGATTAGAAAAAATTTAGAAAGGGAAGAAATATGTATATTACCAAGATTAAAAAGGAAATGATAGTGGAAAGAAATTTCTAGGATAATATAAGAACATATAATGTAAAATAGGAGGCAAAGAAAAAAAAATAAAGAGTTAGGTTTGGGATTCTCCATCCCTTAAATGTTTCTTTATTTCATTGATTTTTTACCTCATGTGTAACAAAATTACGTTTAATAAAATATGTAATAGATTTTGATTTTGTTCATTTATGTAAATATTTATCTATTATAATTATTGGATTATATTTTAAAATATTCTTGGTTAAACATAAATTGTTTTTATATCCTGTTTTCATTAAATTATCCCACTATGTTTCAATTTATCTATTTTTGTTCAAGGTAATTTATATATAAGTAAAATTAATTCCATAAAATTACAATAAATTTAATTACATATTTATATATTATATATATTTTATACTATCCATCCATGAAGTTGTTGTTGGTTAGAGAGTTTGAAATGTCATTTTAATTGATTAACTTACCGTCGATGGGACATTCTCAAAAATAGAGAGAAGAGAAGCATTACATTTAAATATTACCTAAATATATTCATTATAGTAGTATAAAATTTTTAATATAATTTTAAAATATTATTGAATTAATTTTATAAGATATGGTTTTGAAAGGAATATAAAAAAATAGGAAGAGATTAGGAAACTTTTAAGAAGAGTTGATCAAAACTTACCCTCTTCTCAATTTTACTTTTTATCTACAAGATTAAAATTATTAAATTATTGGTGTTGAATGAATATAAAATGTCCCTAAGGAATATAAGGTGATTAAGGGATGGAATTTGGGTAGATTTTTGGCTTTAGAAATTGAGGGAATAGTGGTTTCCCTTGGGAGGGCTGAGGGATTAATTATACTTGAGGATATGGGTATATTAATGATAAGATTTTGAATAAATTATTAAATCCAAGGTAAACCTTTAAAAAGTGACATTTTTTACATTAAAAATATATTTTTAAAAATTATAATTTATTTAGTAGTTTAAACCCCTTTATAAACTGAGTTCACTAATTTATTAAAAAGTAAAGTGTAAAAATGATAAATTGTTATTTTAATGGAATACTTTTGACTTTAGACTTTGGAAAATAATTTTTAGGTTTAGAAATTAATTTTATTATATTTAAATGAAACATTTATCTTATTAAACTAATATTTTTCTAAAATATCCTATTTATCATTTATCAAGTCATTATTTCATCATCATTATGTCATAAAACATATACTATTTGAAAAACTGTTTTTTTACTATTCATGTAAAAAATTTAAGTATTTCAAAAAATTACCAAAAAATTCACCCTTAGGAAAGTTTAAATGTGCTCATTATAAAAATGAAATTTATTTTGTCAAAATAATTTTCTAAAATATGTGATTTTAATTTTTAATATAAAATTTATGACTTTAAAACAAATACATTAGAATGTAGTTTATTAACCATGTACTTATATTTTCTTTGAGTTTTTAATATTGAAATTTATTTTATGGCATTATAATATTTATATTTTATTAAATTAATACTCATAAATATTATTTACATTATATTTTATCATTTTGAGGTCAAATTTATATTCCCAATAGTCATTTTATTATTCCCCAGTGGTATTGTTTCTATTCCAATGGTCACATTACCTCCTAAAAATACCCCTTCATTCCTTCATACATTATTCTCTATAATTCTTCCCATGGTTACATATTTTCATTTTCAAAGATTTTGATTGTTTTACTAATATTATATTTATTTTATTTAGTTTTTATTCAGATATATGATTCTTGAAGATTGGAAGGATCCCAATTTTCACATTCAAATTTTCTTATTTTCTATTTTTTTATCCAATTGTAATGTTTGGAATTTTCTTGGGTTTAATTGTTCACTAATGTAACAATATCTATTAAAGAAATGTTGTTTTTATTTAGTTTATCTATGTGATTAATATATATAATTCTATATAATATAGCACACATTAATTCAGAAAATAAATATCATTTATAAATTTTGGTCCATTATATTCTTTCTCCCTTTAGTAATTTCTCACATAAAATTTCAAATCATATTCTCAGTTGATAATAGATAAAGGTACTTCAATTTCATTATTTCCTCTGGCCCCCTCATCACCTCTTCATATTTAGGGTTCTTCCACATCACTTAAAAAATGTGGTTCATCTTTTTGTGTAAAAAATTGTCTCTATGGTCCAAGATCTTCACTGGCTTATCCTGATAAGAGAGGTTATTCTCCTGTTATACCACCTTCAGATTTGGAAAATTTGTTTTATCAAGTATGAGCTTTCTTATGAGAGATATGTGGAACACATGATGAACTTGATCCTTTTTGTGGATGTTATGGATAATGATCCATTGCTCCTATGCGATCAAGGATCTCAAAGGGGACAATGAACATAGAGATAAGATTCAATTTCTTTCCAGATAGCATGACTCTCTTCCATGTTAATATTCAAATGAAGACTTTTTATCAACCAAAAAACTTCAAGTCCCTTCTATGGTTTTCAGTATAGATTTTTTACGAGTTCTAAGAAGATTTTATATGTTTTTGAATGGATTGAACCTTTTTTGTAATTTCTTGAACAAGATTGGGTCCATATAACTTCGCTTCACCAACTTATTCTAAAAAAAGTAGGATTTAAAACTTGATTCTCATACATAGCTTCATATAGATCAATTTCAATACTCAAGTGGGAAATATATTTTAATGGGAATTCAACTAATGGGATATGTTGTGGTTATCCTCTTTTAAATTACATTTAGAAGGCTCTCACCATATCATTGAGTGTCCAAATTGTCTTTTTAGATTGGCCATCATTATGGGGGTAATAGTTCATACTAAAATTCAGTTTATTATTCAAATAATTTTGAATATTTATCGAAAAATAATGAATTGAAACTTGGATCATGAACAAAGAAAAATTAACATGGTGCTCCATGAAGCCTTAACACTTCCTTTTCATATATTTTATTAAGTTATTCAAGTGATTAATCTTCATGAATGGTAATTAAGTGGGCAGTCATGGTGAGTCAATCCACCATAACCCATATCACATTGCTTCCTTTATATTCCATCAGATGACTAATGAAAAATTCCATGGTTATTTTGTCTCATTTACATATAGTTATGGGAAATGATTTCATTCTCCCATTGGAATTCTATCACTCTTATTTAACTTTCTAATATACCAAGCACTTTGAGGTGTACTCATAAATCTCCTTCTTCGGGTTTTCCCACCATAATTTATCTCAAAGTTAATGGTACATCTCAGTAATCTCTTTCTTCAGGTTTTCCCACCATAATCTATGTACATTCTCTAATAGCTCTTTTTATCTCAGGTGATATAGGGAAACTATGTCTACTTCCAAACTAGATGAAACTATCTTAATTGATGTAGAATTCATGAATCTTCCCTTATTTTACTTCTTCCATATTCTATTAAATATCTAGATCACACATTATTCATATTTGATATTCTTTGGGATATATGGTTGGGAAATCATTCAAGAAAGGTATGATGTATTACCTACCATTATGATTTTAAAATCCATCCTTTGAATATCAATGAATATAGGGACTTTTTCCACTACAACATGGATATAGTAGTAGGATTTTTTCTACTAAGTGCATCAAATACCTTATTCACCTTTCCAGGATGGTAGTTAATAGATCAATTATTGTCCTTGATCAACTCCAACCATCTTCATTGGTTCTTGTTCAACTCTTTATATGGGAATATACACTTTAGACTCTTGTAATTCATATATATGTCACACTTATCAAGATAGAGGTAGTTTGTCCAAATATTCAAGTTGACTATCATATATTCTAAATCTAGATCATGTGTTGTGTAGTTTTTCTCTTGGATCTTAAACTATTGTGAGGTGTAGGATATCAGTTTATGATTTTTCAATTCTACACAACCCAAGACTTTTTTTTGAATAATAGTTGTATATCACAAAACATCTCCACTTGATGGTATTGTGAGAATAGTTTCATTGATTGTACTTTTATTGAGATCCTTAAATATTTACCTATATCCTTCCATCCAAGTATATTTTACCCATTCACTTGTTAACATAGTTAGAGGGATATAAAATCATGATCAATTTATTAAAAAAATGTTTGTATCACCTATCTAAGCTAAGAAATATATGATTTTTCAGAAAAAATAATGGTATGGACCATTCCTCAGTTGCCTTTTCCTTCAATGGGACCATATAAATTCCCTAACTTATGATAATTTTCCCTAATAAAGTGATTTTCTATATCTAAAAGTAAAATTTTCTGAACTTATCATGCATTTTCTCCTTTCTTAATGTCTCCTAATAATCCTTAGATTATTTTTATATTATTCTTTTCTCTTAGATTAAATGATAATATCATCAATAAATACTACCACAATCATGTTGAGGTAGTCTCTAAATACTCTATTAATCGAATCCATGAATATTTTAGGGGAATTAATAAGTCTTAAGGACATCACTATGAACTCATTATTCCCACACCTTGTTTGAAAGTGTATATTATGAATATCTTACTTATTTACCTTTAGTTGATGATATCAATCATGAATATATCCCTTTGAGAAGTACTTATATTCTAAAATTTTATCAAACAAAAAATAAATCCTTGGTAGGGGATACTTTTTCATTATGGTAAACTTATAGATCTCCTAATAATTGATACACAGCTACGTTGATCCATCCTTTTTCATGAAAAATAGCATCACCACACCCAAAGGTGATGCACTAGGATATACGAACCCTTTTTCTAATTTCTATTGAAACTTATTATTTGAATCATCCAGTTCAATCAGGGCCATCCTATAGGTGAATTTTTATATAGGATTGGATCCGAGCATATGCTCTATTGTTAACTCTACCTAACAATCTAGGTATGTTTGGGAAACTCTTTAAGAAATATATTAGTGTATTCCCTCACAATGGGAATCTCCTCAAGGTTTATTCTATACTTAGACACATCTATTTGGGAAATATATGCTTCTTCATTGGGTATCAACACCTACACCATTGATGGATTTTCCAATGGAGATTCATGATCTTTCTTTCAATTTTAAAAGAGAATGGAATGGTTTTGAATACATAAAGATTGTTCCATTTCTTAATTTTTTATAGATATTTATATAACGAGATCCAATCCATGACAGATATAGCATCAAATTCTTCCAAGGTAAGGATAATGAGATTCACTAGAAGAATCTCCCCACAGACACCAACAGGTAAATATTTCAACACATAGGTTTCATTGATCGCATCACTCTATGTTTTTAAAATTTTAAATAATTCAAGGTATTGAATTTTTTATTCAAAAGTTCTAGAAAACATATAGGATATAAAGTAATGAGTAAAACCATAATCAAATAAAAACTATCCATTATTGAGTTAATAAGAAATGTAAATTATATGACATTAATTTTATGTTCCACCTTAGTAGTGGTGATGATGTAATATTTCCCTTTCTCCTTTTGATTTCATGGTTTCTAATTCTTATTACCCTCAAAGAATTGTGGTTTAGTACACTATCTTTCATAATTCCCTTTCTCCCTACAGTTGAAGCATTAAACCTTAGGTGGTGCATTGGGAGGTACATTCCCTTCCTTCATCATGTGGCTAGATTCTTTAAATCTCATCAGCATCCATGATCTTGGTGGCCTTATCTTACACACATAAATATTTTCCTTATCGCTTTAAGGTAATTACCATGATTCTTCTTCCCACATTTTTGACATGTGAGAGGTTGAATCTTCTTTATTACTTTATCATTAAATATTTCACCTTGTAAATCCATATTTCAATTCTTATATCTATAACCATGGGACCATTATCTAAACTCTATCTCTACTTTGATATCACATCAAACTACTTCTTCATAAATTCCAATGTCTTGGATGGATAGATCCTTTAGTTGGTGTGGTTTTAAACCACTAAAGAATATATCTATTTTCCAAGATTTTTTTATAAAAAAACATAAGGTGAATCTTGAAAAAATTGTGAAATTTTACTCTTAATCCATGATAGATTAACCCGAATTTTGATTAAGATCTATTAATTATACTGCAATATTTGTTCAAATATTTTGAGTTAAATACGTGTTAAGAAATAACTTCTTAATATCTTCCCACTCCATTTCTTCTATTTTATCCTTAGTCTTGGAATTATTTATTAATTAAAACCTTTGATCAGCCTCTACATATAAATGATAAATCACCAAAGTAAATTTCAACTTCTTAGAATATTGGAGCATAAAAATTATATTATCCATTGTGTTAACTTATTATTACACAACAAGATCTTCAAAAGTTCCACTAAACTTCAGTGGTCATTGTTACATAAAGGACGAGATTGATAGTTCCTCCTTCTTGGGTAAATGTGGAAGTTTCATATGTTCTAGGTTATTTTTCATAGCCTAAGATAGATGGGTAATAATATCCATGAAGTATTGAACTCCAACTCCCATTGATTTTGGGATTTCATTCATAATACTTTTGCATTGTCTACCATATGTGTTATTGGTCTGGTTACTCTTTGTCTCCACTATTATCGAAAATATAAAATGTTTTGAAAAACATTAGTCAACAAATATTTAATAAATAATTTATCCTTAATAAAAAATTAATTCAAAATTCATATCTTATGGTATCTCTATGTTTATCTTTTTTATCAAATTACAATTCGTGGACCATGTACATTAATCCTTTTTAACTACAAGAGGAGTAATGACTTTAGTTATATATTCTTCATAAGTATTAATATAGAGTTAGTGATTAACCAAAGCATATACCCCAGGAGAGACAAACCAGGTGTGCAACAATGAATCAATGTTGTGTACCATGTAATGATCAAGTCAATGTCCAATCCACCTATTTTAGAGTTATTACCCTGGAGTAAAACTATGTTAAAGCCACATCCACATGTAGTATCTAAATCGGTATTTCATTACAAAAAAAACACTGACTATTATACTTTAAAAAAACTTTGGATATTTACCTATACTTGAACATTTCCTTATAGTTTTCACTAGTGTTTTTTAATAATAATTCCCAAATTAACTAAACCTTACTCAGATACCAAATATAGTGACCCAAATTTTCTTTCATGTCGTTTACATGATTTTTAAGATAATAAAGATAATTTTCCATAAATTAGGGATCCAAAAGCTTAGTATCATGGGAAAATGAGGCTCATACTTCACATCTACATAATAAAAATTAAACATTATTTAAATAATTTTTATTTATACTCATAAAATATCTCACATTCTCTTTAGTACGTGTAATCACCTGAGGATATACCTCAAATAAATGGGTGATTTAAAATCCAAGTAAGGAGAGGAATATCATGGGAGGAATAATGGACATGAATCAATAGTATATGGGTGATCAAAATCAACATCATCAAATCAAAAACATTGAATAATCATCATAATCATGAGGTAAAAATTTTATATAGTCGTGGAATGTGGCATACTCAAAATAATGAAATATCATAACATAGTTTCTAAATACAACACATAGTTTTGAATAACACTTACATCATGTTCAAGCTTAAAATTTGTGCATAAGTTGTAACATCATAATTGTGAAAAATATATATAGTATCATGTTCATTAATAATACACATAATATCATGAGATATATTACTTTAGCTAATGCATTGAAGATCTATTTAAATTTTTTCCCACTTATCGAATCATAAAATTCTCATAATAATACATGTCACATAGAATATAAATCAATTTTAGTCATGATATAAACCCATGGAATGTAATGGATTTCATAAAGTTGTCCTAAAAAATAAATTCACTAGTAACCTTTCAGGTTCCCAAATGAATAAGTAATATCATATTTTGGTATAAACATCATCATTCTTGAGTGTATATGCAACAACTCAAGAGGATTCAATGTGATGTTTTGGAAATTAAAGGCTTTTTGAAAAATCATTGTAAATGAATTAGGAAAAAATTGAAAGGGTAAAAACATGTATATCATATAAAATAAAATGGAAATTAAAGTGGAAGGACATTATAAGAACATCCAATGTGAATTATTTGGTTACCCAAAAATAAAAACTTTCATTTGTGATTCCCCTAACCTTAAATCCTACTATTTTTTATCAAATTTCCACCTCCTATATAGAAAATTAATTTTACTAAAAAATGTAAACAGAAGTATATTACATATATTTACGTCACTAGTGATCCAATATAATAATTGAACTCTATTTTATAATATTTTTTGTTAAACTCAAATTGTTTTGATATCATTTCATCGTTAAATTATCTCATCATGTTTCAATTTTTCAATTTTTGTTCAAGGTCATTTATACATAATTAAAATTAATTCCCGGATCTTAAAATAAATGTAATTATACACACACACACATATATATATATATAATATTTCATTCAATCAATGTATGAAGTTGTTGGTGGTAAGAGAGTTGGCAATGTCTTCGTAGGTTGTTTACTGACCATTGATGGGACACTATCAAATGTGGAGAAAAGAGAAACCTGATATATAAATATTCCATAAGTATAGTCCTTATAGTAGTTTAACGTCATTAATATAATTTTAACATACTAATAAATTGAGTTTAAAAGATTTGGGTTTGAAAGGGATATAGAAAAATAGGAAGAGATGAGTAAAATGTGAAGAAGGTTTTATGAAAACTTACCCTCTTCTCAGTGTTTCTTCTTCTCTATGATACAAAAATCCTTAAATACTTGAAGTTGAATGACTCCAAAAAGTCTCTAAGGATTATAAGGGGATAATGGGAAGGTATTTTGCTAGATATTTTGATTTTTTAGTAGGTTGTTATTATTTTTCTAAGAGAGGGTTGAGGGGTTATTTATACATGAGGAGAGGGGTATTTTAAGGATAAATTATTGAATAAAATATTATATCCTAGGTAATAATTTAAATTGTTATATTTTTTATTTTATGAATAATATATTAATAAATAAAATTGATTTAGTAATTTAAACCCCTTTATAAACTGAATTTACTAGTTTATTAAAAAGGAAAGTGGAAAAAATGGAACATTGTTATTTTAATAGAATACTTTTGACTATAGACTTTGAAAAACAATTTTTAGGTTTTGGAAATTATTTTTTTGTTTTAAAGTGACCCTATTATCATATTAAATTTATCTTGGATTTAAATAAATAATTTAACTTTTATTACATTTTTATTTTATTATCATTATGATATAAAACATCCAATATGTCAAAAACCGTGTATTTACTATTCATGTAAAAATTGAAGTATTTCAAAAAAATTCAAAAAATAACCCTTTGGAAATTTCAACATAATTATTATAAAAATTACATTAATTTTATTAAAATAATTTTCAAACATAAGAAATTTTAACTTTTAATATAAAAATTATGTTTTTTATAAAATACATTGAAATATAATTAATTAAAAATATGCTTATATTTTATTTGAATTTTTAATATTGATATTTATTTTATGGATTTATAATATTTATATTTATTAAATTACCCATGATAAATATTATTTAAATTAAATATTATCATATTAAGGTCAAATTATTATTCCCAACGGTAGGGTTACTATTCCCCAATGGTCAAGTTATTGTTGCAACGGTCACATTACCTTCAATAAATACCTCTTAATACATTCATAAATTATCCACTAGAACTCTTCCCAAGGTTTCATATTTTTATTTTCATAAATTTCAATTGGTTTACTAATATTATGTTTCTTTTCAATAGTGTTGTTTGTGGGGATGATGATTCTTGCAGATTCAAAGGATCCAAATTTTCTAATTCTATGTTTCTTATTTTCTATTTTTTTATTATAATGTTTAACATTTTCATTAGTTTAATTTCTAAAAAATGTAATGATATTTATTAATGAAAGAGAGGACGACTCGGGCGAACCCTAGCGATGCTTCTCCCTTGGAGGTGACGGCGGCGCTCAAAGCTCCGGCTCCTCCCCCCTCTGCGGGGGAGGCGGCTTAGTCTTCACTCGAGAGAGTAGGGTTGCCTTTTTTTCCCTTCTCTAACCCTAATTTTCTTCCCTCATTACCAAAAGTGTTCATCTTCCCCAAAGTACCAGCTCTCCTAGATGGAATCCCTAATCTCCAGATTTTGCCTTTGGAGTTCACGGAGTCCTCGTCACTCCTCAACCTCACACTAATTGCCCACTTCAAACAGAGGAGACCTTTAGTTGACACCTTCGACAGATTCGTGTTTGCCTCTTGGTATCTCCAAGAGAGGTCAGTTGTTGGTTTAATGGACAACCACCACATCATGATTCTATTTGAATCGGAGGAAGACCTTATCACAGCCTGGTCATCGGCCCCTCGCAGCTGCAACGGGAGTCATTTCTTCCTCTTACACTGGTCTTTAAATTTTCATATGGATCGGGATCCTCCCTCGGCGACGGTTAGGGTAAGCTTTCCTAACCTCCCATTTCCTTTTTAAAATCCGTCTATTATCATATTGTTAGGTAACCTCATTAGGAGGTTTCTATGCGCGGATAGCAGAACGAAGGTTGTATGTCATCCGGTTAATCCCCGGGTCTGTGTTGAAGTTGATGCCTCACGGATTCTGTTCGATTATGTTTGGATTACTATAGGAGAGGAGTCTAGATGCAAGAAAAAGGTTATTTATGAAAACTGGGTTGATTTTTGTTCTTCCTGTAATCATCTCGGGCACTCGATGGGGGTTTTCCGAAAGAGACCAACAACACAGGTAGCATCCAGGAGGGAGGAAGATCTAAAAGATACTGAACCTGAAGTTTTGGGGGGAGGGCTATCCCAGTTCAGAGGGTGCACGATCTGGATAGTTGTGGCAGGACTCAGCTGCTGGGTCTAGCAGAGCAGGAGGCTTTGGAAGGACTTCACAAGGAGTCTGAATCTCTTTCTCTTGGTTCTGTGGTGAAGGAAGCATTGGTTATCAACCCAGCGGTGTCTGAAGTTTTTAGAAGGCTGAGGTAGGATTTGGAGGGTCCTTCCTGTAAGGGATCACGGAAGAAGAAAAATAGTTGTCATGAGAAGGGGAAAGAGGAACCTCAAAGGAATGGAACTGCGGAGGTGAATGTTCAACTTGCTGAAGGAGATAGGGTTGTGTCTGCTATGGAGGTGACCATTCCAGTCAGGATATGAGAGGAGGGAGGTCATGCTCTACTGGTGAGACCTATATTGCAGTTGAGTAACAGGTTCGATAGTCTCTCAGAAGTTGACTTGGTCACAGATCATGTGGAAGTCCTCTCCAGAGGTGTGGATGAGGGTGATAAAGAGAATCCAGTGTATGAAGGGGAGTCGTGAGGAGACCTCTTTGCCGGTGGAAGAGATACCCAGCTGGGACATTGGTAACTTGGAAGACAAAGAAGAGGTATCTAAGATAAGGGTAGAGGGTGAGGGGAAGGACTCTCCTAATGCCAATGGAGATGAGGTCAGGTTTCTCTCGGTGATTTAATGCAACACACCTTGTGCGAGGAAGGTAAAGAACAAGGGATTCAAGGAACCTGTGTCAGAAACTCATTTTGGAAAGAGGGGGTATTCATCTGGGGGTGATAAAGAAAACCTGAATGAATTTGGCACTCGATCCTTTAGTGATATAGTTCAAGGGGGGGAAATGAAGATGAATGAAGATTTTAGATCGTTTTTGGCCTTACCAAGAAGGAAAACAAGAAAGGATTATTCTTATCTGCTGCGCCCAATGATTACTAGAGCTTCTGCCAAGTGTGATCATGGGGTGATCCTAGATTTCAAAAAAGACAGCATATCCATACAACTGAGCCAAGAGCAGTGCTCTCTAGATCAAATGAGGAGTCGGGTCCAAGGCGAAAATCTCTGAAGGAAATATAAACCAGCTTCTGAATGGGAAGCCGCCACTGCGGAGGAGGACTCATGTGTCGGGTGTGGTGATGAGTATGGTTATTATGATTATTAGTTGTTGTTCTGGTTGTTCTTGTTGCTTGTTTTGGTGATTTTTTATGTTGGTTGTGTTTGTTGTGTTCTTGTGCGGTTGTGTTACATGGTTTCTCACTTTCCATAAAAGTGTTGTGAAATAAAAAAAATTAATTTTTAGTCAGTCATTAATGAAATAAATTTTCCATAGTTTCTCTATATGATATATATATGTGATTATATATATTATAACAAAAATTTATTCAAGAAACAAATATCATTTAAAATGTATGGATCACTACACTTTATCCTCCTGTTAGAAGTTTTAGGTATGAGACAGTGTCATCCTAACCACTATAATATCCTAAACCTCTTCCATCTTATGGAGAAGATTTAAGTTACAATGAGTTTCAAGATACTGATATTTATGTTACTGATTCTTATAAGGAATCAATTTATGAGTCTGATGAAGATAATTTTGAGTAATTCTTGAGAAATTATATTGAGAAAATTTCAATAGATTCTAAAGACTCATCTATGAGTCCAAAGATTATAATTACACTATTGGTAATTCACTACTCTAATTCTTAGAGTAACGGTTCTGATGATGATCTTAATGGAGAAAATACACCTGAAAATGATATACCTACCATATAAATTTCTTTAAGATATCCTAATGATATTTAGTTGAGAAAATTGACGTGAAAAAATAATTTAGGTATCCCTATGTAGATCTATATTACCTAGAGGTAACACCAATTTATCTATTGAACATGTCTTTGGTAAGGTGTTTCATTCTAAACTTGTAAAAGTTGTTCAGGATTATATTATTAATGGTTATATTGAACCTGTTAATGATATTGATCAAGTATTTTTGAAATGTGATGTCATGGGTGCTTTGAAATTATGTATGGTTTTTGGGTACTTAGGTGTAGCAAATTGGCTAACCAAGGTAATATCTAAAAGAGGCAGTAATTAAAACAACTTATTAAAGGTATTTTGAAAATAAAATAATATAATATAAATGCACTAATTAAAATTATGGGGGTTTTTTATCATTTATAAAATAAGAATAATCGTGTTTGATGAAGATTGCATTTTTCTGTTTTTGATTTGAAATTTGATTAATAAGACACAACGAGAATATGTTTATTAAGAAAATATTTTTAGAAGGTGTAATCAATATAAATCTACCGCTTAAATTATTTATTTATCATTTTTTTTAAATCAATATTAACTTAATTATGATCCCCTGATTTTTTAACCCCCAAACCCAATGATAATTAACTTAACCACTAATATTAAATTAATTAAAGCATAGGCTATCTTTAGAACATGCAATCATGTCACATTGATTTGATTACTATTATAAGGTGATATTATGGTCAGTGATAAATTATGGAACATATCCACTCTTTAAATGAGTATTAATTGAATTTATGGATTATATTTGAACTCTACAAATTGATCATGTGTGGTTTTGTTTTATCGATTAAGTTCGTACTCTCACAATTCACACAATTCTTGACCTCGTGTGTTTTGAGTTGATTATTCAATTAATTTCTTAGCTTCATTTAAATTAAAAACTAAATTAAAATATCATATTAATTAAATTACATTATCTCATTGATTCAATATAAATTGATGAATAAGGTAATAGGTATATTGATAACTAAAAAAACTACTCTTCCATGGGTGGTGTAGTCATTGTAGAAATGTTTTGCATGTGAAAAGGATTAGAAAAGGTATAAACCAATCTCATTTCTACTCTTGATTTCCAGCCAAAATAGGATGAGTCGTGAATAATACAATTTAATAAAATATAATAATTGATATAGAAACAAAGATGTTTTTTACAAGAACAAAAACATTACAACCATGAAGAGGGAAAAAAGAGCATTTTTAAAGAGATCCTAGCTTGATAGATTCTCTACTCCAATTGTGAATTGAAATGGTATGGAACAATTTATCCATTGATACCAAAATTATAATGCACGTCCTTAACCATCAAAATGAGAAAAACACCGGTTTATAGGGTGGAGGGGAGGCTAGGTTTTAAGTGGTTTCAAGTGCGAATGGAGAAATTCGTACAAATCATTTAATCCAACTCAAACCACCTATTTCACCACAAAAACGTGTGAACTAGCTATCCTTAAAGAAGTGTGATTTTTTATAAATTTTTTCTTAGAGATTATATCCAAATTTTTTCTCAATCCAAACACATATTAAGAAGTTATGGTCGATATACTAAAGTGATGTCCAATCTAGCATGTCCAGCCAGGCTTTGACTTCATGGCTCATTTACTCCAATAAAATACACAGTTTTTCTTCTATGTCCTCAATAAAAGTTGTATACCATTAATTAAAGAACACATTTAAAAAAAATAGTTCAATTAATTCATATAAAAATATTAATTTCAAAAATACTATAGTGAATTTTAAAGGGAAAAACTGGAATTTTCATCAAATTTTAAAATGAATGATCTAATCCCAAATATTTTATAAATAAACATATTTAACACAATGTGAGGAAATTATGTCATTTATTATCAATAAAATATTCAATAAAATTGTGTTTTATCAAGTTTCTATGAGAACTGGGGCTGAATATTTAAGAGAAAACCCTATATTAATAGAATATGTATTAGTAGGTATGCAGTCAGCAACAGAACCAACTTTTGTAATTTCACATCCTTATTCCCCTTTTGGTATAAAGGAATACTTAATTGAATTTATGAATGTTCATATAAATGTTTTTAAAGAGAAAAAAATTGGGTTTGGGAGATTTTGGTGAGTCTTCTAGAGATGTAGATATAACTATGACTATAGACCATGTTATTTCTCACCTATAGCCCAAATTATTTCTCAAAATTAATCATATGAACAAGGAAATTAAAGTTTTAGTAAGAAAAGTTAGAGTATTTTATTATTATCTTCATGAAAGGATTTTTAAACTTGATATTTTTTATTAAAATTAAATGATCCATGAATCCCCTTCAAGAGAATCTCCACCTCCTGACACTACTTAAGTTAACTAACATCTATTGAAACAAATAGTTTATGAAGAATTAAAAGTTATTTCTTATAGTTTTATGTAAAATTGTTTTCTGATGTAGATTTAAATGGATACTCAAGGTGAAATAGAGTATTAATTGGTGAAATTTTATGCTCAAAAAACTGAAATGTTAAAGAGGAGATCAAGAAATCAATAAAAATTTATTTATCTCAAATCTTCACCAAAGTGACTAGAATTCACTCTTTAGATCATTTTCAACTGATCGTTCAATGAATTCATTGACTCAATAATTCAAGACTCAATTTTAAAAGATCCAATATATTTTTCCTATTATAGATAGCTTTTTTAGGAAAATTATCAATTCTTAGATATCATAGAATGTTAATCAAATTCTCTACAGAGGTTTACTCGGATTATAAAATGCTTTATCTAGTCTACCTAGACTATCATAATAGAACCTCCAACAATTAATCTTATATCTAGTGTTTCCTCTTATCATTCCATTATTCCCACTTACACATCTACTTCTACACTAACTTTTGGGCATACCCCATTCCAAGCAGTCTAGCACCTCTGACCAATCAGTAAATACGTTGTAATTTTTCCCCTTCTTCTTCTCAGATCAGACCTCCATCTCAACCCCTACTTGAAATCTATCATTGAAAAGAAAAATATCATATTGAAACAATAGTTATGAGGGAATCTGATTCATATTGGAGTAACCTATATGGCCTCTTTTTTATCTTTATTGTAATACTATATTTAAATTTTAGAATTTATTAAATCCCATTTCTTCTGCCATTTTTATCATTTTTTTATTTTTGTCCTAATTTTTTCGTGAAACCATTTCATTCAGTACTATATTCTATTCCATCCTTTTTCATTAGTTTTAAATAAAGGGGTTGAAAAGTATATAGACGAAAAAGGACATATAGAACATGGATATTTTTATGCTTAAACATGACCTTATCTTAGTTTAAACAATATTTTTTATGATTTTTTATCATCAAATAGGGGTATATTATTAGATTAGTAAAACAATTTCTTGTTTTAATGATACCCAATAATTTTTATTACAATTTTAATAAATTTATCATTTTATTGAAGTAATATATTTCTCTATGTATAATGAAAAGTCTTGGACTGACTGTATGTTAAAAGGACTGACTACACAAAGACCCGAAAAATATTTTTATATCTTGGAATGACCACATGAAGAGATTAACTGACCACATGAATGATCAACTGACCACATGAAGGATCAAACTACCATATTAAGGAAAAACAAACTTCATAAAGAAATCAACTGACCACGTGTAGGATCAGCCTTCTAAATTAAGGATCAACCAGAAACATGAAGGATCAATAGACTCTATAAAGTACCATTTGATCACATGAAGAAATCAACCAACCAATTGATGGAATCAACCTACCACTGAATCTAGAGACCACACAACTTTTTTTGAATTGACTGGGGTACGATAAATTTTCTTGTCTAAGTATTTGGACAACCCATGTCTAATTAAAATATTAAATAATTATTTAATTATAGAATATGTATTTTGGAGTGGTCATGAAACTTAGAGCATTTTAGTCTACTGGATAAGAGGATGAATTCAAATATTTCTTTATGATAATTATCTAGTGGATAATTAAAGAATATATTCTTTGATTTCAAAATATAGAGGATCCGTGTAGATTTTTTTGGTCTTACAAGTGTTCTTTTATATTGTGCTTCAAAATCGTTCATCGTTGGTACACTTTTTGATTGTGCATATTTGAAAAGTTTGAAAAAACTCATTTTACTTATTCTATCTACACCCAGTATAACCTAAGGACTATAACAAATAGAATAAAACCATATTGAAAAACTATATTTAGTCAACGATAAAAAAGTATCAAATTTTTTTATATCTATCTCTCTCTCTATGTTTACACTTTACCTATTGAGTTTTGTTTATAACATTTTATATATCTATTAACAAACAATTATACTATATTCAATATTACTCTAACACACCTTCCCTTTTATCTCTTGATTTTTTTCTCCCATGAATAACTATTAAAGAAGCGGTTATATTATTGACTATCTGCTGTGAATTTGGTTTTATAAAACCCGATCCAAGTTGTGGATTATTTTATTATTTAATAAACATTTTTGACAATGTTTTACTATCAAGTGGAGAGTATTGGGTTCCATCTTGGAACTGGACCACTTTTTATAAATTTCAATTCTGTGTATTATTTTATTTCCTACTTTTTATATCTATTTTATTAAAACTCTTTCTTTATTCTTATATTTTTCACTAAATTATTTTCAAAATTGTGTTTTGTGAAAATATAACTCTGATGTGAAAAGATTTTAATGTTCCAGTGAATGGGTATTTCTCAATGGGATTGTAACATGGCCCTATTTTCATTTCAGTTGATAAAAGAAAAATTGAAAAAAAATTGTTTGTAGGATCTAGGGAATAAAATACATATACTTCTAATGATTCCATTATTAATGGTCTATATTTATACCCTTTCTTACTGAAATTTACTTTCACGAATCCCAATACATTTATTTTAACTACAATCCTCTTATCAACCCATTTACATTGTAACAAATATAACAAATCCCATAATTTTTTGATGATTATAAAGTATAAAATATTCAAGTAAATCATACTTCTATCCTTGGTACCTGATATATGCGTACTTATTCCATAAGAGTAACTCCACTATTTTTCATCATATTATGTTAATATTGTTCCTTTGTATAGAATGTATTACTATTGATAACATAACTATTTTAAGATAATACATGTATAATTAATCCTCTAGTTTTCTATCAAATTCATTCAAAAATTGAGTTCATGTTTTCTGATAAATAGTTAAAAATATGGTCTCAAAACATTTAATAAACTATTTATTATGTATATTTTATATCCAAGTGCATTTGACGGATTGAAATACCTAAGAATTACATCTGGAGTTTCAACATATTGAGAAATTTCTATACTATTTTTGAAAATTTAAATGTAAATGTATACCCACTCTATAATGGTAATTGTGACAACATCTCTTCTGGAAATTCCTTCACCCACAAGTATCCCTTTATGATAAGGTTTTGGGAGACCAATGTTATCCATATTAGACATGTTATTGATATAGAATTCAATTAATTACTCAATAATATATTTCTCAACAATGAAACCTATTTTCTAACTTTATTTTTGACATACTATTTCAAAATATATGAATACCATTTATGGGGTGCATCCATCTATAATGTGTAAGAACACATAGTCAAATATATCTAACCAAGTAAACTATTATATCAAATAATGATGGTGGGAAGAACATATCCAATTCACAAAATATGATAAAAATGATATTTTATATACTTTATCATAGGAAAATAGGAATCTAATATTTTGATAGAAAATATAAAGAAAAATGATTTGTTTAGATCCTATTCTGACAAGAAAATGATTATACATTAGAACTTTAGATGCATATCTATCACATGAATCTGGATTTAAAAATTCTTAGTATTTTTTTCAAATACATATTTTAAATGCATTTTTTCGATTTATTTAAATAAATTAAATCGTAAGGTTTTTATTTTTTAGCTAAAGTTAAATAATAAGGATCTGTGTCTCTGTGGGTCCATGATTAGACCCAACACTTTCAAAATTTTATTATATTATTCAATAGAAATAAGCTCAAAAATTTATTTAATACCAGGGAAAATATATCATTTTTATTACTTTTTTAAATATTATATTTAATTATTTAATGGATTAAATCTAAAATTTATTTGTTTGTTAAATTTTTTAACTAATTTTGATGTCATACATTAATTTTTGGTTTTGGAATAAAACTAATTACAAGATTTTAAATCCATGTTTCATTGTTATAATTCATTTTAATATTAATATGGAATAATACGACACTAAGAAAATGATTTTCACGGTTGATGTTATGAAAACGAAAAAAGGGAAAGGATACCATAAGACTTCATACCCACATAGGACTTTCCCTAGGAAGCCTATTAGAATTTTATTTCACCAATGTATGGATTTCTAAAGATCTTTATGACTACATCAACCTAGATATAAGCCTTTAATTCACCATCATACTTCAAATTAGCCACATATGACTTTTTTTGGTAGCATGTAAGAATTAAAAGTCATTACCTAAGACATCAGTAATGAATCAACATTCAACCATTAAGTAAAGTAATTCAAGCACCATAATACTTCTTAAGAATCATGTAATTCTTTGAATTAGGCATATATGTCATTACCTCCAACGCATACAACTTGTTTTTTCATGAGACTTCACCTGTATAACTTTAATTCCCCTTGTCATAATTCTTTGGAATATCATAAGACATCAAACTCATCTGAGAGTAGTTGACTACTACACATACATCTTTAGGACTTTTCCAAAATCTAGAAAAATGGAGTAAAATATGAAATTTTTAAAATTAAAGACCTCCCGAAAAATTTGATTCACATTTCACTAATCTACCCAAATTGGTCAAAAACACTCATGATCTTCTAGTAATCTATCATCCATCAAGATAAAGAAGTATAATTATAAAATCATGGAGTCTAGTTGAGATGGGAATGTTTGAGTTGCTTAGCTGAAGAATTTGGACCCTTTCCCTATAGATCTATTAGTAATTGAAGAAGTGGTATTTGTGAAATAAAATTCATGAAGTTTATGAAGGAACTATCTTTGATGAGGGAAGAATAGGATTGTTCTTATTATGTCAGATTTGGAGTTTCTGAAGTGCATGAGTATCAATGGATAATTCTATAAATAGGATTATTGTTTGCTTAAGTGAAGAGGTTGATCAATCGATTGAGATGTTAATTCTGTTATTGTATTTTTCTTATTTCATTACATTAATTAAATATCCCTAGTAATGGCATAAAAGAACCTAATTGGTTGAGCCAATGATAACTCTTCCCACCCATGTTAATAAATTCTACTTTAAATTTCTAATTCTTATCTTATTTATTTCTCTATAAGTACTTCATTTTTAGACAGTATGAGGTCACTATTGATCCTAATATTTAAATTATTCTTCCCTCCGTCATTGTTTTACACTCATATGGACCTGTAACTTCTTTACTATCAATAATGGTAAGTTTTGGGTTGATTTGTAATGGGTTATATATTTTCAATCACTTGGATAGGAAAGAATCTACAATTAAATGGTTATTTCATTTCAATATTCAAGAAAAAATAACTAGGGGATCATAATTATTTGAGTTTTTATATATTAAAAAAATGAGTATGAGAGTTAAAATTGGATTATGATTTAATATGCACATAGAAGGACAATCCAATTTTATACTGCTTACTTTGAAAACTGAATTCAAATAAATTTAAAATTTTAGACATAAAACAAAATTAATCAATGTTTACAACACACCTTGAACAAAAAAAAATTAATAAAAAACACTCAAATCACCCTCCTATATGAAGATAACATGAGTTTCACTTTTACTGTATTTTACTTGGGTTCAAAATTTTGTTTGGTAAGAGCCCCACGATAAGCTCTTCATCAATCTGGCATTATTATTGGGGAAGAGAAAGACATTTTTTGTTTTTTTAATTTTATATGTTTTTAATAATAAAAATTTCTAGTTTAGATAAAAAAAATTTATTTAATCCATGTATTGAGAGAGATTTACTGAAGAGAGTGAGGAATTTGAGAATTCAAGAACAAGTGATAGGTAGTTTATTGTCACACCCAGTTTTTCATGTATTGGTTTTAATATGGTTCATTGGAAATATCGATCCTTTTCTAGGTTTTTGGGTGAGATTAATTTTTTTTAAGTGCCATATATGTCTAATAATCCTACCATCGGTTCCTCGTAGCTTTTTTGGGGGGGTTTGGAGAAAAGGTGGTTACTTCAAGATTTAGGCCAAATCGGGAGCCCATTTCGAGATTTAAAAACAAAATTTGTTCCTTTTATAAAACCTTTTTTTAAAATTTTTCACGCATTACAATTCTCAATTGTCCAAACCTAACCAATTAATACCCCCATATTCATTTGGACCCCTTAATAATTCATAATAATTCTGGATTTTTGTAATTTATTCAGGTATTGGGACAACCCGTGATCCCATTTTGAGTTTTACAAACAATATTTTGTTTGTTTTATATATTATTCATTTTTTATATATTTTTCGGTCATTATACCTCTCAATAGACACCAAAAACCCTAGATTCACCCCCATGTTCTATTTTCCCTCTTTGGACCTCATCGCCTTTGAGGATTAGGGAGAACTTCATCAAGGTTTATCAAATCATCCATATTTGAAATGGTAATTTGTTTAATTGATAAATCGTTCGTTTTTACTCTTTCTCCCCCAAGTAATCATTCCATAGTTCTTACAGACCTAAGGAGACTCTCAATTGGGTTAAAATCCATTACCTCTCCCCTAAGGGTGTGTATCCATGGGTAGATTAAGAGTTCTCTAATTTTTAAGGTTAGTTTCCTCCTCCTTTCTCTTCCTTCCTCCTCCTCCTTCCAATATTTCTTGGATATATATTCCTAACTAGTAATTCATGAACTAGGTTTATATTATCCCATGATTTTTTATGGGGTTTTCATTCTTCTAGGTATGTTCTTCATAGATATAGGTTTTGTGAACCCTCCTGGAAGGTTTTCAGGTGTGGGTTTCCATTCTGCCAAGGTTTCGAGGTAGGTTCTCCCAAACACTACCCTTTATTAGTTAAGTTCCATAATTTTATTGATTTTATCTCCTTATATACATATTTAGTATTTCTGTGAAACCTTTTAATGATTTATTTAGTAGGAAAAATTGTTATTTATTTATTTATTTGTGTAAAATAGAGTTGTTTTGTTATTAAAGTGAACACCGCTGGTTCAAATAAATGTTCGGCTGGTTTTTTCATACAGATTGCCATGTTAATGACTTTTTTTAACTACTATAATAAATTTCTAGCATGCTAATTTGAGTTTTTACCTCTTTTGGTGTTAAATAGGTGTTTTTTTGTTAAATGTTTCACACCTAGTCTTTGGAATAGTTCCATGTTGTCCTTTGTGTAGAAAATATGATATAAAATAACTTGTTTAAATTTATTAAAGTATCAAAAGTATGAAATGTGATATTTTGGTGTCCTTTTATGGATTTAAAAAGGGTTTTTTGTTTTATAACGAAATGAGTTTTGGTTTTTGACACATTTTGGCGCGATTTGTCGGTAAGAGGTCTATTCGTAATTCTTATGAAAATGGTTTTGCTTAAATGTGTAAGAAAAATGGTTTAAAGGGTTTATGTAAATGTCTTTCTAATTTTAATGGTGTGTGTAAACCTATTTATGAAATTTGAAATATTTACCTTTGTTAAACGTTGGTTTGGTAAAATGGTTAAAGGCTCGTTTTTCATTTCTCTTTAAAAATGGGGTTTTCATGTGTATTCTTTGTAGTACCATTGGGGTCATTTTATGATTCATGAAATTGATTTAGTAAATATTTTTGGGGCTTACAAATATTTTTTGGTATGGAATTGGTGGGATTTTTTCCTAAAAAGTGCATTTTCAAATGGATTTTATGTGTAAAGCCTCTTTATACTTCTTGAAATTGTTTTATAAAAATTTTAAATGGTTTATTGATCCCTGAAAGAAATTTGAAGCATGTTTGAAGGATATTTTTGTGTGTATGATTGTGGAATTTCATTTTCGTGTGAAAAGTGTATTTTATAATATGTGGAACATGATTGAACACTGAAGGGAACCCTAGGTATCTAGGTGGGCGGATGTGTACTAGTATACTAGTGATATGGAGTGGTTTCGTCCCTATTTCATGTAGCATATTTGATAATGATAACACTAACTAAACTATTATGATGATGTTTGGGACCACTAGGTTATGGGTATTTTTCCCCTACTAGTTTCACGTGCATGAGAAAATATATTTGTTATAGTTACTTTTCACTGAGATACGAGGTACCTGGGGCCCACAACAAGCTAGTGCTTGGGGGTATTCCTATGACTTGTGATCATTGGATATATTGTATTCACGGTCATCATATGGTGAGTCTGTTTGGAAAATTTAGTAGCATTTTTGTTTTATTTAAAGGTGTACATTATCTAAATCAGCCCTCTTGAAAACCATTTTCACTTTGAAGTTGCATGACTTTGGAATTGGTTACTAGTATTTCCTATTTATAAAAACATGCGAGCATTTTTATTTTGTAATGTTTGAAGCATGGAACCTTGTTTGGAAAACATATTTTTATATATTTTATATCAAAATTGAAATTTATGTTTATTTTATTTCAAATGAAGTTCATTGGGATTAGAATATCGGGCTAACCTACTGAGTTTTAATACTAATTCCTATAGTCTTATTCTATTTTTAGCCCTTGTGCAGGTTTCATATTGAGTCTGGTCACCTTGGGAAACATGTGATTATTGTGTTGGAGAGGGACCAATGGGTCACATTGAGGTAAATAGTTTTCATGTTTGGTCATTTGAGTTGTTCGTTCAGTTGTACTTTCACCTTCATGTGCGAATAATTTTTAGTTCAACATTTATATATATGTATATTTGGATATCAATTTCTTTATTTTGTTTAATTAATTGTTTATATTTGGAAGAAATCATTCCCTTGTCAATGTATTGATACCCTTGCTGCTTTTCTCCATCCCAATAGGATTGGTATTGCCTCTCACGAATTGACATGGAACTGCTTGGGTGACCGGTTCAGGGTCGATCCAAGTTGATTCATGATAAAATGGTATCAGATGAGGTCATATCTTAACAAACCTTGATTTCTAGAGTGCCCTTATTATTTGGGGGGTGTCAAGGTAGATGGAGTGTGATTTTCGAAACATAAGGGGTATGTTTGGGAAGAGTGTCACAAACTCATTATCATTTCGATCCTTGGGTGTCCATGGAAATTCCAATTTTGTTAGTTTCTTCAGTTATTAATGATTTTTTGGTGATTGGGATACAATAAGGGGAGTTAGACTAATGGCCTCCATTAGCTCGAAGGGCCTAGCAAGCCATGTTGAGCTGGGTCATGGTTCTAAGAAAGCTCTCCATGTTGGTGGTGTGTTTAACATATGGCCTACAACCATAGAGTCAAGTCACCCACCGATACTAGTTCCCTTTTTTAGGTCTCTTATACCTTTCTTGAATTCTTAATTTTGTTCTGAAAACCCATGTGTTCTAATTATCAAAGTGGGTTTTCAATTCTTAATATATAAATGTTTTTGAGAATGTTGGGTTTTTGTAAAACAAATTTTTGGGGAGAAAGTGGAATTATTTAATGGGATCCAATATCCTTAATCTAAACTTATGGTTTATTGAAATATAATGGTTGTAAGTCAAGAATTATTTTAAGATGGTTTTGATTTTTTTTAAATGGGATTTTTTGGGTTGTTTAAGAGTGTTTGAATCTGATTAATTGGTTTTAGGAATTGGTTTTGAGTAGTTGGTGTTTTCCGAAAAATGGTTATGGAATGTATGGTTGTCAGATTAAGAAAAGAGACCTTGATGAATTTTTAAAAATAAGAAATGAATGTTTGAATTTCATGCTTGTTTTAGTAGTTGTTTTAAAGTAAATGAAATGGGTTCTAAATCAAATGGTTCTTGAAAAAGTGTGGTTTGTTGATATGCTGAAAAAAATTGAATAAAGGGAGAGTATTTTGATAGAAAATTAGGGGGTTTCTTTTTCAAGCTTGGTAAAATGGTTTTTTGTGTAGAAATATGAAAATAGTTTTTGACTTGGTGGTTAGTGTGACTATGGAAGGTATATGAATTTTGAAATGGGTTGAATTTTTTGGCTTGTAAAATAATAATTCTTGTTTGGCCTTTGGTGTTTTCATGGGTGCTCACATGCATGGTTTGGTATAGATATGTTGATGGATGCTCGGTATGTCATAGTGGATGGGTTCCTGGGGTGGAATGGGAATGTGCATGTGAGTGTAAATTGATGAAACACTATTTGTGAATGTGAAAATACACCGAGATAGTTTGTTTTTCAATTAAGCTGAAAATTTGTCATGTTTTCGGTAAACTGATGTTTATGTGGGTTTCTTTTTCATGTTTTAGAAGCGTGGTTTGTTTGGTATGCTTCCTCATGATCTGTAAGTGATACTCTTGGTGTGTCTTGAGATGGTATCTAGTTGGTGAATCGGTTTTGGAGAAAGTTTTAGGGGGTTTTAAGGATACGTTGGATGTTGTGATGTGGCCACAGATGGTTCTATGTTGCAAGACTTCCAGTTGATCAGCCTAAGAATTCATTTCAAACATTATATTCACCACTTCAAATAAATCCGCAACTAACTTGATGGAATATATATCTGTTTGAGATTTATTTAAAGTGTCTTACTATTGTTATAATTGTTTTGGATATAGCATTTTTGTTCAATGATGTTGATGTGTTTCATTTTATTCCGTGTCTATTCTACTCCTTGTTCAGATTGAGAGGGAATGGGGCTTTGTATCATTGATTTCCTATTTAAATAGTGCTGTGTTGTTGAGAAAGTGAGTTTTGTGGGGTGTTTTGATCTTTAGCTCCTGGATGCAGCGCATCATATGCTTCAAAAATTAGGGCCCCATCTATAGGCCCCAGAGTGAATCTTTTCATGCAGTCAGAAAATCTCCAGAGGTGTGGGGAGCTCGACTAAGCTCTTGCCTTCACCATTGTGGTAAGGAATTTTCTATGTTTTTATTTTGGTTTCTCATCACTGTGATTTTTCTTTTTTTCGTAAGGAGCATGGTGGACTTACCGCTCGCGCAGTGTCTACAGTTATGCCTTCTCAAAAGTGGTTTTCTGATCAATGTCCATGTGTGGACCACCAATGTGAATCGGGTGTGGATTTGGTTTTACTTATTCGAAGGTGGAGAGTTTTGATTGGTTTCTCTATTTATTTTTTGGTTTTAGTGGCCCAACAATTGGGTCACCTTCTCTCCCCACCACAAGTGGTGGGGATTTTGATCCCTGCTAAAAGTTTTATCCCTATCATTATCCCATTTGTTCAGAAGTTGGTGGTTTAAATTTTCATGTTGTAACCCTCTTAACTTTGGTTTGTAGTTTGTTTTGGGAGAGTTTTGGTGGGACTGTGTGGGTGAGGCCCGATTCAAGTTCATGCCAAATTCTTGTTTGTTAATTTCTAGTTAGACTCTAATGGTTGGGAGACCCACAGTGGGCCTCGAAGATCGTTACTTTAAGGATTTTTCTGATGGTAGTTGTTATTTAATGGTGGGGAGACTATTCCAGCCTTCTCACCCAAGTCATTGTCTTTCGTGATTTCACCTTGGTTTGGTTGATCATTGGGTTCATTGGGGGAAGGACCAACAATATGGTTCTTGTCTTGGTTGTGGAGATGGTGGCTTAATCTTTTCACTGATTCTCAGGAAGTGGTTGTGAGTTGATGTTTTGTTTGAGGAAGAGGATTAAGTTACATTGATGGTGGATGAAATTTCTTTGGATTGAGGGGTTGGACTGTGTTGATAAGGAATCCGTAGGTGTTGATCTTTCAATTGTAAATTGTTATGGCATTCTGAGGGCAGAAAGCTTTAATGGTGGGGGGAATTGTCACACCTTTTTTTCATGTCTTGGTTTTGATTCGGTTAGTGGTAAATATTGATCATTTTCTTGGGTTTTTGGTGATATTAATGTTGAATTTTTATGCTTCATATATGTATAATCATCCTACCATGGGTTCCCCATAGCTTTTTTGGGGGTTTTTGGAGAAAAGGGTGGTTACTTCATGATTTGGGCCAAACCGGGAGCACATTTATAGATTTAAAAACAAAATATTTTTATTTTATAAATCCTTTGTTTTTGAAAAATTTTCACCCATTACACTAATCACTTGGCCTCACCTGAGTTATTAAAACAAAAATATCCATTTTTACCCCTTATTAATTCATAAGCATGGTGTATTTGTGTTATTTATTCAGGTATTGGGACAGCCTATGAGCCCATTTCTATTTTTAAAAAATATTTTGTTTCTTTTATATCTTATTCATTTTTTTAATATTTTTCAGCCATTATACCTCTCACTCGATACCAAAAACCCTATTCGCACCCCCCATGTTCCATTTTCCATCTTTTTACCTCATCTTCATTAGGGATTAGGGTGAACTTCCTCATGGTTTTTCAAATCATCCATATTTGAAAAGGTTATTTGTTTATTTTATAAATAATTCATTTTTTACTATTTTTCCCCCAAATATTCTTTCCTTTGTTCTTATAGACCTAAGGAGCCTCTCCATTGAGTTATAATCCATTCCATCTCCTCTAATGGTGTGAATCTAAGGATAGTTAAAGAGTTATCAAGTTTTCAAGGTGAGTTTCTTTCTCCTTTCTCCTCCTACCTCCTCCTCCTTCCATTATTTCTTGGATCTCTCTTCCTCCATGGTCATGAAAGATGAAGGGTTCTATTATCCCATGATTGTTTATGGTTTTTTAATTATTTGAGGTCTCATCCTCATAAATATAGGGTTTTCAAACCCCCGTGGATGGTTTTCGGGTGTGCGTTTCCATTTTTCCATGGTTTCGAGGTAGGTTCTCCCAATAACTTACCTTTATTATTTAAGTTTCATATTTTTATTGTTTTCATAATATTATATACATGTTTAGTATTTTTTTTAAATTTTGGATGATTTATTTGGTGTGAAAAATGGTTATTTATGCCTTGTTTTGTGTAAGATGGAGTTGTTTTATTATAAAAGTGCACACTTCTTGTTCAAATAAATGTTCGGCTAGTTTTCGTATATGGATTGTGATGTTCATGACATTTGTTTTAACTATTGTAATAAATTATTGGAATGTAAATTTGTGTTTTTCCTCATTTGGGTATTAAATATAAGTTTTATTGCTAAGTTTTACACGCATAGTCTTCAAAAAAGTGCCAAGTTGGCCTTTGTGCGCTAAATGTGTTATAAAATTACTTGTTTGAATTAATTAAAGTATGGGAAACATGAATATTGATATTTTTTTGTTCTTTTATGGCTCTAAAAAGTGTTTTTTTTATAAATAGATGTTTTTTTTACACGTTTTGGCACGAGTTTCCGGTAAGTGTCCCATTTGGAATTCTTATGAAAATGGTTGAGCTTAAATGTGTAACCAAAATGGTTTAAGGGGTTTATATAAATTTTTTTCTATTTTTAATGGTGTATGTACTCCTATTTATGAATTTTAAAATTTTTACCATTGTTATACATTGGTTTGGTAAAATTTTTAAAGGCACGTTTGTCATTTCTCTTTTAAAAAAGGGGTTTTCATGTGTATTCTCTGTTGTACCATTTGGGGTCATTTTGAGATTCATGAAATTGATTTAGTAAATGGTTTTGGGGATCCAAAATTGGGTTTTGTATGTAATTTTTGGTAATTTTCCCTAAAAATTTTATTTTCAAAAGGATTTTTTGTGGAACGACTCGTTATACTTTTTGAAATAGTTTTATCAAAATTTTAAGTGGTTTTTTGATCTGTAAAAGAAACATGAAGCGTGATTATAGGTTGTTTGTGTGTGTTTGATTGGGTAATTAAATTTTCATGTGCAAAGTTTATTTTATAATATATGAAACATGATTGAACATTAAATGTAAATCCGAGTATCTAGGTTGGTGGACGTGTACTAGTATGCTAGTGATCCAGAGTGGTTTCTTCCCTATTTCACGTAGCAAGTTTGACAATGGTAACACTAACTAAACTATGATAATGATGTTGGGGACCACTATTTTATGGTAATTTGTTTCTTCCAAGTGGCTCATGCATAAGAAATGATATTTTTTATGGTTACTTTTCCACGAGATACGAGGTACCTGGGGCCCACAACTAGCTAGTGCCTAGGGGTGTTCTTGTGACTTGTGCTCATTGGATATATTGTATTCACCATCACTATACAGTGAGTTTGGTTAGATAATTCAGTATAATGTGTTTTTTATTTAAATATGTGTGTTATTTAAAGTATTCCTCTTAAAAACTATCTTCACTTTGAAGTTTCATCTCTCTGAAATTGGTTACTAGCATTTCATGTTTATGAAAACGTGCAAAAAAATATCTTTCAATTTTTTTAGCATGGAACCTTGTTTGGAAAACATATTTTTATATATTGTATTTCAAAATTGAAATTGATGATTATTTTATTTCAAAGTAATTTCATTGGTAATATAATATCAGGCTAACCTACTTAGTTATAATACTCACACCTATAGTCTTCTTCTCTTTTTAGCCCTTGTGCAGGTTTCAAATTGAGTCTGGTCTTCTTGGGAAACATGTTATAATTGTGTTGAAGAGTGACCAGTGGTTTCACATGGAGGTAGATGGTTGTCATGTTTGGTTGGTTGAGTTGTTGGTTCAGTTGTACTTTCACTTTCATGTGTGAATAATGTTCAGTTCAAGTTTTATATAAATGTATATTAGGATGTCCATCTCTTTCCATTGTTTAATTAATTGTTTATATTTGGGAGAAATCATTTCTTTGTCACTATATAGATGCCTTTGGTGCTTGTAGCCATCCCAAGTGGATCGAGAACACCTCTCATGACGTTTCGCGGAGCGGTCTCGGTTACTGGTTCAGGGTCAACCCAAACTGGTTCGTGACATTTTTTATAGTCCCATTGATAGAATATCCATCCTTTTCTACATATTTTACTATAGAAACCTTAAGAAGTGATGATGTAGAGAAAAATTTGGATCAATTAAATAGAGAACTTAGAGAGTTACATGAACCTAACATTAATGATAATAATCACATATTTCAATTAAATAGTTAACATGATTTGGAGCTTAGAAATGGAATGATACAATTATTTATTAATTTTCGTGTATTTATAGGAGAGGACAAAAAAATTAATTTAAAGTAATTTTGGGGAGGTGTGTAATAGTTTCAATCTTAGAGGGGTCCTCGAGGCTCAGGTAAACTAGAAAGGATTTCCATTATCTTTGGAATGATCATCCAAAGAGTGGGTTTATAACCTAAATCCTGGATAAGTGACCAAATGCGATAAACACTAGAGGGAATTCCTCTAGAATTTTTTCCTTGTATCAAGGAGCATCCATCTGAGAATGAAAATTTATTCAATAAATAAAGTAAGTGGAGTAAGTATATATGAGTTTTGGGACACATTTAGGCGGCTTACATCATCCTGACCACATCAATCATTTAAAGACCACCATTTCTTAGTATTATTTTACCACTAACTACTATATAATTATATAAATTTATGGGATGCTTCCTCTAGATGGGTATGATATAAAAGTTACTTATGTAATATAGAGATACGATAAAAATGATCTCACAAAACTCTCAAAATTTTGATACAAGATCCACAACTAGTGAAGTACAAGAGGTAAAAATTTCCAGCTCTCCTTTAATTGAAATGAAAATTGATGAACTAAACTATCTTATAAAATAGTTAATACTGAATAAGGTTCAATAATCTTCACTAACCACACCCACTCTAGTGTGCATGTTTTTCCACTCTTTTTAACATTTTTATGGTTGTTTCCCTTAAATACAAGAGACAATAAATTGTGAAGCAATGTACAAAATGTAATACCAAAATCAATAAATAATAATAAAGAGATTTAACTTTAATAAATTATTCAATATAGAGATTGAAATTAGTATCCATCATATGAATGTTTCTATTATGATTTTCTATAACCTTACCATCCCCCACCATTTCAATGGAACAACTCTGAAACTTCTAAAATCTACCAATAAGGGAAGAACCAAAAACCCATATTAAAGGACCTATTGAGACATATTTTAATTTATCAAAACAAAAAAAATCCACATAAAAAACTCATTTATTTGAACTGAATGAGACAAAATTTTATTTTGGAAAATACATTTCCACTTTTAAAAACTTTGGTAAATCAAATCTCATGTAATCTTACTACTCAATCAATTCCTAACCCTAATGATAATGTGAGTTATATCTCTTTGGGAAGTTCTATAGAGGTGAAAATAAATGAAGAACCATCCATGGGAGCTTAATTTGGAATTAGATAACCCAAGGAATATTCTAACCCTAAAAGTAAACCTAAAGAATCAGCCCCTATAGAGAAATAATAAGAAGTACCTGGGGAGACCCAACGAGTAAATAAAAATAAAATAAAAGCTATGATGGAGGATTGAAATCAAACCAAACTCCCTTACCTTTAGGAATGAATCCACCTGAGATAAATAGTGATGAAACCCTACAATAAGAAATAATGGAAACATTCAGATAAGTTGAATTTAATATCTCTCTATTGGACTCTATACAAACAATCTCAAGGTATAAAATGTTTCTCAAGGGTATGTGTTCCACAAAGATAAAACATCAAGGAGATAAAAAAAAAGGTGATATTAAGTAGAAATGTTTCTTCTCTAATAACCACCCAACTACCTAGGAAATTTCAAGACCCATGTACCTTCACCGTCATTTTCATTATATAAGTGGTTAATTTTACAAATGAACTATTTGATTTTGGAGATTCAATTAATGTTATGTATTACCCAGTTTATTCTTCCTTATATATAGGATAACTCAAGAAAACAAGGGGATTGTAAAATTAGATAACTAAACCACCATTTACCTAGTAGGAGTGTTGGAATATGTTTTGGTATTAGTCAATGGAATTTTGTTTCCATTTAATTTTTACATCTTAAACATGGAGAAAGAAAGGGGTATAACCCATTCCCCTATCATTTTAGGATGTTCATTCCTTAAGACTATTATGTATTTTATGGGACAATTTTAATTGATTTTGTGGAAAAAATGGGAATTTCATCATTTTAGATTCAATGAAAAATCCTTATGATGATAAATTTATTTTTACACTGTTTCACTATGAAATTCATGTTTATTTTTTAGGAATAAAATCAAATGTCAGATGAAATAATAAAATTAGGATAATCCTTAGGGTCACCTAATTTTTTGGAATATTATATTTTTTAATTTAATTTAAATTTGGAAATAGTTTTTTGTAGTGAATAGTTTAAGAAAATAGATAAATAATGTTTTTATGAACTCATTAATTATTCTACTAACACTTATTCTTTATATATGTTGGTTTAAATCATGGAAAACTGATATAGAAACATATTTAGAACAACCCCCTAAATTGGAATTGAAGGTTTTTACCTACAATTTGAAATATGTTTTTCTTAAAAAAAAATGAAAAACAACCTATTAAAATTTAAACAAAATGAAACCCAGTCAATAACAACAATTGTTAAAGTTTAAAAAAATGCTAGAGCCATGTGATGGTCATTAGGAGGTATACTATGGATTAATCCAACAACATGTGTGCACTATATTCTCCTAGAAAGTGATACAGATCATGTAAGATAGCCATAAATAATTCTCAATATGACCCTTATTGTAAAGACCCCGACCTCAATAGCCTAGAGTCGGTGGTTATATTATTACATTGGCACTAGATAAAAGGAATCACGTCCCAAATTAAAAAATATTTTAATAGTCTAGGTAAACTAGATACATACTTTATTCACATATTACAATTTAAAACAAAATTATAACATAATTGTTTTTCAATAATAAAATTATTCCCTCCAACATATCCTTTCATAAAAATCGTAGTACACTTTAGGGATTCCTGGAGAAAAGAAACATAGGAGGGTGTGATATATAATTCTTAGTAAGGGTATGCGTAAAATAAAATATATCATGAATAAATAGGTCATGATAAATATGTCAAGGTAAATTACTAAAACATATTCTATTTAATCAATAACTTGAGCATAACATGGAAGGAATAAATGATTATCAAATAACTCTATATAAATAATAAAAAAATCTTAAAACATATCTATGGATATTATAACTAATCTAATAATATCATGGACATAAATAAATAATTTCATAATGATGTAATTAATAATTTGGGACATCTGAAACTTACCATCTTGGCCTCGTCCAACACATCTAAAAAATATCATCAAGGCTTTATGTCGTGGAATCTGAAAATAAATGGGTAAGGCCTCAGCCAATACCAAATATAGTTTGTATCATTAGACAAGTTGATGAGTCTAGGGGATATAGTGGGTACTTCCCATCACTTAAAATGTCCAATGAATCCATAATATTAACCAATCATACAACTGAATCAACATGCCTTAACAACATCAATAAATGTTCATATTGGAAGAACTGGTCATATAAAATATAAATAAATTTCCCAATCAAACGGATCATAAACCATCCAAAAAACTATGATTAATCATATAATTATAGTACATACTTAACATATATTAAAAAAAAGATGTTGACATATATTAAAATAAATTAAAGATATTTATAAATATTTATTGAGAAAAATTATCTTTTTTACTTTGAAAATAATTTTTAAAATCAAAAAACTGTATACATGATAAATAAATCATTTTATATGAGAATAACCTTGTAAAATTGTAATATAAGATTCAAATAATTGAGGTTTTATGATGAAATGAAATTAAATTCATGTGGTGTAAGTTAAAAAAACATTTCTTTCACACTTTTGTAAGAAAAATCAAAAGGCACCTTTTTTGGAAAATGATTGGAATATTCCTTTTAAAAATAACTTTAAAATTAAAACAATGGTAAAAATGAATTTAAAAATTATTGGATAATATTAAAAAAAATTAAAAACATTTTTATAAAACATGGGTATGAAAGGAAAAAATTACCTAGTGGATACTTAAAAATAAACAATCCCTAATAATGATGAGATTGTGAAATAAACTCTTACCACTTTAATAACATTTCAATCATAATCCCCAAGAAAGAAATAACTTAAAAATTAATCTTGAAATGTGGTGAATACCAAGATGTTAATGATATATAATATATTCAAGGTTAATTATATACACCACACTAGATATATAAGTTTTCAATATGGAATATGACTCACGTAAGTAAAAGTGAGATGAGAAACCATTACCACATTGTAATCAGTTGAGTCATATGCCCCATGAATGAGTAAAATTTAAAAAAATAATTATAATAAATAAATTCATGATATAAAATGTCAAATAATAATGATATACACAACATAAAATAATATAGGTGTAAAACATCAAAATAAGCCTCAATAAATGAAAATTGAGACAAAGTCCCTTACCTCAAGTATGACTTCCTTAAAATGTATTCAAACCTAAAGTATAATGGTTTTAAACATGTTAATAATTTATAAAATAATTTTATTCATATATATAACATATATTATGACCTTTTTATGACATCTTACTGACCATTCATTAATAATATTTCATTATTTTTACTATTTCAAATATTAATTGTCTTGTTTTCTCAAGCATGTTTTGTCAGGAAATTCATAGTTATATTTCATATGATATAGATCCATGAAATACAGAATTATATTAATGTTATAAATATCATATTTAATCATGATATATATTTTTAGAGCCATTATTTAATGTTTTCCATTGAAAATGAGTTCCATCGCGTCGTGGAGATGGTAGGTCATACGTACGCAGGAGCGACGGTATCATTTTATTAATGGTGAATGGGTAGGGAAATTTATGATATATTAATTTTAAAGAATAAATATAATTTCATAATGATCATATATATACATTATTTAAATCATTATAATCATCCTTGTAATGTGGTGATGAAAAATGAATTATGCCACTGTGTGGAGACGGTAAGTCCTAGATACCCACGTGCGGTGATTTTATTTTTTTGTAGGATGGATTAAAGGTAGAATATGATAAAACCATAATCATAATAAAATATAATTCTATTATTATACCAGATTTATTATTTTATGATTGGTTCAATATGTTAAAAATAAATAGAAGAAAAAATAAACTTAAAAGATTTGGTAAAGACGATTGCCTCTTCTTCGGTGGACTTCCTTTAGATCACTTCTTAAGGGATCTAGGGTTTGTCTTTTGGATGGAATAGAACCACTATAAATTGTATAAAAATATTGAGAAGATAAATGGGCATATTGTTATGGAACTATATATATTAAATTGTTGTAAAGAAGTGAAGGAATGTGTTCCCTTTTATAACTGAAGTGAGATAAACTTTTAAAAAGTCTTTAAATATTAAAATATAATAAGAGTATTATATAAAAAATGATTGAAAATTGAATATAAATACATAGGGGGTGAATTTTTCAACCATATATTCTACCATTTGTTATTATTTAATATTTTATCATTTTTAAATAATTTAATAAAATGTTATATTCCCAAAATATAATTATTATCAATTTTGACACAATTTATTATTTTGACCTTAATAATATCAATAAAATAATATTACTTAAAAAAATCTTTTACATGTCATATTAATCTATAAAATTCTTTTTTCACCTTAATTAATTAAAATTATATTAATTTATAAATTTTCAATATCATTTATTTTATTTTCTTCATTAATTGAATAATTACTCCATCAGCATTGTGTAAACATTTAAGGTAGTTATTTCTTCAATAAAAATTTAAAATCAATAACCATGAAGTAGATAAATATTTTATATTTTATAATAAGATTAATATTGTGTCAAATCATATTTATAACACCATATTAAAATGGTTACACTTATATAAAATAAGAGTGTGACATATTTGACTTTTCATTAAATAAAATATTATAAACGTCATAATATCAACTAAATGGTCATAAATGGTCATAAAACCGAACCATAAATTTTTAATGATGAAAATTATTTATAAACTAAAATATTTTCAAGTTTTAGAATCATTTTATAGTTCTTATCATTTTATTTTTAACCTTACTTGCTCTATTTACCATTTACTTTGGTAAGAAAATTTACTAAAGCTACTCTTCATATTGACCAAAAATAAAAGGGACATATTTAATAAATTTGGACCTCCTAAATCAAAATTTGGATTAAATTTTTCAACAGTCAAAACATATATGTTACATAATTTAATTTAAAATTAAACAGGAAAAATGTGATAAAAAATAGTTTTCCAAAAAAATTATATTTTAAGTATAAAATGTTTTTATTCTAAAGTAAACCATGAAACTGATTTAAAGGAAATTAATTGGATTTATAATAATATAATATATCTAATTATACATTAAAACCATTTTAATATAAATTTTAAATTTTCAAATGGTTGAAAAAAATACATTTTTTAATAAAAAATGTTATTTTTCACTATTCACTGGAAAAATAATCACTTCATAAAAATACCAAAATTTCACCATAATACGATTTTAATATGCTTATTTTAAAAATTAAGTTCATATTTTAATATAAATTTTCTAAAAGTGGAAAACATTATTACATAATTTTCTCAAAAAAAAGTAATAAAATCATTTTTGAAGAAAACGTATGAAATAAATTTATTAATGTTTGACTTCTTATTTTCTAATAATTAATCATAAAATTTTTATTGATTAATAATTTTATATATATATATATAAATTTTGGTAAAACTATTCATTTCCTTCAATTTAATATCTATGTTATAATGATCACATTTAAATGATAATATTTCATTATTCGTTCAAGTTGGGTGTCTTGTATCATGTATAATATCAAATATATTATTCTTTTAAAGTATTAGGGTGATACATTATACCCTCCTTCAATAAATTGTGACCTCACAATCATAAATTTTTATTAGTAATAATGGGTTTGACATTTGAAAATAAATTTGTGGATGTAACGTGCTAGACCAACTTCCTATAAAACCAGTAGTTAGACCAATCGCCACATGGCCTCAAGCATGCCTCCCCATATGCTAGAGGCTTCAAAATATTAGAGAGGGTATAGTGATGGTAAGGTGGGAATAATATACCCTCACAATTATATTATAACTGTGGTATATCATAAAATAAATAATAGACAACAACAGAATTAGTAATAAACGAAATATCAAGCAGCATAAGAATAATATCTACTTAATATAAATGGACAATGCCAATATAAACCAATGCATGCATGTTTGGATAATGATACATGAACTAGTATAGTAGATACGTAGTAGGAAACATGATACAATAATATAACTACCCGGCCTTAAATATAACATAATCTAGTAAATTATTTTTGAATTCACTTTCTTACAGTACCAAAGATTTTTTTAGTTCTTTGTTTTAGAGAATTATGACATAATTAATGAATATCAACCCATAAAGATACAAAGGGAATACTACGAAAATAGTATACATTTCTTCCATAATTCAAATATTTTTAATAAAACTTGAAATATTTTCATGAAAAATCATCACAATATTCATCTTGGATTCTTCTTTTCTATTACCCATACTTAAACCCTAAAAAACATTTTAAAACTTGGTATAAGGACAGAAAGATTAGTAAGGGAAAGAGTTATTCCATTAATACTTATAAAAATATGAAATCATTTTCACAAAAACTTAATTCTTTCTGATAAAGTACCATATACTTAACTTTTTAAAACATGATATTAACATAAAATATATAAAAATAAATAAACAATTTAGGTAACTTGGGGAATTATTTACTTAAGATTGTAACCCTTGTAGTTACCATATTATTTGTAAACCTCATGGATACCGTATAAGATAACCCTCACAGTTACCTTATGACTTAACCCTAATGGCTACCTTATGGTCTAACTATCATAGTTACACTTGGAATAACCATTATAATTTAAGAAGAAACATTCTTTTTGAATTTTGTAAAAAGAGTCATTAATAGGATTTTAAAAGGAAAGTCCAATACCTTGGGTTTGACTTCCTTAAAATGTGTTAAAAACACTTGTATAATGGTTTAAAAAGTGTTATTAATTTATTAAATAACTATATTCATATTTATAATACCATATATGATCTTTTTATAACATATTTCCACCCATTTATTGATAATATTTTTTTATTTTTATTGTTTTGGGTGCATTTATTTCATAGTTTCCATGGTTGGTTCACTATGGATTTTCTGGTCGAATGAAAAAAAAATCTAGAAGTGAATAGAAATGGTATTAATATGTTTGTTTAATTTTAAATGATACAATAAATCATTTTTTCTAATATGAGGATGATTCATTAGATAAAACATTAATGAAAATGATTTAATTTATTTTGGTGGTTTTTATAACCATCATGAACTTATATCATTCTATTTAATATCATGTTTATATATTGGTTCCAAAACATTATATAACTTATAATATGTATCATAAAATATTATTTAATCATAATAATGGTTTAATGACCATCCTTGAAGGTGGTAAAGGAAAATGAAAACACATCATCCATAACGATGATAAATCAACACATCACAGACAATGTTTTTATTTTTTAGAGTAAGAGGATAATAAGAGAAGATTGATAATGGATATTCCATTAAAACAATAACATTTTAGTATGTATAATATAATGGATTTATCATGTCACTTTTATGAGGGAAGTTTATGAGAGAATAAGAGAATAAAATAAATTAAAAATAAATTTAAAAGAAAACAAAAGAGGATTTTACCTCTTGAACTTCTTCTCCTTGACAACCTCTTTAAGGTACATGGTTTGGGAATTTTGGTGATACCAATTGATATTGGATGTGGTAAAGAGGCTTAGTAATATAATTGGTTAAAAATTAAACAATATACAATGCTTTAAAGATGTGAGTATAAGAGGTGGTGAGGGGTAGTATTTATAGTGGAGGTGAGGGTGTTTTGTTTATTATTCTATTAATTTGTTAATTATTTTGGCTCAAGACTATGAATCGTTTTGACTCACATGACAAAATATAGTAAAGGTGGAAGGATAATTCTCAATTTTATGTGCTTAAATCATCCATACATCAGCCATGTCTCAATAATTCATGAATGTTTTAAATACTATAAATTATTGTATTTCACTATTCACCAAAAAATCAACTATTTTAGAAAAATCCCAAAAATTCACCCCAAACATTTTTCAATGTTTAGAATTAAAAAATGAACTCAATTTTATGAAAATAATTTTCTAAATATTATAAATTTAATTATTATTTAAAATCATCATTTATTCATAAAATACTGATTTTAAAATTATAAAACAATTATGACACTTTGAAAAATTAATTAAGGTCATATAAAATTATTTTATAATCATAATAAAATGAAATATTAATTTATGAATCTATTTTATGAATGTAAGTTTTCTTTTAAATCATTATATTTATTATAAAATAGTAAATAAATATTTATGTTTCACAAAAATACCAACACTTAATTTATCATTTTCAAAACATTTATTTACTTAATCCTTGATATAAATATATCATATTTTCAAATATAATATACATAAATTTTCTTTATAATCTCATAGGTTATTTTACTATTCTATTAGTCAATATTCCTTAATTTCTATAAATACCACTTATTTCATTACACATTTATAATTAATTTAACTATTTAATTCCAGTTTGAAAATAAATTATTATATAAATACCAAGGTTGTTACATTCTCCCCTCCTTCTAGAAATTGATTCATTGCAATTTTTATTCACTTATTAAAAAAGTGAGTATACCTTTCCTTCATAGCATTTTTATATTCCCAGGTTTCTTCCACAACTAGAAAAATACCCTATTTCCACACATATATTTCCACACTTTTTTAAAACCATGAAAATAAGTTATCTACTTCCACAGTTTATTTAACACTGTAAAAACCCAAACACCTTCATCCCCTCCCAACTGAACCCTCCACCCTATCCCCTCCTGATCAAGATTGATCCATCCACCCTCTCTGGTTCTTGTCTCCTTGTCCTATTGAATCTTTGGTTCTCGTCGCCTCCTCCTCACCGAATCTCTGATTCTAGTCTCACACAACTAGCTCCCACCTGTCCTCTCCTACCGCATGCACCAACGTCCCTCTTCTGAGGCCATCATTTCACTAGATTTATTCTGATTTCTTGGTTGGAATCACTAGGTAATATATCCTCTTCCATTCTTCTTCCTCTTTTGGCTGATTTCTATTCTCTTCTTCACCCTATTTTGTTCGGCCAAACCCTGGGTCAAGGGTAAACTGAGTTATTTTGATTTTATACTATTGTTAGGGAGAGCACACTACTGGAAAAGTGGGTATTTGTGATGGGTCAATTGCGACGATAATATATCCCATCGCAAAAGGTCCCACGAAATACGTATTTGCGATGGGAGTCTTTTCCCATCGCAAATAGTAGGTTAATTGCAACGGAAATAGTCGACCTATTGCAATAGGTTTGGCGCGGTTTTCACGTCAAAACGCAGGAAGGGTATTTGCGATGGGGATGCGTCCCCGTCGCAAAATCCCGGAGGTGGTAAATACTATTTGCGATAAGCAAAGCTCCCATCGCAAATAGTATGTGTATTCGAGATGGCACCCATCGCAAATACCCTTTTAACTGCCGACTCTAATTAATGCGGGCGAGGGTATTTGTGACGGGCCCGTCGCAATAGCCTGGCGGCGGTAAATACCATTTTCGACGGGAAAAGCTACCCATCGCAAATCCTATGTCGGCAGGTGGTATTTGCGACGGGACCCGTCGCAAATACCCTTTTAACCATATACCGTAATTAATGCGGGCGAGGGCATTTGTGATGGGGCCCGTCGCAACTAATCTAACCTGTATATACCCCCACCCTTTTTTTCAAATCACTCAGATCTTCCTCTCTTTCTCTCTTCATTCTCTAATTTTAAGGGAAAAAATTCTTTTAGTAGAAGTTTTTTATACGAGAGCAATTGGAAGGCGCCAATACCTTCATAATATCAAAGTTTAAGGTATTTATATTTTATTTTTTTATATTTATTTTATTTTTTTATATTAATTTTAATTTTTTTATTAGTTGTAATTAAATTATATTTAAATTGAATTTTATTTATATTTATTTTTAGTAAGAAATTGATATCGTTACTGATAATTATAAATAATTATTGTTAATTTTCAATAATTAGAGATTATATATAATTAGCAGAATTTAGTAATAATTAGGGATAATTAGATATAATTAGATATAATTAGATATAATTAGTAATAATTAGATATAATTAGTAATAATTAGATATAATTAGATATAAATAGATATAAATAGATATAATTAGTAATAATTTGTAATAATTAGATCTAATTAGATCTAATTAGATCTAATTAGTAATAATTAGTAATAATTAGTAATAATTAGTAATAATTAGTAATAATCAGTAATAATTAGTAATAATTAGTAATAATTAGTAATAATCAGTAATAATTAGCAATAATTAGTAATTGATCACCTTGCAAGTAGTGTTGCAATAGGACAACCCAAGCCATGCCCTTCTCATCTATAAGAATTATCTCACAAGACCCTTTACATTGACCATTCTTCCTTGAAAATTTAAGGGAAAGATACAGTTGTCCCGTCAAGTTTTTAAGGAAGAATGATCTATATAAAGGGAGTGGGATGATTCTTATATATTAGAACAACATTACTTTGGTCGTCCTATTGTAACACTACTTGCGAGGTGATCAACCATGCAAGGACAAGTTTACATTGGACATGGCTGACACAAACATTTTATTTCACATGACTTGACAATTGGAGACCCTTTGAGATTTGAACATGTTAAGAATAGAGAAAAGCATGTTGTGAATATTGATAATTTTAATATTTTATAAATTTTTTATTATTTTAATGATATTAAAATTGTTTTTTCATAAATATTGATAGTAGAATTTTTTTATTAGTAATAATTAGTAAACGAAAATTGCCTAGATTATGAAGGGAAAGTTTGTAATCATCTCCATAATGATGATTACCAAATTTCCTTTCATTATTCAAGCAGTTTTCATTTCGCTAAGTATTACTAAGTATTGCTAAATTAGAAATAAATTGTAATAATTAGTAATAATTAGTAATAAATTGTAATAATTAGTAATAAATTGTAATAATTAGCAATAATTAGTAATAATTAGTAATAATTAGTAATAATTATAAATTTTTTATTTTTTTAATGTTATTAATATTGCTTTTTCAAAAATATTGATAATAGAATTATTTTTATTAGTAGTAATTAGTAAACGAAAAATGCTTGGATAATGAAGGGAATGTTTGTAATCATATCCACAACGATGATTACCAAATTTCCTTTCATTATTCAAGTAGTTTTCATTTTTCTAAGTACTGCTAAGTATTGCTAAATTTGTAATAAATTGTAATAATTAGTAATAATTAGTAATAATTATAATTTTTTTATTATTTTAATGATATTAATATTGTTGTTTCAAAAATATTGATAATAGAATTTTTTTTATTAGAAATAATTAGTAAACCAAAACTGCTTGGATAATGAAGAGAAAGTTTGTAATCATCACCACAACGATGATTACCAAATTTCCTTTCATTATTCAAGCAATTTTCATTTTGCTAAGTATTGCTAAGTATTGCTAAATTAGTAAAAATTGTAATAATTAGTAATAAATTGTAATAATTGGTAATAAATTCTAATAATTAGTAATAATTAGTAATAAATCGTAATAATTAGAAATAATTTGTAATAATTAGTAATAATTTGTAATAATTAGTAATAATTAGTAATAACTAGTAATAATTAGTAATAAATAGTAATAATTGGTAATAATTAGAAATAATTAGCAATAATTAGAAACAATTAGCAATAATTAGAAATAATTAGAAATAATTAGGAATAATTAGGAATAATTGGTAATAATTAGTAATAAATTGTACTAAATTGTAATAAATTTTAATAAATTGTAATAATTAGTAATAATTAGTAATAATTAGTTAGGAATAGTTAGGAACAGTTAGAAACAAATTTTAATAAATTTTAATAAATTTTAATAAATTTTAATAAATTTTAAGAACTTGGCACAATTTCCAGTGGATTAACAGCACTCCTTTCGCTCGATGACTTTTCTCCTTTCAACTCTCACTGACTCAAAATATTATGAAAAATTTGCTGCTATGTAGACATTCAATATTGTATGCATGAGATTAGATATTCATTCATAGGATCATATTTTTTATAATGTTTTCAGGTGGTGATAGTTGGAAGAAGACGATTCATCGACGAAAAGGGGGCTCTTTTGTCTGACGGCTCATTTACTCGCATCTTTCTCACACTAAAATCACAATGAAGAATCTTGTCGGAGGTACCCATATTCATTTTCGTGCATACGAGAATGAATATGCATACCTCAGACCAGATTCTTCATTGTGATTTCAGTATGAGAAAGATGCCTATAAATGAGCCGTTAGACAAAAGAGTAGCCATCAATCCACTGAAAATTGTGTCGCCCTTAATTAATGGTAATTATTAAGAAGTATTTGTAATTATTTATCTTCTTTTTCAGATAGTATTTTTATAATTTCAAATTATTCAAAAACAGTGATGATTTTATATTTTATGTAGAAAAATATGGAACAATAATTATTAAGAAGTATTTGTAATTATTTATCTTCTTTTTTAAGATAGTGTTTTTATAATTTCAAATTATTCAAAAAAAGTGATGATTTTATATTTTATGTAGAAAAATAAGGAACAAGTAAGTCAACATTAGTCATTATTAGATGATCGTGCTTGGATAAATCAGCGCAGAAATCCAAATGGTTCTAGTTTAAATCCGGTATATATTGAGGGTGTTGAAGCTTTCTTAGCATTTGCATCATCAAAACCAGAATATGTTTCAGAAGGCACAATTAAGCGACCTTGTAAAAAATGTACTCTGAGAACGTTTGACACAGTCGACAAGGTTGGGGGACATCTCTTGCAGTTTGGTTTTCAAATAGATTATTTTTTTATCAACGCGGTGGACGCAGTTCTAGATAAGATCCTAATAACTGTATTCTAGATCCATCACGGTTTCAAAATTTAGTACATGATGTTGCAGGTCCATCTGTGCAACAAACTGAAACTCACGATGATATTGATTTAACTCCTAAGTTGGCACCATCTGAATTTTATGAGTTTTTGATGTATGCTGAGGATTCATTATATCCTGGTTGCAAGATAAGAAAATTAGAAGTGGTTGTAAAATTTGTGGCTATTAAATCAGATAATGCAATATAAAACAACTATTTTGATCAGATATTTTCTTTGGTTAAAACACTATTACCTAAAAGAAATGTGTTTCCTGCAAATTACTATGAGAGAAAGAGGCTGGTTCGTAATCTGGTCCTTAGTTATCGGAATATTCATGCATGTCAAAATGATTGCATCTTATATTATAGAGAAAATGGTTCATTGGATAGTTGTCCCACATGTAGAAAATCGAGGTATAAAGAAGCTCAACTAGGGAAGTCTAGATCAATTCCAGTAAAACAGTTGAAATATTTCCCCCTTACACCCAGGTTGCAGCATTTATTTATGTCTCAGAACACAGTGTCAATGATGTAATGGCACAAAACCAATATTTCAACTGATAAAATTTTGAATCATCCATCTGATGGTGATTCATGGAAAAATTTTGATTGTCTGCATCTGTCTTTCACTATAGAATCCTGAAACATGCGATTAGGTCTTTATACTAACAGTTTATGTCTGTTTGGTTATTATGGTATTCAGTATTCATATTGGCCTATCTTTATAACTCCGTACAATTTGCCTCCAGGGATTTTTATGAATGAGCCTTATATCTTTTTGACTCTATTAATCCCAAGACATCCGAAAAATAATATTGATGTTTATTTGAAACCATTGATTGATGAGTTAAATGCATTGTGGAGTGATGGTGTTAATACATATGATGTTGCTGAAAAACAAAATTTCATATTTAAAACTGCATTGATGTGTAAAATTAGTGACTTTCTGAAATATGGCATGTTATCTATTTGGAGTACACAGGGTCTGAAATCATGTCCTTACTGTATAAAATACAACAAATCCTTTATGCTCTTCAATGGAAAAAAACCTAGCTATTTTGATTGTCACCATAGATTTCTTCCAACCGATCATCCTTTTCGGAGGAAAAAATTTCATTTCAGAAAAGTTAAAATTGAAAGGGATGAAGCTCTAATGATGATTTCAGGTATAGAGTTTAAATCAGTTGTATTTTCATTACCATCCATCACATTTGGACCAACATTAAACCAACAGAAAATTCATGGCTTTGGGAAAGAACATAATTGGACAAAACGGAGCATTTTTTAGGATCTTCCGTATTAGTCTGATTTGTTGGTTCGCCACATGTTGGATGTTATGAATATTGAGAAGAACTATTTTTGATAATTTATTTCATACAATTTTGGATACACCAAGTAAGAACAAAGATAATGTAAATGCCCGATTAGATCTTGCCCAAATTTGCAGGCGACCAGAACTTGAACTATTTGAAAATGTCATATCACAGAGGTTAATGAAGCCAAAAGCAGCTTATACACTTTCCAAAGAGAGTTTCTTATTATTTTGTTAGTGGATTGCAGATTTTAGACTTCCATATGGCTATGCTTCCAATTTGGGCATATGTGTTAACAATGGTTATATTACTGGATTAAAAAGTCATGATTGTCATGTTATAATGGAAAGACTAATACAAATTTTATTCAGTGGTTTGTTGAATTCTATGACTTGGGATTCGATAAAAGACATATCATATTTCTTTCGAGATATTTGTGTAGTGACAACGTACTACGATGCGCTAAGAAAATGGGAAGAAGATGTTGCTGTAATTATATGTAAACTGGAAAAAATATTTTTGTCGGCTTTCTTTGACTCAATGGAACATCTGATATTACATTTGCTACATGAATCTAAATTTGGAGGTCTACTATATTTTAGATGGATGTACCCATTCGAGAGATGCATGCAGAAATTGAAGAAAAAAGAACGTAACAAAGCATCAGGTGAAGGATCAATTGCTGAAGCTTATTTTCAAGAGGAAATTGATTTTTTCTGCTCTATTTATTTTGAATCTCAATATCCCTCAAAACACAATCACATTGGATGAAATTATGGGAATGTTAATGAGGAAATAGAAAATAAATTAACATTTTTTAATCAACCAAATCTTGGTTTTGGTGGAGTTCATGAACGATGGATTTCAGATGATGAACATCACAGAGCTCATACATATGTTCTGCTCAACTGTGAGGAAATGACATCATTTGTCCTGTGAGTGCTTCTATCACTTATTCTATAATTTATGTTATAGTATTTAAACTTATTTTATTTATAGGTTATATGATAATCATATCAAGAAACAACTTCCAAAAATTACAGCAGATACTCTTGAAGAACGCAGACAAAAAAATTTCTCAATGGTTTCAAAAACTAGTAACATAAATTATTGATGGTTTAATATCAATTCCATTTATTATTTATTATATTGATAATTGTTTTACAAATTTTCAGGTGTCTCAATATGCTGATAAAATTGATAATCGACTGTGTATATTGAGTAACCCACCATCAAAAATTGTTAAATCTTATAATGCATATGTGGTGAATAGTTTTCAATTTCAAACACATGCATATGGGGAATCAAAAAAACAATTAACAGTATAGTTTTCTTGAGAGGATCAAATCATAGAGAAATTGAAGTTGAATTTTATGGAATTTTGGATGAAATTATTGAGCTGTGTTATCTAGGACAGAATTACATAACAATGTTTAAATGTTGGTTGTAACGACCCAAAATTTCATTAATGGAAAATCCCTCTTGATCCAGTTAAATGTTTCTTTATGTTTTTATATGATGTCAACTTCTTTAGTTTAACGTTAAGATTTGTGACCGTTACTTTTATAGCCATTGAACAGTGATCATCTGGGTAGTTTAAATATAAGGCTTTAACGAACCAATTTTCTACTCAGACAAAGGAAGCGATGGACTCATCCAGTAGAATTGCCCCTTACGAAGCCCATTTGTCGGAGCTCGGAAAGGAGGTGGCGTCTTTGGGCTTTTACCTTGACCAAGCCCAAGCTGAGCTTCATCAAGTCAAGCTCTAACGTGATCGTCTACGGGAAAAATGGAAGTTGATAGAGATCACCACTCGAGCGATGTTATCCGAGCAACCCCAAGAGTCTGTCACCATCGCACACCTTACCCTTAGGTCTTATGCGGCTATTTTAAGGGGTTATGTAACAAATAAGTAGCACCATGTTCATGTACATTATTTTTGTATATAATAATGAATATAATTTGTAGTCATTTTTGATGCATTGTAATTAGTTTTTAAAGTACAAATGATGTTTTTAGTTATTATTTAATTAAGAATTATATTTTATTAAATTAAAGGATTTTTGAATTAAATAATATTTTAATAAAATATTATTATTAATATTAAATTAATTTTTATTAAATATAAATGATGTTATAATTTTATGAATGCAATTAAAATTTTATTAAGGTTTGAAAGCCATTTCTGTCAAAACCTGTGAATTTTTTATAAATGTCGGTTTTTATTTTAAAAGTTAAAATTCACATATTTAGAAAATTATTTAGATAAAATAAATATTGTTTTTGGAATCAGGACGTCGAAATTATCCAACGGTGAATTTTTCATAATTTTCTGAGACAGTCAAATTTTTGGGTAAAAATTAAATACCATTTAAATATATAATGTGTTTTATGACATCATAATGACCCAATGGTGATGTAATAAAATACCATAATCCTTATGTTCGGCCAATATGTGTTTTATCATTAAAATAATGAGGTTTTGGGTTTTTTTGACTCACTTTTCAAAGCATTAATGGAGCCCTCAAGACTTATTCAACACTTTGCCTTTTTAAATTAATTTCCATGGGAGTGTGACTCACCTCCACATAAGCAACCCTAATTTTTTAATAAGTTCGGACCTTGGCCTTGTAAAATATTGTTTTCCTCTTTCCTTTTCCAGAAACCATGGGCAAATACCATGGGATGGTTTGTGGTTTGGATTATTTTAATATAAGGGGTCCCAAACCTAAATAATAAAGAATTCTCTCACCTTTCATATATAAACCCACCCAAGCTCTCACTTCCTCCTCACTCAAAGCCCTTGAAGTTCGTCCAACCTCTGCCCTACTCTCTCTAGAATCCTCTCAAGGTGCCCCAAGCTCCCAAGAAGCCTCTCACAAGCCTCTCTCTATCCTTTGGAAGCACACTTCCAAGTAAGGGTTTTTCTTCCTTTCTCATTTTTGTCAATTTTCTTTAAGTTGTATTTCCCTTTTAATTTCATTTATGAATGTTGGGGTATGGTTTCGCACCTCTCCCATACTGCCCTCTTATTGTTTGAATGATGGGAGACCCCTTTCTCTCTCATTAAATGCCTCCCATGTACACCCGTTACTATGCCGAAATTCCGAAAGGAACCTTTTTCTCCTCTTCTATATTCAAGCAATACTTTTGTATCATGAATCTAAATTCCTTTTCAATTGTTGGGACATGTATCTATATGACCTTCTTACTGTCCATTACATGTAAATATGATGAGGAACCCCTTTCTCTCTCATCAGCCTTTTTTATGAATTCTTATGTCACGCCGTTACGCTGCCGAAATCACACCGATTTTCTAAGCCAATATCATTGTGTAGTGAATACCATGACCATTTCTCCATCAAGGGTATTCACCTTTATGCACGTTTACTTATTGATTGTAAAGTTTCATGTATGAATTCCACATTCCTTTATCGTGGAATAAATGATTATGTTTTATGAATCCATGTTTTATGATCCATGTGGCACACTTATGCATGAAATGAAATGTTTAAGAAGGGTGCGCCCTGATAGCGCTCCAATGCATTGGGTAAAGTATAGTATCATGATACGTCATGTGCAATGAGTGTTGACTCATGCTAATTCAAGTGCAACGAGGGTTTACTCGTGCTTCAAGTGCAATGAGGGTTTACTCATGCTCCATGTGCAATGAGCCTTGGCTCATGCTAATTCAATGTTGCCACATTTCCATGTTATGATTATCATGCTTTATCATGCCTTTATGTTCATGTCTCTCTTATGCTCTATTTATATGACTATTGCCTAACATGTATTGTACTCCTCATGTTATTCATTGTGTACTCCCTTACTGGGCTTTATAGCTCACCCTTTTCTTATGCATGTCCTCAGGTTATCCCATGCAATGCTAAGTACTAAGGAATGTAGTGGTCATGTAAAGGAAGTTTTCAATAAGGATGTTGTATTTAAAGTTTAAAGTTTTTATGTAATGATCCTAAGCCCCAAAGACACTAAACCTCTCGATCTTCTTTGTTGTATCAAGTGAAGTTTTATGTAATAAAGCATGTTTAAGTTGTAATAAAAAGCAGGATTGTCATAGTTGGTATCAAAGGATAGGTTTAGTTATTTTTGGGATTAGGAAACCCTAGTAAAGCCTTAGATACAAGAATAAGCATAATAAAAACATCCCTAAGTTTTGGTAAATACTAAGTAAGTGTTTTATTAAACAAATACATCCCTGTCTGGATACGAGCAGGTAGAGGCGGCTCTGGCACAGATGTATCCTAGGGGTAAAACCCGAAAACACCGCTTTGAGCTAGACTCGAACGGGAACTGGTGCATGACAACGGGCCTTGCTGCACTCTTGGTTACGACACTCCCGGGGGATATGTTTTGATAAATTCACAATCTTAGTATGAACCCTTATTAAGGGAAAAATGCCCCTAAGAATATATGTTAGAAGGAAGATCATGAAAAGCCTGGATTGAATCCTATAGACTCATGAGTTAAAGATATTAAAGTTTATTTATAAGTCATCAACTTTTGTCTTTGGATTACCCTTTATGTGTTACCCCTAACTTTCCTTTTATTCCAGCCAATGGCCGGTAATAGGAGAACTCGGGCTAACAACCGTTGTGAAGATCATTGTGATGATTGTACTTATAAGATGCCCAATCCAATAGGAGCGGGAATCGCGAACTTTGTCACGCTTCTCTCTCAGCTAACTCAAGTTTTGAATAGAAAAACTGGTCAAGAGGAACGTTCAACCCCCCCTAAGAAAGAACAAGTCGCTATTGAAAGCTTCATGAGACAAAGGCCTCCTACTTTTAGTGGATCATCCGATCCCACGATTGCTGAACAATGGATCAACTCCATTGAAAAGATATTCTCCATCCTCCAATGCTCTGAAAAAGAGAAGGTTCTCCTGGTGGCTTATCGTATGGAGGGTGAAGCTGATCAATGGTGGACGTTGATCAAAAATACGAAGCCTGAGGAGGAGATCGAGGCTTTGGAATGGAAGGTATTCCGGAAGAAGTTTTTCGATAAATATTTTCCACGCACCCTCCGTCTTAAGATGGAAAGGGACTTCCTTTCCCTCAAGCAGAAAGATGAGGAATCTGTGGGAGCGTACGAGGCAAACTTCACAAGGCTTGCACGATACGCTTCTGGCTTTGTCGTTACCCCTGAATGCAAGGTTGACCGCTTCTTTGGTGGGCTGAAGCCTAGCTTGCGGAAAGCATTAGCGATCCGTGACTTCGACAGCTATGAGGAAATTGTCCAATGTGCCCTCAAGGTTGGAATGGAGATTGGAGAATCACAGGGGTATCATGGGGACAAGAAGCGGAAGGTGGACTTCAATGCTGGTGGTCCGATGGATAAATCCAATGGTGCTAAGAAATTCCAGCACCCCACTTGCCAAAAGTGTGGAAAAAAGCACCCTGGAAATTGCCTTAGGGGGACAAGAAAATGCTTCAAGTGTGGAAGAGAAGGGCACCTAGCTGTTAACTGTCAGCAAGAAGGACCCGCGGCTGCGACGGAGGGGAGGAACGCTCCGTTCGAACCTCAACGCGTTGTTCAATGCTTCAAATGCAAAGAACCGGGTCATTTTGCGAATCAGTGCCCTAATCCAAGGGTTATCGGAGGCAATCAACAACCTCCAAGACAGCAAGGAAGAGCTTTTTCCATCACTTCTGCCGAAGTGAACCCCGACAACGAAGTGGTGACAGGTACGCTAGTTATTCATTCAAGAATAGCGAACGTACTTTTTGATTCAGGTTCTACGCATTCTTTTATATCTCAAAAGTTTAGTAGAACAATCCCTGCACCACCACAAATCATGGAAGTAAAGATGTCGGTGAGTACGGAAAATGGGGAAATCATTGCATCCCATGTGTATAAGTCCTCCCCTGTTATAATATGTGGATTGAATTTCCCGGCGAACCTCGTCATACTCCCTTTGGTGGAATTTGATGCAATTCTTGGCATGGATTGACTTTCCTTATATAGAGCCAACATAAATTGTCGGGAGAGGGAAATCACACTCCATATGGAGAATCGACCCCCGATTCTTTACAAGTGTCAGGAGGAAGATGAATCACCTTTAGCTCCATCATCTCAAGCATGGATATTACTGCCTTATGAGAACGCATATCTGGCTCAGATGATTGAGTCCAAGGAAGAAACCACCCTTGAAGAAATGCCTATTGTGAGGGAATTCGCTGAAGTATTTCCCGAGGAACTTCCTGGTCTTCCTCCAAGAAGAGATGTTGAGTTCTCAATTGAACTTATACCTGGGGCGCTACCAATATCCAAGACTCCATATAGAATGGCTGTGGTTGAGCTTGAAGAACTGAAGAAACAACTACAGTAGAATCTGGATAAAGGGTTTATACGCCCAAGTGCATCACCATGGGGTGCACCAGTCCTCTTCGTCAAGAATAAGGATGGGTCAATGCGGCTTTGCATCGATTATCGTGAACTTAACAAAATCACGATAAAGAACAAGTATCCTCTCCCAAGAATCGATGACTTGTTTGATCAGCTGCGTGGAGCACAATACTTCTCCAAGGTCGACTTGCGGTCGGGATATTATCAAGTAAGGGTGAAGAAGGAAGATATCCCCAAGACTGCTTTTCGTACAAGGTACGGGCACTATGAATTCATAGTAATGCCTTTTGTACACACCAATGCTCCAGCAATATTCATGGACTTGATGAATAGAGTCTTTAGAGATTACCTAGATAAATTTTTGGTAGTCTTTATAGATGATATTCTAATATACTCCAAAACCAAGGAGGACCATGAGGAGAATTTAAGAACTGTACTGGAGACTTTGCGCAAGGAGAAGTTCTATGCCAAGTACAGAAAGTGTGAGTTCTGGTTGAAGGAGGTCTCATTCTTGGGCCATATCATCACAAGCAATGGGATATCTGTGGACCCCTCCAAAACAGATGCAATTGAGGGATGGCTGAGGCCAACATCGGTAACTGATATCCGTAGCTTCTTGGGGTTAGCTGGATATTATCGACGATTTGTGAGAAACTTCTCACGATTGTCCAACCCTCTTACCAAGCAAACTCGAAAGGGAGTAAAGTTTGCTTGGAGTGATGAATGCGAAGAAAGCTTCAAGGAGTTGAAAAGGAGGCTTATCACTGCACCTGTGCTCACTTTACCCACAAGTGGGGAGCTTTTTGTGGTATTCAGTGATGCTTCAAAGAAGGGCTTAGGATGTGTGCTGATGCAGAATGATAAAGTGATATCCTATGCCTCAAGACAGTTGAAAATCCATGAGAGAAACTATCCAACGCATGATCTGGAGTTGGCGGCGGTAATCTTTGCCTTGAAAATATGGCGGCATTATCTCTATGGAGAGAAATGTGAGATATATACTGACCACAAGAGTCTTAAATATATATTCACACATAAAGAGCTTAATATGCGCCAGAGAAGATGGATAGAGCTCATAAAGGATTATGACTGTTCAATACATTACCACCCTGGGAAGGCGAACAAGGTGGCGGATGCCCTAAGTAGAAAGGATCCAGCAATTCTATCAATGATGAGAATTGAGAAGGATCCAATCTTCTTAGACTTGATGAAGATGGACGTGGGAATCATAAAGAAGGGAACATCATCAATCCTTTCACAAATGATTGCTCAACCATCTCTTTTGGAAAGGTTAAAGGATGCTCAAAAGGATGATGCGAGAATCCAAGAAAAAGTGGAAGCTATCAAAAAGGGAAAATCCTCAGAGTTTAATGTTAATGAAGAAGTAATTGTGCGGTTTGGGAAAAGACTATGTGTCCCATCAAGTTCGGAGCTGAAGAAGGAACTTTTGGATGATGCACATAGTTCAAATTTCTCTATTCACCCAGGGAGCACAAAGATGTATCGAGATCTCCGAGAAAACTTTTGGTGGGATAATATGAAGAAGGAGATCGCCGAATATACATCAAAGTGCCTTGTGTGTCAGCAAGTGAAGGCAGAGAGGCAGAAGTCTAAGTGGATGATGCAACCATTGCCCATACCAGAATGGAAATGGGAGAACATCACCATGGACTTCGTCACTGGACTTCCAAGGACATCCAAAAGCAACAATGCAATCTGGGTTATTGTGGATCGTCTTACAAAGACTTCACACTTCATTGCTATTCGATAGGATTTCTCTTTGGATCAACTGGCACAGATATATATCATGGAAGTGGTACGGTTGCATGGAGTACCACTATCTATTGTGTCTGACCGAGATCCAAGATTTACCTCTAAGTTTTGGAAGAGTCTTCAACATGCTCTGAATACTGAACTGAACTTCAGTACGGCCTATCATCCTCAAACTGATGGCCAATCCGAGCGGACTATCCAAACACTTGAGGATATGTTGAGAGCGTGCTCAATGGACTTTAAAGGAGGATGGGATCAACATCTTCCTCTAGTTGAGTTCTCTTATAATAATAGTTTCCACTCGAGCATCCAAATGGCACCATATGAAGCCCTGTATGGGAAAAGGTGTAGAACACCGGCATGTTGGGATGAGGTCGGTGAACGTAAGCTGCTTGGACCAGAAATGGTCGAAGAAATGGTGGAGAAGGTGAAAACCATTCAGCAGCATATCAAGGCAGCCCAAAGTCGACAGAAGATTTATGCAGATAATCGTCGACGAGACCTTGAGTTTAAAGTCGGAGACATGGTGTTTTTACGCATATCTCCGTGGAAGAAGGTCATGAGGTTTGGAAAGAAAGGGAAGTTAAGTCCAAGGTACATCGGCCCCTTCGAGATTCTTGATCATGTTGGGGCTGTGGCCTATCGACTAGCACTTCCACCTACTATGGCCAAGGTGCATGATGTCTTCCATGTATCCCTCTTAAGGAAGTACATACCAGACCCTTCACATGTACTCTCTTCTGAGGTGGTACAATTAGAAGACGATCTTTCTTATGAGGAGCAACCAGTGAAGATCTTGGATCGTAGAGAAAAAGTTCTACGAAATAAGACAATGCCCCTTGTCAAGGTGTTGTGGAGAAACCACAAGTTTGAAGAAGCAACTTGGGAGTCGGAGGATATGATGAAGCTAAGTTACCCACATTTGTTTTAGTGTGGGAAAAGGAAAATTTCGAGGGAGAAATTTCTTAAGGGGGGAATGTTGTAACGACCCAAAATTTCATTAATGGAAAATCCCTCTTGATCCAGTTAAATGTTTCTTTATGTTTTTATATGATGTCAACTTCTTTAGTTTAACGTTATGATTTGTGACCGTTACTTTTATAGCCGTTGAACATTGATCATCTGGGTAGTTTAAATATAAGGCTTTAACGAACCAATTTTCTACTCAGACAAAGGAAGCGATGGCCTCATCCAGTAGAATTGCCCCTTACGAAGCCCATTTGTCGGAGCTCGGAAAGGAGGTGGTGTCTTTGGGATTTGCCCTTGACCAAGCCCAAGCTGAGCTTCATCAAGTCAAGCTCGAACGTGATCGTCTACGGGAAAAATGGAAGTTGATAGAGATCACCACTCGAGCGATGTTATCCGAGCAACCCCAAGAGTCTGTCACCATCGCACACCTTACCCTTAGGTCTTATGCGGCTATTTTAAGGGGTTATGTAACAAATAAGTAGCACCATGTTCATGTACATTATTTTTGTATATAATAATGAATATAATTTGTAGTCATTTTTGATGCATTGTAATTAGTTTTTAAAGTACAAATGATGTTTTTAGTTATTATTTAATTAAGAATTATATTTTATTAAATTAAAGGATTTTTGAATTAAATAATATTTTAATAAAATATTATTATTAATATTAAATTAATTTTTATTGAATATAAATGATCTTATAATTTTATGAATGCAATTAAATTTTTTATTAAGGTTTGAAAGCCATTTCTGTCAAAACCCGTGAATTTTTTATAAATGTCGGTTTTTATTTTAAAAGTGAAAATTCACATATTTAGAAAATTATTTAGATAAAATAAATATTATTTTTGGAATCAGGACGTCGAAATTATCCAATGGTGAATTTTTCATAATTTTCTGAGACAGTCAAATTTTTGGGTAAAAATTAAATACCATTTAAATATATAATGTGTTTTATGACATCATAATGACCGAATGGTGATGTAATAAAATACCATAATCCTTATGTTCGGCCAATATGTGTTTTATCATTAAAATAATGAGGTTTTGGGTTTTTTTGACTCACTTTTCAAAGCATTAATGGAGCCCTCAAGACTTATTCAACACTTTGCCTTTTTAAATTAATTTCCATGGGAGTGTGACTCACCTCCACATAAGCAACCCTAATTTTTTAATAAGTTCGGACCTTGGCCTTGTAAAATATTGTTTTCCTCTTTCCTTTTCCAGAAACCATGGGCAAATACCATGGGATGGTTTGTGGTTTGGATTATTTTAATATAAGGGGTCCCAAACCTAAATAATAAAGAATTCTCTCACCTTTCATATATAAACCCACCCAAGCTCCCACTTCCTCCTCACTCAAATCCCTTTAAGTTCGTCCAACCTCTGCCCTACTCTTTCTAGAATCCTCTCAAGGTGCCCCAAGCTCCCAAGAAGCCTCTCACAAGCCTCTCTCTAGCCTTTGGAAGCACACTTCCAAGTAAGGGTTTTTCTTCCTTTCTCATTTTTGTCAATTTTCTTTAAGTTGTATTGCCCTTTTAATTTCATTTATGAATGTTGGGGTATGGTTTCACACCTCTCCCATACTGACCTCTTATTGTTTGAATGATGGGAGACCCCTTTCTCTCTCATTAAATTCCTCCCATGTACACCCGTTACTATGCCGAAATTCCGAAAGGAACCTTTTTCTCCTCTTCTATATTCAAGCAATACTTTTGTATCATGAATCTAAATTCATTTTCAATTGTTGGGACATGTATCTATATGACCTTCTTACTGTCCATTACATTTAAATATGATGAGGAACCCCTTTCTCTCTCATCAGCCTTTTTTATGAATTCTTATGTCACGCCGTTACGCTGCCGAAATCACACCGATTTTCTAAGCCAATATCATTGTGTAGTGAATACCATGCCCATTTCTCCATCAAGGGTATTCACCTTTATGCACGTTTACTTATTGATTGTAAAGTTTCATGTATGAATTCCACATTCCTTTATCGTGGAATAAATGATTATGTTTTATAAATCCATGTTTTATGATCCATGTGGCACACTTATGCATGAAATGAAATGTTTAAGAAGGGTGCGCCCTGATAGCGCTCTAATGCATTGGGTAAAGTATAGTATCATGATACGTCATGTGCAATGAGTGTTGACTCATGCTAATTCAAGTGCAACGAGGGTTTACTCGTGCTTCAAGTGCAATGAGGTTTTACTCATGCTCCATGTGCAATGAGCCTTGGCTCATGCTAATTCAATGTTAAGTGTTGTTGCCACATTTCCATGTTATGATTATCATGCTTTATCATGCCTTTATGTTCATGTCTCTCTTATGCTCTATTGATATGACTATTGCCTAACATGTATTGTACTCCTCATGTTATTCATTGTGTACTCCCTTACTGGGCTTTATAGCTCACCCTTTTCTTATGCATGTCCTCAGGTTATCCCATGCAATGCTAAGTACGAAGGAATGTAGTGGTCATGTAAAGGAAGTTTTCAATAAGGATGTTGTATTTAAAGTTTAAAGTTTTTATGTAATGATCCTAAGCCCCAAAGACACTAAACCTCTCGATCTTCTTTGTTGTATCAAGTAAAGTTTTATGTAATAAAGCATGTTTAAGTTGTAATAAAAAGCAGGGTTGTCATATTGGTGGTTGGATACTAACAGATGCTTGTGTGTTCATACAACTCCTGGAATCATCGATATTAAATATAAAAGTATTATTGTTGTAAATGAACCATTTTTACTAGATCAAAAAGCACATAAAATTTATTATGCAAAGTACTGTGCTACTTCAAGAGACTTGAGCGTTTGGTGGAGCATAATAAAAATAAAATCTCTAGAAAATCAGTTTACTCAAAGTAAATTTGGTTCTGCTAAAGTGGAAGTAATTGAAATTTTTCAAGAAACTGCTCAAAATCCATCTGATTCACAAAGAGCGTGAATATCGATGATGACACCCCACAATTAAGGATCGATGGTGATGAAGATGTTAATGATGTTACAAATGAATTTGAAATGACAAGAGATACTGAAAATGAATCTCATATGGATATTGATGATGCTGAGGAGGAAGATGAAGACATTTACATTGATAGCTATGGAGAAGAGGATGAAGATGAACATTGACATAGTAAAATTCTGGTTATAATCATAACTAATATATATATATAATAGTTATTTTCAACTATCTGCTAAGAACAATCATTTTGTATTTCAGATGGACCTTGATCTATATAGTGAGTTACAGGAGGCTGACCTACCATTGGATGAGGTAGATTTTGGATCATATGACCCTCAACCTACTGGCGGTTCAGGTGGTATGCAGAGGGGGCGTGGTCTTGCATGATTGATGATTCATGACCCTATCCCCGAGCAACGTCCACATCTTTGTTTCAATCCACACACACAGAGGTATGGTAACCTGTATATTTTAGTTAGATTTCATTAATTTATTTATATATATACTAATTGTTTGATTATTTATTCCTTTTTCATAGTTTTGCGCATGTAGCTATTGGACAGAGGAGCTCTATCTTGCGCAATGATTTTTTTATCCTTGGTTCACATGGGAACAGATTCCCATTGATGTGCGATGCGACATGTTCGATCATTAGCTGGTACGTAAATAAATAATATTTATTTTCAAATTTATTTTTTTAATAACTTGATATCATAAATTATTTGTAGGGTTTATGTTATCCAATTGAGGATAGAATGCGCGACACTATCCACGTGGCATGGCAGGTTTCAATGTGTGACCGTTTCCGTTGGTTTTTGCACAATTCAAGAAGGACAACCATTAAGAAAGCAGGAGTGAAAAAATTTGATGAGTCGTGTATAGCTCACCGACCAAAGTACATTTCATATCACGTTTGTTATGGATTATTTTTACACTGGTTGGGTGGTGGATTTCAGAGGAGATCTTCAGTGGGACGACAGAACTGGGGGGAGAGAGGAGGTGACGCATCGAGCTGGTAGTTGTACATTCATTTCACAAAGAGAGAATCTGGAAAGTATATTTTTTTAAAAATTTATATAACTTTAAATATAAATAGTTTATTTTATATTTCTGTAGGTAGTCGAGAATCCTGATATTACAGAGTTCGACGTTTATCAGAGGATGTACAGTGATCTAACCACTGGAGAGATTAGAGGTGATCGCCAATGTCATATTGTGGTTAGTATTATTTTTTCAGTTTGACAATTAACTACATATAATATTTTCACAATTTTAATTTTAAATTGAAATTGAAGGAGTCATATGAGGCTGCGACCTCTTAGACATAGGCTGAGGGTTAGGACGAGACGATTGAGAAAATCGGTGCTCACCGTTTCGATGAGGCGGCATGGATGCAGGCGACTCAGTATGTCTTTGAGAAGGGCCGAGTAGTTGGTATCAGCTCTCATTTGACTCCTGGTACTTATTATGGTATTGTTGTGATGTCGGCGTCCAGCTCGAGAGGAGCTCGTGGAGAGACATCATCTTCTGACTCACAATATCAGGAGCAGTTGTGAACTCAGGCTGAGCTTATAGAGACTTTGCAGAAGCAGAATGAAGAGATGTGTCGGCGGCAGCAGCAGCAGGAGCAGCATCAAAAGGAGGAGCTACGTCGATTGAAGCAGCGGTTGCAGCAGGAGTATCACGAGCAGATGAAGTACATGCGCCGTCTAACTCGTAGTTTAGGGATGTAGTTTCCTCCACCTCCTCCAGACGACCCCCCCCAGTGATTTGTTTTTTATGTTAAAAACATTTGAATTCAAGTTTTGTAAAAATATAAACTATTTAAAGTTTCTGTCTTTTATATTGGTGGAAATATTGCATAATTTAATTTTTTTAATATTTTATTATTTATTATTAGTATTATATTTTTTAATATTTGTTTATTTTACTAATAATAATAATATTTTATGATTTTTTTATATTTTTTTGAAAATATTGAAACTTTTAATACTTTTTTATTATTTTATTATTTTAATAGTATTAATATTAATTTTTTATTAATCATAATTTTATTAAATATATTTTTTTAGTGTCATATTTTTTAATGTTTGTTTATTTTACTAATAATAATAATATTTTTTATTCTTTTATTATTTTTATAATAAAAATATAATTTTTTCATTAATCATAATTTTATTATTATTTTCTAATTATTTTTAGTATTTGTGACGGGGTCTTTTGCGACGGGACCCCATCCCAAATAAGTGAAATATTTTTTTTAAAATTAGTATTTGCGACGGGCATGTCGTCTCGTCTCAAATAGTATTTGCGACGGGCCCATCGCAAAAGGTTTATGTATATATAATGTATATAATCGGAAGGATATTTGCGACGGGTAAGTTTTTCATCACAAAAACTAATTGCGACGGGCCTGTCGCAAAAGGTTTTTGTGTATATAATGTATATAATCGGGAGGTTTTTTTGCGACGGGTATAATTCCCATCGCAAGAGATATTTTTTGCGATGGGCCTATCGTAAAAAATATATGTTGCGATACCGTTTTTAGCAACGGGCTATTTGCGATGGTGCCCCGTTGCAATAGCCTATTTGCGACGGGATCCCATTGAAAATAGCACGTTGCAAAAAACTGAAATTCTAGTAGGGGCAATGAGTCTCTTAGGTCATCTTAGGGTGTGTTTTGGCATTCACGACCGAATTCGAATAATATCAAACCATTTCAGATTTTCTTCCACTGTTTTGAGGTTGGTTTGCATCTGCCTTTTCTTTTAGCCCAATTTCAATTAGGGTTTTTCTAATTTTTGGGTTCTTAGTGCTTTTTTAGTGCACCTTGTTCTTCCTCTAAGTGGTTTCAAACTAGTTTTACTATCTATACCATTTATAAAAATATTTTGGTGATTCTTATTTTTAATTCTCTAACCTTATTTTAGACCATGTTTCCAAGGAGTACTATTTTCTTCTATTAACATGTAACTAATTTCATTTTTTAGATTCTTCTGATAAATATAAATTTCTTAGTTTAATCATAAGTTATTTTTACCAGTATCATTTTAAAACTACTACATTCAATCCAATATATGAGTCCATGCTTCACTGATATTTATGTAGTTTATTGTGCATTAGAGATTTGATATATTCTGATTTAGGAAAGCGTCTAATTTTATTTTATTTTATTATTTAATATTCTCTACAATTACTCTTTTATTTTTTTTATCCTTCTCAACAAAATTTGGAATATGCAATATCACTTTGTCTTCTAATATTCAAAGAGTATTTTTTTACAAAACTTTATGGATAAGTAAATCTCACAAAGTATCATCACTATTGGTTTATCCTACAATAAATAACACTTTTCTCAAATATGGTAGTAAAATCTAATATTAAGTACAAAAATCATCAACAATAGTAAAAAAAGAAGTTAACATAAAATTTAACAATAAGTGATTGTGTCTATTCATATGGTTTTATTTTGCTTATGATTATGTCATTAAATTTATATATAGTAGTTATTTAAAAATGAAAATTAGGATGAAATTATATTGACACCAGTATAAGATATATATTAAAGTTATTAGAATATAGTTCAATAATTAAAAAATATAACTATGATTTGAGGGTAAAAAAATAAAATTATTGATGAATGGTAAATATAACTTAGTTCTATGTATCAATATTATTCTAATGATATAATGTTACTGGAAATATGAATAATGTTTTTAGTTACAATTTTGAGATATGTTTTGATGTTATTTCTTGTAAATGTGTGTATAAATTCAAATCATTCAGAATTATTTTACAAATAACATCCATATGATTAGATTATGAAGAAATTAATCCTCCAACACCAAAAAAATGATGGTTAAAATATAGATTGAATGATATTAATGATTGTTTTTTCTTGTCCTTAATGTTTGATTCAAGTCTAGAGACATACATTTCTTTGGTCATTATACTAAGAACTAGCAATAGTAGTTTTGAAGAAAAATTACCCTATAAATCTTTATGTATTTGGATACACATAGTAGAGGATGTGGGAAAATCTAGGTTGTGTGGTAGAATATCTAGAAGATTAGTAGTTAAATAAATATTATCTTATTAAATGATCTATTAGTTCTAGTGTGTCACTCCTTCCTCAAATACATGAGCATTATTAAAAAAACCTTTAGTATCATAGTTATCCCTAGTGAGAACATCTAACCTCAATGATATACCCATATTCTTGTTTAGAAAACGTGAAATGGAAAATTAAATGATGATAAAATTGTAGATCATATTTGGTATTTGAAACTCTCTGATAATGTTTACTCATATCCATTCTTAACTTGTAGATATTATATTTTTTGTAACTAATGTTTTGGAATTATGGGAATGTTCATGCATGATGCCATGTTGATATGCTATTTAGTATATCACTAAGTTGAATGTCCAAATTTTTATGTTGATAATAATGATGATTGGTATACTAGATTTAAATGATAGGATCTGATCATAACACCTATGAATGGTGGTTTCTCCCCATTTCCTCACATGCTTAGGGTTTCCCCTTCAAGCCTTCTCCTCCCCTCATCCGGTATAGCCCGTACTCGACGGCAGTTGTCTCGTCTCGGCTTGGCTCCACTGGGTGATGGATCCACATGTTCTATCTTTGTTTTGGACTCGGCAGTGGCCTCTTTGGTGTTTCAGCTTCAGGATATCACCTCAGTTTAGGTGATTTTGTCATCGGCTCAGGTGCACTCTTGGCTTCGGAATCTCGTTGCATCTACAATGTTCCTCGTCAGCTCCAGTGTGATAACCATAGACTTTGATGGATCTACTTCTTTGGGTTTCTGTTGAGGTTGTGGTGTGCTTGGTGTTGGTTTTCTCAATGTTGGTGGAGATATATCTGGGATCCTTTAACTTCGTCCTGGGTCGACATTGGTTCTTACGTGCTCCGATGAGATCGAGTTCAGTGCCAATGGCTTAGAGGGGGTAGGTCGTTCATTTTGGTTTTGTTGTAAGTTGTTTCTAGGTTTTGTTTTGGTAAAGTTGGGATTGTATTTTTTTAGCTATGAATTTGGGTATTGGTTGTTACTTGTTTGAGTTGTTGTAGGTGGGTTGGAAGGTATGTTGGGGAACCGGGGAAATCTACAAGGTTTTTATTTAGATGAGGATTGTTTTGGTCGTCTTCTCCGTGCATGACTTTTTAGATTCAGAATATTGATAGGGTATGGCTTTTCCATTAGTATCGTGCCTATGCATTCTTGCATGGGACATATTATTTAATAGTCATGCTTTGGTGGAGGTGTTTCTTAATGATGTTTAAGCTAAGAAGAGGCACTTCTGTGTAGTCTTGTTCTGGGTTTCAACCCCCTTTTATCTCTAATTTTGTTAATGTCTTGAATTACTTGAAGTCTTTGTCCCCCCTACCCTTAAAAGGGGGCTTATCTAAAATCAATAAAAAAAATTATCCTTCGGTCCATTCAGTCAGTATACTAGATTTATTTACTTGAAGCATGATAATTCATTAATAAGTCGTGAGAAAGATAGAATGGGTATGTGTGTATCAATTCTTGTTATTATAAATTGTTAAATAAGGTTAGTTGAATATTGACATACTGATACATTATATGGGATTGTTTTTTTGATCCCTTATTGATTATACACCTTATCCAATTCCATAAGATAGTTTTTGGACCTAATTTTATGTACACTTTCCCCTTTCTATCTAGTAGACTTATGGCCTTACTCTTGAATTTCACCTTGGTGGGATGGGATACAATACAACCCAATCCCTAGAATGGATGGGATGGACCAAAAGATTGACCAACCTACAACTTGATATTGATATCTGGCATTCCACATGTAATTATAGTAAGGTAAGTTTAGTTATAGATCCTCCTATTATATGGTGTTATGTAATAAAGTATATGATTAATATAGTGGTTACATGTCGATATCTTTTCTGTGATTTTTTATTGTTTATTTTTAATTTTTTAATTTTTTAATTTATATTTATTTGAATGGTTATACATGTTAATATATACCCATAGATTTTTACTACTAGGTTGAGAGACATTGGTGGTTTCTTACTGAGTATATATATGCTCACACCTAGTGTGGACAACATAGAGGACCTGAAGTTTTTTCTGCTACATATTAGGTACCTCATTAGTTATGAAGCATTAAATTGAGCTTAGATAATTTTAGATATAGTGATTTGGATAAAATATGATAATAATGTGAAATATTATAATGATTATTTGAACCACATATAGTGATGATGATATTCATATTATCATAATGGTGATATGGTGAACTAAATAATATTATAAATGACACTTATGGGTCCTTTTATTTCATATAATACGGACATCTTAAAGAATATTCTGATTGATTGATGATTTTACATTGAACTTCCTCGTCTTTAATAAAATTATTTCTGATCAATATATGATTTATTTTTTTCTTAATCACCTCATTTTTTATATGTTATATAGTTTAGTGGTTGGAAAATATCTATAGAGAAATTAACCTAAAATAATTAATAATAATGTTTTCAATAAACCGAAGTGATGTATTATTATAATTTTTTATACCTAGAATTATTTTCTAAGCATTATATCCCTAATATTATATTTAATTATATAATTTTTAAACTCTAATGATATGAATTTTAAATCATGATACGTTTTTTTAGTTGACAATGTTTTTTAGAACCACTTAATAATTTATCTACTACATCATGATATATGTTATTTGTTTAGTAGTGTATCATAAGAACTATTACTGGGAATAATTCATAAGCATATAATATGTTATCTTATTTCTAAAATGCCTTTCGAGGTGAGTTTCCTATAAGTTATATATCTCCAAATATCATTTTATAATCTGGTTTTGGGCATTCTCTCAGGTATTTCATAGTTTTTCTATATGAAATTTTCAATAAAACATTTGGGTATTTTTAAAAGGAAATGGTTTTCAATTTTTTTTAATTCTCCCAATAGAATATCATCCCCATAAATTTGAATATGACAAGAAAATGGAACTTAATCATCATATAATGACCCCTTTGACCCATTACATAAGTCAAATTGATAACACTGAGTCTATTGAAGACCCATATCCAATATGTTTCCCAATTAAACCATTATCTCTCTCATAAATATCAGACTACATGATAAATGGTAAGAGATTCCAGTAAAACCCCAGAATAATGAAAATATATTTGTCATTTTATGAATGAGATCAATTCTATTATTTTTTTTATATCAGTACTTCTCACCACTAAATGGGAACCATGACCTATCTACTCAATAACACATTTCCACATAACTATTAAAACTCATACAGCTCACACCAAGGATAGATTAATAGGGTCTTATCCCAGCATGATAGAGTGCCAAAAAATACCTCTCTCATAAGAGAGAAATATCCATATTTCAACTACTATGAGCATAGGTTTGATCACCACTAGTAAAAGTCTACAACTATCCCTATTGACTTCATAACCTGAAACCCTTACATTTCTCAACCCATTCATCTCATGCTGCTATATGATAAAGATATTGAATTCTTGTAATTAATAATCCTCTCAAAAAATATAAATCATAGTGAAAATTATTAATATTTAAACATAATTTATGATTCATTAAAGAATACATATGTTATATTATTCATATTGTAAGTCATGTTCAATGATTCAGTACAAATTTTATTTTCAAATGCTATCATCTAATGTGCTCTACCCTTTCTCTCTCTCTATCAACATTTAACCTAAAATATTTTCACTCTCGATGTGTTTAGATGGAATATAAATGACATGGACTTTTTGGTAAGAATTCCAGTATGGTCAACGGAAGAAGCATTAATCCTTATTAAGTTAGGTATGATGAGTCTTTTCATCACAATTTAAAATAGCCATTAAATCTTGAATTTGTAATATTATTTATTAAGACTAGATTATAAAATGTCATAATCTAAACCTGTTATTATTTCATATGTATAACCTCTATAATTAGATCTTCTTCATGCATGTTAATAATGTCATTCTAAGACCACATTAAAACATGACATAATCCACATCTGTTATTATTTCTTATGTATACCCTCTAAAATTATAATTTCTTCATGCATGATAATCAATTTAGTTTTATATATTATATTGTGGTTTTCAAGTTAAAGTTTTTTCTCAGTTAATATCCCTGAATTAAAAATTATGGTGATTCTATTGTAACTTACAAACATTTGGTGCACACTTATATTTACCATTTTCTATATAAATATAGATTTATTTTATCTCTTTAATCAGATATTACTTCTATAAAATTGAATTACACTTTTATGTGGTGGAACATTGTCATGTGTGAGGGTGATTAAACTATATAGATATAATTTTACATTCTTTTTAAATTAACAACCATTTAAATATTAATTTTTATCATTATTGTTTATAATATTTTATAACTTGGTTACATAAGCAGAATTTGAAAACAAATCATAGTAAATGGGCACGACTCATATCATCATTTTGTTTTTAGGAACAAATGATATGGTTTTTGACAAGAATAATTAAAATGTTTAATAATTTGATGTTAAAATTTTTTGGTGAATTTATTATATTAGTTTATTACATAGACTATTATCTCAAGAAACTTTCATGTCAATACACAATGCTTTCAATTAGAAATATTTAATGTTTGTTTGATGTGTTTTGGTTAGGAAGACCATGGAGATTTTTGATCGGTTTACATGGAGAATTCTATTGTAACACATATCATTGAGTTAACCTAAAAGTCATCTAAATATGTTGGTACAGTAGAAACTATGATCTTAAAACTTCACAAAAAAGGTAAGTACTTAAATTGTATCTATAATCTATAACTCATGAGGTTCTCTTGGTTCTAAATTTTTTATTTTTTGACATTCCTCACTATTTATATTGGTAAACATCAAATCCATGTTATTTTAACTTATGAAAGAGTGTTTTAATTGTGTTTTTGTTGACTTTTATCAGCGTGATTATATTAAAGTATTTATATAATCATTCTACAATTTATATATTTACATTCTATAATATATATATATATATATGTGTGTGTGTGTGTGTGTGTTTATAAATTCGAAAATTATATATTTGTTACATATGATGTAAATGAAGTTAGACATTATGATAATATTTCACAAGAAAATGAGGTATGAATACCACTTTTGTTCATAGTATGTCAAAGTCTTTTCATTTTAGATGACAAAGATCATATTTTATATTTTGAAAGATCAAATGTAAATATAAAGGTTCTAGAATAAATTTTTTATACTTATCTTGCTAAAATATCTAATTTAGATAGAAAATTATATTTTACTGAGCATATTCAAACATATGTAATCAAAAAGCTGAAATTTTTATATATTTCTCCCTCCAGTGCAATAACTTCAATCCATTAATCTAATATATTTTGAATTTTTGAATGTTCATCTTGACATTTTTTATAACGAGTATAATTTGAAATGAAACAATCTGTAAGTATAGAAATTTTATAGATTTTATTGATTTACTATCATTATACATTTAAAAATATAATTAATAATTTTACATACCTTATTATTCCTTAGTAATTGTAAATATTAGTATCCTTAAATTGTATGAAATGTAAAGAACAAGTATCTATTGTACTAATTTGTACAACTTATTTAGTACATTCTCTTACATATTAAGAAAAATCAAATAATATTCAGATCATATTATCTATAAGAACTATTATCTAGTTAGTCAATAGGAAAAAAGATTGGAAAACAAGAATGATTGACTTTAACCAATCCTCTCTCACTTAATGATTATGATTACATTGTTTACATCTACTGAATTAATTGCTATAACATATATATCACACTTTATATTTAGATTTTTCTATTTATCTAAGTGAGAACTATCATATCCGCTACATGAAAATTTATATTAGTCACAAATAGTAGTGAATATTCCTTATTCTTTAGAGGAAACAATACCTCACAATCAGAACACAAAATTAACTCCTTGTTAGTCAACTTGATTAATAAAGAGAGTTTCAAACATAGGTATGGGAACATCGCAACCCCATCTCTAAATATGAGTTGGTTGTTTTCCAATAATATCATCTATTTGATAGGATCAATCCTATTATCACTAGATGTATATGTGTGAGCTAACACACAAACAGAATGAATGATAATGAATTACCATGACATGATACTTGTGAACACATACATGAACACTACAAATGATACCTTAGTGTTCTAAGTAAACTAATTGGTTATAAAGGTCTTGGAAAAATGATATGTCTTCCACCAATCCTAAAAAATATTTATTGGTAAGATAATAAAACTCATGAACACCATATAAATACTAAAAAAATTAAAAATAAAATTCACATAAAACAACTAACTCTAAACATCATCCTTTATTTATGGTAATATTGCAACCCTATCTCTAATCATGAGTTGGTTATTTGTCAGTAATATTTTCTATTTTATAGGATCAATTCTATGATCACTAGAGCTATATGTGTGAGCTAACATAAAAATGTAATTAATTATAATCAATAACCATTATGTGATACATGTGAACACATACATAAACACTAAAAATGATACCATAGAGTTATATTTATTTATTTCATTTTTATTTATTTTATTCATCCAGGTTTGATTTACTCCCAACTTCAAGGTGTAGAAAAGGTGGTTTTGAAATCTTGGATAAACAAGTTATCTTCTATATAGGGAAATAGTTATGTTCAAGTCATTTGAAGACAAAATTTGACTACCATAAATCCGATTAGTGAAAGGTATGTATTTAATTTGTATTATAGGTTGTTTGTATGGTCGTCATGAAAAACAATTACTAAATTTATGTCTGGGTATCTTTTATAATGAAAAATACTTTTATGATAGGATTATAGGTTGTCTTGATGAGCATTATGAATTATCATGTTTGATTTTTCATATGCATAAAAGGTTTTCATGATTGTATTTTCATATGCGTATAACAGGTCCTCATGTCTGATTTTATACATGAAAAATATATTTTTCACATTAAAAACCTATTTTTTTATATACAAACTCGTTTTCGTTATGTTTGTTTCATATGAAAACCTATTTTTTCTTATATATTCAAGTGATTATGTTATAATTATGTGAAAACGTTTTTCCACACATGTTATCATGTAACTTGAATTATAAAAAAAAATTGTATAATACAAACTTGCATGATGTAACAACCTCTATTATAATTATATGAAAACCTATTATAATTATATAACAATGAATTATGTCATCCACATTATGAAAACCTATATGATATATCATTATAAAAAAATAGGTAAGTTTAATAGTGCATCATGTTACTTTTATTATGTATAATAGTGCATTATGTTAACATATTGTGTTCAATGATTCAACTTTAACTCCCTCATTGTTTAGTTTCTTAGGAAAAAATGATGTTTTATTGTTAAATTAAACTCCCACCAGTATGGGGCATGCAATTTACCAGATTTAGAATGATGATGATGTTGTAGAGTTCCTATTTCCAAACAAAAAAATACACAAATGGATCAAATAAGATTCAAACACCGCTTATACTCAACCATTGACCATGTGAGGATGATAAAAAGTTAAGGAAGACCAGAAGAAGAGAGTGTAACATATTTGTGGGTTTATTAGGTAAAATATGAATGGTGTGGTTCCATTTCTATTATGTGGTTGTGTATTTGGTACATAAACAAACTTATTCTCCTTTTGTTTGTGGATTCAAGAACTTTTTGTTGTATGTGTGGAATTTCAGTTGTGTGGGTGTGTATTCACGAATTTATAGGTAAAAAAATTAGTTTTTTCCTACATATAAAGGATATATCCATGGTTTTAACCAGGTAAGTATCCTCTAATTTTTATGGTTTAACTGCAGTTGTATCAAGAAAAATCCACGGTTAAAATTGTGGCTATAAAGGACCCACTTTCATATGTTTAACCATGGAAATAGGTTCCAATTACCATGGTTAAACCGTTGTTGTAGCTTTAAATATCCATGGTTTAAACCATGGATATAGGGCACCAATATCAATGGTTTAAACCATGTAAATAGGATCCAATATCCACGGTTAAACCATGTAAATAGTTAATACCTATAACAATGGATCTTACTGCCATAGTTTTGAAACATTGTGGCTATAGTCTATTTCCACAGTATTTTTTCATACGACCATGGTTCCAATCTCTGGTCGTATATGAATTTTCTTGTTTTTTCTTCAACCATGTGGTTTCTCCACAAAACCTTAACCTAATGAATTACTGTATTTCACAATACTTTCTCTCTATGATCAAGAATCTAAATATATTTCTCTTCATAAAAATGTTATCTTCTAGTTGAACTACTTCTGAGATCAAAACAAGAGATCAATATGGAACATACTTTCTTTAAAACAAAACATGAAAAAACATTTTTTTCCTGAGATAAAATTAGAGAAAAATATAATCGGTAAAAAACTGGTCCAACTTTATCCAAGATTCCATAATGTTCAATGAACCATGTACTTATCTTTCCTTTATTAACAAAATGCATAACACTTTTCTAAGGAGTGATTTTGAGGAAAACATTATCAACTACCTCGAAAGAAAAGTTCTTTCCTTTTGTAATCTACATAACTTTTTTTGTTGGTCTGAGTTGTTCTCATGTGTTGCTGAATCATATTCACTTTATCATCCAATTCCTCTACTAATTCTATTCCCATAAAAAGTCTTTCCCTAACTTCATCCCAAAATGTTGGAGTTTGACACCGCTTTCCATATAATTCTTCAAAAGGTGTACTCTGTATATTGGAATGAAAACTATTATTATAAGAAAAATCAAATACAGAAAGATGTTGATCCCAGCCTTCTTGGTAATCCATTTAACGAAAACATAAAATATTTTCCAATGTTTGAATTTCTCACTTTCTCTTTCCATCAGATTGATGATAAAACATTGTGCTTAAATTTAATTTAGTTCCCAATGGATTCTGAAGGCCTTTACAAACATTAGAAGTGATCATAGTATCACAGTTAGATACAATGGAGTGTGGAACTTCATATAACCTAAAAATATCTCGAATGTAGAGTCAAGAAAGCTAATCTAGATAAATAGTGTCTCAAATAAGAAGAAAATGTGAAGATTTAGTGAGTCGATAAAAAATAACCCAAATCTCATTGTTACCATGAGAATTCTTTTGTATTCCCCCCATGAATTCCATGGATATATTTTCCCATTTCCATTCTAGTACTAACAAAGGCTGAAGCATCCCTTTTTGTATTTTTCACCCTGATTTAACATGTTGACAAGTCAAAAATTTCTTTGTAAAATAAAAAATATCTCTTTTCTTTTCATCACACTTGTTATACTCATAAATATATCTATACATCTTAGTGCTTCTAGGATGAACTATAAATAGAGAACTATGAGCTTCACTTAAAAATTCTTTCTTTATTTAGGAACCACAAGGCACATATAATCGCTTTCAAAATATAAATATACAATTTTCATCAACATTAAATTCAGGTAACTTACCTTCCTTAACAAATTATACATTTTTCTATAACTCATGGTTTTCCTTCAACGCTTTCTTAATTCTATATGATAGATACAACTACACTAATTCTTGAAAAAAAACAGAGTAATTTTCTACACCAACAACTTCCAAGCCAAAATTAATCAAATCATTAATTAAGGGGCCATGTTCCAAATGTAACATGGTTAATATAGCATGATATTTTCAACTCAATCTATCATCCACTTTGTTTTCTTTTCCATGATGGTAATTGATTAGGAAATCAAAATCCTTTATCATTTAAATCCATATTTTATGCCTCATGTTCAATTCCTTCTGAGTTAATATATACTTCAAATTTTTATGGTTATTATATGTAAAGACCCATAAAATTCAAGGGAAATTTTTTTCTTAATTTTCTTTGGAATTTTACAAGAACGCGGTTTCAGACGGCACTTGATTCCGAGGCCCGGAGTGCCCGTAATTTCAATCCAAAATTTAGCTCGGGTACGTTCAGTGAACGAACGAGCGGGAATTTCTAACTTTTGAACCGGTGCCCGGAATCGAATTCTGAGGACACCGATGGAACCGCAACACCGGTAATTGCTTAGGAACTCCTGTTCCGGAGTTGCGTTGTCACGGGTGTGGATGATAAAAATTGTGGAAGTTATTTTATAATTATTCTACAAATTTTTATCTTTTTTTCTAAGTGTTTAGTTCTTGATGGAAGTTGGGTAACCACCCAACCTCCCTTGGGAGGTTATGAGGGTGGTGGGGCCCACACAAACCCCACCCCTTCATATCCTCTAACCCCTCTCAACTCCCGTTAAATGTTGATAAATTAAGTTTACTTAACTTATGAAATTAATATGGTGAGTTACATGTAAGTTTTTGAAATTCAAACAATTGAATTTCAAAAGCCTTGTTGTGTTAATAAAATAAGTTGAGAACTTATTTTATTTGGGGTTGGTGTTGGGTTGTTTGAGAGATTTTTTGGAGAAAATGCTAAGGAACATCTTCTTCTTCGACAAAGAATGCGAAGAACGAACGATCTCCGACATGGAGAGCCGAGCCCTCGGAGACCGTCTTCTGCAACACCGACCCCCGACGCGATGTCTTCTTCCACGACGTTCTTCTTCTGTGTCATCTCTTCCGCGATGGTTCTCCGCGACGAAATCTCTATCAATGACTTCGAATCCTCACTTCATGACTTCGACGTTCTTTTTCCGCAACGCCCGACCTCTGCGACGCTCGTCTTCCGCGGCTCGTTGACGTGCACCGTTCTTGAAACCGAGGTAGGGGTTTTATTTATTTATTTGTTCCTGAATACCAACTTGACGATCTTCGTGGATTAAAACCAATTCTTATCGAATAACGCGAGGGGGCCGGACCGCACAAACACGGCCGACCCTCCTCCTTATTTCATGTTGGTTCCTTTGTGGTTTGGTACGGGAAGGCGTGGTGCCGTCGCACCACGCGGAATCAAGCGAAAGGAAATGTGTGGCGTCGTCGCACCGCGCCGTGGAAAGAGGATCATGGACGCGACGCCGTCGCGCCGCGCCGCGAATTAATCCAAGGACGTGACGCCATCGCGCTGCGTCAGAGACACCCGAAATACCGCGGCTAGTTTCGGGGCCGGGGCGGAGGGGCGCAGCGTCGTCGCGCCGCGCCGGACGAACCAAGCCACAGCTGGTTCCGGGCCGCGGCGGAGAAGGGGACCGGCCGTTGCCGGTCCCGTGGAGGCAGGAACGGCCGGCCAGGGCGGGCCGGCCGGACAGGTGTGCAGTCGGGGGTTCAAACCCCCGACCGACTGGCACAAAACGGCCCCCTTAATTGGGGGGCCGCGGTTACATAGGGGGGCAGCCCCCCCCCCCCCCCCCCCCCCCCCTGCCGTAACGGCTCAGCCACTGGCTGAGCCAGACAGCGTTGGGCAAGTTGTGCCCAGCCGGTCTGCCAGCCCGGGCCGGGCTGACCCGGACCGGGGCGGGTCGACCTGGTTCGGGTCGACCGGGGGGTCTCGGGCCGGGTCTGTCCGGGCCCGAAACCCCCGTCTTCGGACCATTTTCGGTCTTTTACCCGTATCTTGAGCTACGGGCTTCTGAATGACACGCCGTCAGCGGCAAAGCAATCCTTGGATCAAGAAGGTCATTTCAGTATATCGCACTCAAGGTTTCGGAATACTTTGAGTTTGGCCGGGTTGGTTCGTACACGAAACCAACCGGGCCCTCGGAGCAGAAACACTCATATCTTGAGCTATGGACGTCCGATTGACGTGCAGTCGACTTTTTTGGTTTCCTCTTAGTGAGACGGATATTTTTTCATACTCCGCCCAAGGTTTGGACGCAGTTGGAGTACGGTCGGGTTGGTTTTGCCTTAAAACACAACCGGGCCCCTGGGACGAAAACGCCAATAACTCTCAGACTGGGCGTCCGATTGACGCGCCGTCTGCAATGTTGAGTTTCTGTTGATGATACGGAACTTTTGGATACATCAACTCTGGACTATGTGTCAGTTGATGTATCAGCCTCTCGGCTCGTGGAGCGGACCCTCCCGAACGAGCTTGTTGTGTGCGAGAGCCCTAGTGCTGGTTGCGACTGCTACTGTGACTGCGACGACGACTGTACAGAGATCCTCAGTGGATTCGACGGCGACGACTACAGCACTCAGTGATCCTATGTGGATCAGTACTACCGATCCTATGTGGGTCTGATCCTGTGTGGGTCAGCGCTCAGCGGTTCTGTGTGAGCCAGCGCCTACAGATCCTGTGTGGGTCCGATCCTGTGTGGGTCTTTACGGGGGTTAGTACCTATCGATCCTTTGTGGGTCCGACGACTTAGATGGATCAGTGATCATCTCTATCGTCTTCGAAAAAGTATACCTATGTGAGCTGAATCTTGTTTTCTTTCCTGTGTGGATTTTGTTGTGCTATCATGTGTGGATTACGTTTTTCTTTCCTGTGTGGAATACGTATACTTTCCTGTGTGGACTGGGTTGTTCTTGGGCTTGGAGGTTGGAGCGTATTGGAATTGATGACTTAGGTATATGTATGGGAATATACCTAAGTAGTGTCGGTTGTTACTTCGTGATTGTATCTTTCCTTTTTGGTTTATCCTTTGTGGATTTTGGGAGACCTCCAGGGGTCTCAGGGTCCCTACTGAGTAGCTTATACTCACCCCTGCACGGGCTATGCCCGCACTACATTGTGTTGGTTGCAGACGACAGACAGTGTTGATCGTGGTTGAGGCTTGTAGAGCAGGACGGTACCTGGAGGTGGACCACTGGGCGAGATGTACTCGGAGCGGACGGCGGGACCGAGGAGCAGTGGAGCTATCTGTACCCACCCTTTAGGTGGGATTTCCAGTGGACAGCTCGGCATAGCGGCTTTTACTTTTCAGTTGCTGTTTTCCCTTTTGAGTTGTACTTTACTTTCAGTTTGGGTTTGTATACTGGCACACTTACTTTCCGCACTTACAGTTGTACTCTGTTTTTACTTAGTGTTTTCTTTTTCCGCTTGCTTACTCTGTGGTGCTTGTTTAATTTACAAAGGCAATACCTTCCCTTTTTACCAGGATTTACGCCTTGGTGCTAGTCGCCAGCCCCTGGCCTATGGAAGGCGGGCTTGGGGTAGTCACGGCACGGGCCCCGAGGACGGGTCGTGACAAATTGGTATCAGAGGAGTTCGGTTCTACCGTAGACTCTGATCTTTCTTCTCTATGAAGCAATAGTTTTAAGCGTATTGGGTGTGGTTGTCAGTACAGGGAGTCCAGTGTTGGTGCGGCGGCCGACGTATCCATACACCAGGACCCTGACTTCTGATTTCCGACTTAATGCACGAAAACATTGATTGCATGTGTGTTTCAATTTTTCTTTGTGATTACTTTGTATCAGCTCACCAGGTATACTATTCTGACCGTGGCGCACCTGTTTCCTTTTCAGGATGGCCCCACGATGGCAGCCAGCTAGGGTTCTGAGAGTCGAGCGTGGCGACAGCCCACCGAGCGATGAGGCCTCGGTGCAGGGCCCTTTGTCAGCAGTGGCACCAGCGGTAGCTCTACCCGCCGAGCCACTGATGCTTCCAGCACCAGCCGCTGACGATGCACGTCACCTCATTGCACTGCATGAGTTCCAGCGCCAGCGACCGCCCAGGTTCCGCAGGGAGACGGACCCCCAGGCAGCCGAGGACTGGTAGGAGGCAGTGGTGAGAGTTTTTCGGTTAGTGAGGACACCAGCAGACCTCATGGTGATCCTCGCAGCGAGCCTACTGCACGCAGCAGCAGGCCGCTGGTGGAGCTTGATGCTCCAGGTGCACGATGAGGCATCTCTTCTCTGGATGGACTTTGAGAGCCTCTTCTGCTCGGAGTTCGTCCCAACCACCCTCCGTGCGGTGCGCATCCAGGAGCTTCTTCAGCTGCGACAGGGCAGCATGACGGTCGCCCAGTACTCGGCGAGATTTACCGATCTCTCGCGCTACTCTACAGACATGGTACGGGACCCATTCTTCCAGGCCCAGACCTTTGAGCAGGGATTGAGACACGAGATCAGGGCATCGCTGATCTCTCTCCGCATTCTGACTCAGGCAGGAGTACTGGAGCGAGCTCTTTTGATCGAGAGCTTCCTTGATGAGCCTTCATCAGCAGCGAGACCTACCGCAGGGCGGCAGGTAGTAGAGTCTTCCACAGCTGGCAGCCGACGGATGACTCAGGGGTCCAGGCAGACCAGACCCTCAGGCAGACGACCTCAGGACACTGGCTCAGCAGTGCGGGGCACACAGCGCGGAGCCAGTCTTTCGAGAGGCAGACAGTGCTACTCGAGCGGCGGGCAGGGCCACATGGCTCGTGATTGCCCGACCCGCCGTGCCGAGGAGTAGCAGATGGTTGAGGGACCACCGAGGCAGAGGCAGAGGGTCGACCGTGGCAGTCCACAGGGAGGAGGAATACGAGGCAGAGGAGCTGGCCGAGCAGCAGGTGGTGGGCGACGCTTTGAGGCTCTACCACCGCCACCACCACCAGGAGGTCCACCCCGACCACAGGGAGCTGGCGGGCAGAGACAGGCACAGCTCCAGGCAGCAGAGGCCTATGACCACGGTGCACCCGAGATGATTCGAGGTACTATCTGTGTCTATTCCACCCTAGCTGCAGTATTTATAGACACAGGAGCGAGTCATTCTTTCATAGCCGCTACCCTTGTTCGGAGCTCGGAGATTCCGACAGAGCCGTTGGCTCGATCCTTACGGCTAGAGACTCATACAGGAGCAGACTCGATGATTACGCACTGGTGCTGGCAGTGTGAGCTTACTCTAGGAGGCGAGAGCTTCGGCTGGGATATTCTTGTAGCGGCATCGAGGCCTTACGACGTCATCTTGGGCATGGATTGGTTGTCTACGGTCCATGCACAGATTGACTGTTTTAGGCGCAAGGTGCGATGTGTACGCACCGACGAGAGCAGGTTCACCTTCACCGGCGAGAAGGGAGCCTTTTCAGCACAGGATGGACGCTCGCAGAGTAGAGGACAGCCCATCACTCATCAGTTGGCTAGCCTCATCCTAGGAGCAGTTGACGTGCAGAGTCCTGGTTTTCCTGCAGTGGTGGATCAGTTTGCGGACGTTTTTCCCGACAACGTTCTAGGGTTACCTCCTCGCAGAGAGGTAGAATTTTATATTGACCTGTACCCTGGGAAAGCCCCGATATCGACTCCAGCATATTGGATGGCCCCCGCTGAGCTTCGAGAGCTACGTGTACAGTTGGAGGACTTGCAGGACAAGGGGTTTATCCGACCCAGTGTTTCACCCTGGGCTTCCCCGATATTGTTCGCCAAGAAGGCGGACGAGAGCTTGCGACTTTGTGTTGACTATCATCGCCTGAACCAGGTGACAGTGAGGAACAAGTATCCGCTACCGAGGATTGATGACCTCTTTGATCAGCTCAAGGGAGCACAGTGGTTCTCGAAGATAGACCTCAGGTCAGGCTATCACCAGCTCATAGTTCGAGATGAGGACGTGCAGAAGACGGTCTTCAGGTGTCGGTATGGCCACTATGAGTTCTTGGTTATGCCCTTCGGCGTAACAAATTCTCCAGCAGTGTTCATGGCCCTCATGAACAGGATATTTCATCCATACCTCGATCGATTTGTCATGGTCTTCATCGATGACATCTTGATATACTCGACGACTGAGGAGGAGCACGCCTACCACTTGCGTGTTGTACTAGACACACTCCGAGAGCACCAGCTTTATGGAAAGCTCTCGAAGTTTCAGTTCTGGATACGTGAGGTCCACTTGTTGGGGCACGTCATTTCTGAGGCGGGAGTTGCGGTGGATACCGTGAAGATCGAGGCAGTGCTAGCTTGGGAGCCACCCAGGAGCGTGACGGAGGTGTGGAGTTTCTTGGGACTAGTTGGATACTACCGGAGATTTGTGCCAAACTTCTCCAGAGTTGCGGCACCACTCTCAGCTTTGACGAAGAAGGGGAAACCCTTCGTGTGGTCAGACAAATGTCAGCATAGCTTTCAGGAGCTGAGATAGAGATTGACCAGCGCACCTATCTTGAGGTTGCCTGAGGAGGGAGTAGGGTACGTAGTCTACTGTGATGCATCAGGGACCAGACTCGGATGTGTCCAAATGTAGGAGCAGGCAGTGATCGCCTATGGATCACTTCAGTTGAGGCCGCATGAGAAGAACTATGCTACCCATGACCTGGAGTTAGCAGCAGTGGTCTTCGCCCTGAAGATGTGGCGACACTATCTGATGGGAGATCACTTTACAGTTTTTTCTGACCATCAGAGTCTCAGATACATCTTCTCTCAGAAGGATCTGAATCTGAGACAGCGGCGATGGCTCGAGTTCCTCCAGGACTATGACTTTGAGATAGTCTATACTCCTGGAAAGGGGAATGTGGAAGCTGATGCCCTCAGCGGGAGGACGGGCATTCAGCTACTTGAGGAGGCGATAGAGAAGCTAGCCTCTTTGAAGATATCCTTCGTGGATAGATATGGAGCATCCTTCCTTCAGTCTCTCACAGTCCCTCCTCCACTACTACAGCAGGTCAGAGAGGCACAGCGTGGGGACGCTGACTGTGAGACGCGGCGTGCACAGATATCCTCAGGATAGGCACCTGATGGTTTCTCCTTTGGAGTAGAGCATAAAATCCTTTTCAGAGGACGTACCTTGGTACCAGTTTCTTTACGGGAGGAGGTTCTGAGAGAGTTTCACACTTCTCCTTTGGCGGTACATCCTGGAGTGGCGAAGATGTACCAGGATCTCAGACAACAGCACTGGTGGCCGGGCATAAAGAAGGTTGTGGCAGAGTTCGTTTCTCGATGCCTCACCTTCCAGCAAGTGAAGGCTGAGCACCAGGTACCAGCAGGCTTGGTACAACCCTTGGAGGTTCCGGAGTGGAAGTGGGATGGAATATCTATGGACTTCGGGACTAGACTTCCACGCACTTCCAGATGTCACGACTCTATTTGGGTGATTGTTGACCGACTCACCAAGTTGGCTCACTTCTTACCCATCAGAGAGCAGGGCTTAGTGGAGAGCTTGGGACGCCTTTACGTTCAGGAGATTGTTCGGCTTCACGGTGTTCCATCTTCTATCGTCTCCGATCGAGATACTCGTTTTACTTCCCGGCTATGGAAGGGATTGCAGGAGGCGTTCGAGACGCAGTTACATCTGAGCACAGCCTTTCACCCTCAAACAGATGGTCAGATGGAGAGGACCATTCAGACTCTCGAGGACATGCTCCGCGCATCTGTCCTCGACTTTGGTCGCAGCTGGGAGGACCACCTACCCTTGGTGGAGTTCGCGTACAACAACAGATACCACTCCACCATCGGGATGGCACCATACGAGGCGTTGTACGACCGACCTTGTAGATCTCCTTTGTGCTGGACAGACCCTGGGGAGCCAGCACTTGTGGGGCCGGAGATGGTCCAGGCCACGGCAGAGAAGGTCCAGGTCATCCAGGAGCAGATGAGGACAGCTCAGACCCAGCAGAAGTCATATGCTGACAGGAGGCGGAGGCCACTAGAGTTTGAGGATGGCGACGACGTCTTTTTGCGTGTCTCACCTTGATGTGGATTGCGGAGATTTGGCCGAGGCGGCAAGTTGTCTCCATGCTTCATCGGACCGTTCCAGGTCCTCAGCAGGATTGGCGAGGAGGCTTATCGCCTGGCTCTACCACCTCAGTTGCACCAGGTGCACGACGTCTTCCACGTATCTCAGCTGAGGAGATACGTGCACGACCCGACGCACATCATTGACCATGGGGAGAAAGACGTTGATGATGGGGCGACTTTTGCGGAGGTCCCGGTGGAGATCTAGGATCGACAGGAGCGGGTCCTATGTGGACGGTCAATTCCTCAAGTGCGCATCAGATGGCAGCACGGGAACCTCCAGGAGAGAACTTGGGAGCGGGAGGCTCAGATGCGTGCTCAGTACCCACATTTGTTTCCCTAGTTATGATGTATCTTTACGGGGATGTAAATCCCTGAGGTGGGAGTAATGTAAAGACCCGTAAAATTCAAGAGAAATTTTTTTCTTAATTTTCTTTGGAATTTTACAAGAACGCGGTTTCAGACGGCACTTGATTCCGAGGCCCGGAGTGCTCGAAATTTCAATCCGAAATTTAGCTCGGGTACATTCAGTGAACGAATGAGCGGGAATTTCTAACTTTTGAACCGGTGCCCGGAATCGAATTCCGAGGACACCGATGGAACCGCAGCACCGGTAATTGCTTAGGAACTCATGTTCCGGAGTTGCGTTGTCACGAGTGTGGATGATAAAAATTGTGGAAATTATTTTATAATTATTCTACAAATTTTTATCTTTCTTTCTAAGTGTTTAGTTCTTGATGGAAGTTGGGTAACCACCCAACCTCCCTTGGGAGGTTATGAGGGTGGTGGGGCCCACACGAACCCCACCACTTCATATCCTATACCCCTCTCAACTCCCATTAAATGTTGATAACTTAAGTTTACTTAACTTATGAAATTAATATGGTGAGTTACATGTAAGTTTTTGAAATTCAAACAATTGAATTTCAAAAGCCTTGTTGTGTTAATAAAATAAGTTGAGAACTTATTTTATTTGGGGTTGGTGTTGGGTTGTTTGAGAGCTTTTTTGGAGAAAAAGCTAAGGAACATCTTCTTCTTCGACGAAGAACGCGAAGAATGAATGATCTCCGACATGGAGCGCCGAGCCCTCGGAGACCGTCTTCCGCGACACCGACCCGCGACGCGACGTCTTCTTCCATGACGTTCTTCTTCCACGTCATCTCTTCCGCGACGGTTCTCCGCGACGAAATCTCAGTCAACGACTTTGAATCCTCGCTTCGTGACGTCAACGTTCGTTTTCTGCAATGCCCGACCTCCGCGACCCTCGTCTTCTGCGGCTCGTTGACGTGCACCATTATTGAAACCGAGGTAGGGGTTTTATTTATTTATTTGTTCGTGAATACCAACTTGACGATCTTCGTGGATTAAAACCAATTGTTATCAAATAACGCGAGGGGGCCGGACCGCACAAACACGGCTGACCATCCTCCTTATTTCATGTTGGTTCCTTTGTGGTTTGGTACGGGAAGGCATGGTGTCGTCGCACCACGCAGAATCAAGAGAAAGGAAATTCGCGGCACCGTCATGTCGTGCCGTGGAAACAAGATCAAGGACGTGACGCCGTCGCGTCGCGCCGCGCATTAATCCAAGGACGTGACGCCATCGCGCCACGTCGGAGACACCCGAAATACCGCGGCCGGTTCCGGGGCTGCGGTGGAGGGGTGCGGCATCGTCGCGCCGCGCCGGACGAACCAAGCCGCGCCCGGTTCCGGGCCGCGGCGGAGAAGGGGACCGGTCGTCGCCGGTTTCGTGGAGGCAGGACTGGCCGGCCAGGGCGGGTCGGCCGGACATGTGTGCAGCCGGGAGTTCAAACCCCCGGCCGGCTGGCACAAAACGGCCCCCTTAATTGGGGGCATGTGGTCCCCCCCCCCCCCCCTGCCGAAATGGCTCGGCCACTGGCCGAGCCGGCCAGCGCTGGGCGCGCTGTACCCAGCCGGTCCGCCAGGCCGGGCCGCGCCCAGGCCACGCCGCACCCAGCCAGGCCGACCCAGACCGGGGTGGGTCGACCTGGACCGGGGCGGTTCGACCCGGTTCGGGTCGACCGGGGGGTCTCGAGCCGGGTCGGTCCGGGCCCGAAACCCCCGTCTTCGGACCATTTTCGGTCTTTTACCCGTATCTTGAGTTACGGGCCTCCGAACGACGCTTCGTCAGCGGCGATGCGATCCTTGGATCGAGACGGTCGTTTTGGTATATCGCACTCAAGGTTTCGGAATACTTTGATTTTGGCTGGGTTTTTCCGTACACGAAACCAACCGGGCCCTCGGAGCGGAAACACTTATATCTTGAGCTACGGACGTCTGATTGACGTGTCGTCGACTTTGTTGGTTTCCTCTTAGTGAGACGGATCTTTTGGCATACTCCGCCCGATGTTTGGACGCAGGTGGAGTACGGTCGGGTTGGTTTTGCCTTAAAAACCAACCGGGCCCCTGGGACGAAAAAGCCAATAACTCTCAGACCGGGCGTCCGATTGACGCGCCGTCTGCGACTTTGAGTTCCTGTTGACGATACAAAACTTTTGGATATATCAACTCTGGACTATGTGCCAGTTGATGTATCAGCCTCTCGGCTCGTGGAGCGGACCCTCCCGAACGAGCTTGTTGTGTGCGGGAACCCTAGTGATGGCTGCGACTGCTACTGTGACTGCGACGACGACTCTAAAAAGATCCTCAGTGGATTCGACGGTGATGACTATAGCACTCAGTGATCCTATGTGGATCAGTGCTACCGATCCTGTGTGGGTCTGATCCTGTGTGGGTCAGCGCTCAGCGGTTCTGTATGAGCCAGCGCCTACAGATCCTGTGTGGGTCCGATCCTGTGTGGGTCTTTGTGGGGGTTAGTACCTATCGATACTTTGTGGGTCCGACGACTTAGATGGATCAGTGATCATCTCTATCGTCTTCGAAGAAGTATACCTATGTGAGCTGAATCTTGTTTTCTTTCCTGTGTAGATTTTGTTGTGTTATCCTATGTGGATTATGTTTTTCTTTCCTGTGTGGAATACGTATACTTTCATGTGTGGACTGGGTTGTTCTTGGGGTCGAAGGTTGGAGCGTATTGGAATTGATGACTTAGGTATATGTATGGGCATATACCTAAGTAGTGTCAGTTGTTACTTCGTGATTGTATCTTTCCTTTGTGGTTTATCCTTTGTGGATTTTGGGAGACCTTCGGGGGTCTCGGGGTCCCTACTGAGTAGCTTATATTCACCCCTGCACGGGCTATGCCCGCACTACGTTGTGTTGGTTGCAGACGACGGACAGCGTTGATCGTGGTTGAGGCTTGCAGAGCAGGACGGTACCTGGAGGTGGACAACTGGGTGAGACGTACTCGGAGCGGACGGCAGGACCGAGGAGCAGTGGAGCTATCTGTACCCACCCTTTAGGTGGGATTTCCAGTGGACAGCTCGGCGTAGCGGCTTTTACTTTTCAGTTGTTGTTTTCCCTTTCGAGTTGTACTTTACTTTCAGTTTGGGTTTGTATACTGGCCCACTTACTTTCCGCACTTACAGTTGTACACTGTTTTTACTTAGTGTTTTCTTTTTCCGCTTGCTTACTCTGTGGTGCTTGTTTACTTTACAAAGGCAATGCCTTCCCTTTTTACCGGGATTTACACCTTGGTGCTAGTCGCCAGCCCCTGGCCTATGGAAGACGGGCTTGGGGTAGTCACAACACGGGCCCCGGGGATGGGTCGTGACATTATATATTTCACATTTGGTCCATATAAATGATGCCTATGTACTTTTAAAGTGAAAAATCATAGCTACTAATTCCAAATCATGTGTAGGATAATTCCACCCATGAGTTTTCAGTTGTCTTGAAGCATAATCAATTACCTGATTATTTTGTACAATAAGGTAACCAATTCCCTTCAATGAAGCATCATTTTAGATTAAAAACACTCTATTTCTGGAAGGTAGAGTCAAAAATAGATAATTAACAAATCTTTATTTTAGTTCATGAAAAAAAACATCATAGACTTCTGTCTAAATAAATTTAACCCATTTTCGTGTTAACTTAGTTAGTAGGCTGGATAATTGTGCAAATTGTTTAACAAACTATCAGTAATAGCCTTCTAATCTAAGAAAACTATGAATCTCTCTAACATTTGTTGGTCTTGGTCATTCACCAACCACATTTTTATGTCAGGATCAACTGTTATTCCATCCTTATTTAAAATGTTCCCAAGAAAAGAAATTTGGTGGAACCAAAAATCACATTTACTAAATTTCCTGTATAACTTCTTTTCTTTTAGTGTTTGTAGAAAAGTCCTTAGATTTTTTTCATGTTCCTTGTAATTTTTTGACTAAAACAAAATATCATCAATGAAAAAAAAATCCAAATATTCATGGAAGATTCTATTCATAATATCTATAAATATTGAATAGTAATTTTTTAAACCAAAAGGAAAAAAACAACCTCATAATGCCCATATCTAGTTCAGAATTTTGTTTTTGGAATTTCATCCTCCTTTACATTCAGCTAATGGTACCTGAATCTCAAGTCAATCTTGGAAATATATTAACCTACCTATATATGATCAAACAATTCATCGATATGAGGCAATAGATACTTATTTTTAATAGTTATTTTATTCAAATCTCTATAACCAATACAAAGTTTCATGGAACTATCTTTATTTTTAATAAAGAAAACATGATCACGCCATGGTGTAGTGCTAGGAAGAATAAAACCTTTATGGATAAACTCATGTAACTTATTCTTCAATTATAAAAGTTCCACTTGAGGAATTTGATAAGGTTGTTTTGATATTGGATTAGAATCAGGAACTAAGTAAATAGTAAATTCAAATTCTTGATCAGATATAACACTGGGAAACTCATCAGGAAAAACATCTAGGTAATCATTTACCACTAGCACATCATTAATATGAACAGTTCCCTTATTTACAATAATATGTTAAATATAACTTTCATTTTCATATTATAATAGTTTCTCAGCTTCCTGATATGTTATAAATTGTATGGGTTTATTTTTTATACAAAATAAAACAATTTCTAAAAAAAACTTCTTTAGCTTTACAATCAATATTAGCATGATAAAAATAAATCTAGTCCATATATTGAATAATATAAAACTCTAATAGATGAAAAACAATAAGTTTTATAGGTAATGTATTTCCACATACAAAAACCGGAAGATTCTTATAATTGTTTTTTCCTTAATATTTCCCCTTGGAGTTTTAAACATAGGTTCTAATTTCATTTCTTGAGATGAAATTTTCAATTTACTAGAAAATTTCTTAGAAATAAAGAAATGTGTAGACCTCATATCAAACAAGACATTAGAAAAATATGAATAAACAATGTAACTAATACTACTTCATTGGATGTCCAAAAATATACTAACTTAGTCACAAAGGATCTCACTACATCTTTATGCTTATAATTTGGATGTTTTCCATCATTTAGATCATTCTTTGGGAAGTTATTTTCATAATTCCTCATATCAAAAAAATTAAAACACTTTACATTTTTATTATCATAATTAAGCTTAATCTCATTTTAATTAAAATCTCGTGATGTATTTCCAAACTTACCACATCATAAACACTTCTCAATTTTGTAAAGTCATTTCCTAAGGTGCTTTTTTATATACTTTTCACAAACTGGAAGCCTTATTTTCTTACCTTCGGATTTATTTGATTGATTCTTAACCATTTCTTTCCATATTAAACTTATCTTCTTATTATTTTCAAATTACACATGATTTTCAGAAAACTATATTTAGACGCTCTCAACACATCAAACAATATTTTCATAACTTTTGAATTCATAGTAGGCCAAATCCCTTCGATATTTTTTCTTCAATCCTAAGTAAAAATGATTGATTTTACTATCAATAACATGAATAATATTTGGAGAATATATTTTCAAACGAGTTAATTTTGCTTCATATATAGCCACTAAATATTCCTAATTTTGTTTTAATTCAAATAATTTCTTTTCCATCCTAATTCAAACCACCTTAGAGAAATAGTTTTTAAGGAACATATTCTTAAATTCATCAAATTCGAAGGCATCAATCTCCTGACTTTCCCTATTATACATGACCATTGAACACCACTACTCGGCTTCACCTTTAAAATAATAAATATTAAGGATATCCTTTTGATTATATGAACACCCCATGACATCAAATGTCTTTTCAAGGGCTTTAATCCACCCTTCATCGACCACTAGGTCAGAAGATCCACTAAAAGAAAGAAGGTGTTGCCCCATAAAATATTCCTCTATCGTAATTTTATTTGTGGTAGATTTGGTTGTTCAATTTAATGGATTACACCACCATTTATAGCCTATATCAACTGATCCATTACTTTCACATACTTCTTGGTTCCAATTTCCAGCATTCTAGATTTTGGATTCAGAAATATATCATTCTCTCAGTGCCTTGATACTTTAGATTCCCTATTTCTTCAATGGAAAACCATTATGATTAGACATATCTTAGAATGAGAAACATGGTAATAATTAAATTATATATAATATTAACTTAATGATAAGATAAATATCTTGTATGGTATTCTATTAACATCATTCTAACCCCTAAAATTATCTAAAATATGCTCTGATGTCAACCATAATGGCCTGACCATAAACATTACATAATCTAGTAAATTATTTTAAAATTTACTTTATTATATTCCCAAAGATATTTTTAGTTTATATTTTTAGAGAATTAGAACATAATTCATACATATCAACCCAAAATAATACAAAGTGGGTACCACTAAAATAGTATCCATTTCTTCCATAATATAATTTTTTTTAATAAAATATGAAATCTTTTCATGAGAAATATTCACAAAATTCATCTTTGCATCTTATTTTGTCTTAATCATCCTTAAAACCTATGAAAATTATTTTAAAACTTGGTATGAGCACAAAAATATCAATAAGGTAAAGAAAATAAATGAAAATGTTAGTCCATGAATACTTAAAAACATATTAAGTCATTTTTACAAAAAACATACTTCTCCCACATAAAGTATAATATACATAACTTGTGAAAGCAAGAGATTTACATAAAACATATAAAACATAAATAAATAATTTAGGTAACATGGTTAATTTATTACATAATATTTAAACCCTCTCGGCTACCATATGATTTGTAACCCTCATTGATACCTTGTAATGTAACCCTAACAACTACCTTATGATGTAACCCTCATAGATACCTTATGGTGTAACCATCGCAATTACACTAAGAATAACCATTATGTTCAAATTTCAACATAAAAATACACAATGAATTATAAGGAGATATAGGTCCCATCCTTTATCATAAAAATTCCCAATAACCATAACATAATCATAAAACATTAACGTTCGCATCATAAAAACATTTATTGAGGAAAACTGCTTATTTTAAAAGAATATTGTGAAAATAAAAAGGAAATAATTTTTTCTGTAAATAAAATTTTAATATTATAAATAAAACTTCAAAAAAAATAAGGTTTCATAAAATCAAGATAATTTGTTCATTCCTTATGAGTTTAATGAGAAATATACTTTTTAAATTTTTCAAAAAAAAGAGTCATTAAAGAGTATTTTAAAAGGAATATCCCTTACCATGGGTTTGTCTTCATTAAAACGTGTTCAAAACTCCTTTATAATAGTTTAAAGAGTGTTATTAATTTATTAAATAACTATATTAATATTTATAATACCATATATGATCTTTTTATGGCATCTTTCCACCCATTTATTTATAATAGTTTGTTATTTTTATTGTTTTGGGTGTGTTTATTTCATGGTTTCCACGGTTGGTTCATTATGGATTTTCTTGTTGAATGGAAGAAAAACTCCAAAAGTGGAAATAGATGGTATTTATAAGTTTCAATAATTTTAAATGAAACCATATATCATTTTTTTTCTTAAATGAGGATGAATCATTAGAAAAAAAATTAATGAAAATGATTTAATTTATTTTGGCAGTTTTTACGACCATCATGAACATATATGATTTTATTTAAAGTCATGTTTATATATTGTTTCAAAAACATTAGATAACTTATAATATGTATAAAAAAAATAATTTAACCATAAAAATTATTTTATAACCATCCTTGAAGGTGGTAAAGTAAAATAAAAACACATCATCCATAATGATGGTAAATCGACACATCACAGATAATGTTTTAATTTTTTTAGAATAAGAGGTAAAGTGCAGAGGTTTGATTATTGATATTACATTAAAATAATAATATTAAATTAAATTAAATATTTTTTTTTATCATGTCACTTGGATGATGGGAGTTGATGATAGAATAAGAAAATAAAATAAACTGAAAATAAATTTAAAAGAAAAGAAAAGAGGGGTTTACCTCTTGAACTTCTTCTCCTTGAGAGCCTCCTTAAAGAACTTTTTTTTGACCTTTTGGTGAGAAAAAAAGGTCTTTGACATGGGAAATATTCTTGGGAATGTAATTGGGTAGAAATTAGGCAATATAAAAGTATTTGGATGTGTGAGGAGAAGATATGGTGAGGGGTGGTATTTATAGTGGGGGAGAGCGGTATTATTTTGATTATTTTATTCATTTGTTTATTATTTTGGCTCAAGACTATGAATAATTTTGATTTACATGACTAAATAGAGTAAATAAATAATTATAGTACTATATTATGGGCCTACATAAACCATATATCATCCAGGACTCCATAATTCATGTATTTGTTAAATACCGTAAATTACTATATTTCACTATTCACTGAAAATTCAACTATTTTATAAAAATCCCAAAAAATAATGCCAAACATTTTTTGAAATTTAAAATAAAAAAAATTAACTCCATTTTATAAATATAATTTTCCAATTATGAGAAATTTTATTTTTAATTAAAATCATCATTTATTCAAAAAAAATATCGATTTTAGAATTATAACAGATTTTATGAAACTTGGAAAAATTAATTAAGGTCTCATAAAATTATCTTATAATCATAATAAAACAAAATATTAATTTATGAATCTATTTTATGAAGATAAATTTTCTTTTAAATCATTATATAAGTTATAAAATTGTAAATAAACATTTCTGTTTCACAAAAACACCAACACTTAATTTATCATTTTCAAAATATTTAATTACTTAATGCATGCATAAATATATATTATTTTCACTTATAATATATACAGATTTTATTTATGCTCTCATAGGTGAGGTTAATATTATATTAATATAGATTCCTTAATTTCTATAAATACCACTTATTTCGTTATATGTTCATAAATAATTTAACTATTTAATTCCAGAATGAAAAAACAAAATTATTTTATAAGTTCCTCAGTTGTTAGAAATTCAATACACAAATAAAAAAAAGAAAAAAAATGAAAAAGGGTAGACTCCATGAGAATACTAAGCTCCAACTTATTCCTGTGATTCTAAGTTCCGGGTATAAGAAACTTAGTATAAGAAATAGTCCATTGTCCTGAAAACATGATATTTGATTAGGTACCCCAATTCAATGGAGGCCAGAGAAGGGTTTGAGATATACTTAGTAGGCCACCACCAATTTTCTCTATAAATATATCCATACCAGGAATTTAATGTACAACATTTTGTAGTTATAAAGAATAATAAATGATGTTCAACAAATAAAAATGAGTCGGATTAGGTTCCAATAGGACACCTGGAAGACTCTACCTGCTTTGGTATAGGCTGGAATATGTATGTTCTAGTAACCATATATATATATATAGTTACATACTTTATCCACCTATATGAGCTAAGTATATGCGGGCATAAGTAGGAAAATACCTAGATTATTAGGTGCTAAATAGATCGGGGCATAACCCAGTCATCCATAACCAGACTAAATGAGCTTATAAGTTGAAGAAATGGGTAAAGGACCTATGTCTCATAATTAATGTGAGACGTGATGCTCAAAACTCAAGACGGTGGGTGAGTTGTCATGTAAACACCCGAACAAGGGATTTGGTGTGTCATTCCCACCATACAAATAGTTTCAATGGTGTGAGATGTCATTATCAACACCTGATGCAGGGGAGAGTGAAAAATCATGCTCAACAAGTCCCTTAACCATCATGTCATAACCATTATTGGTGGTATAATAATAATTATAATAATAAGGCATTACCTCTTAATCATAGGTAATCTGTAAGCCCAATATAACCAATGGAATCACAATTAATACTATTCGCATAAGTTGTGCTTATTTAAATATATAAAGATGGATGGTCATTCCACCCACTTTAATTTTCATCTAATTAAACCCATTACTTAATCAGGTCAAGGTAACTTACAATCAGGGCATTCCAAACCCACTTAAAAGGTGGTTGGTCTAGGATTAATTAGTCACAAGGAGGTATATAACCTTTTATTAAATCCTTTTAAGAATATCAATAGACGACACATACTAAGAATTCAATATATCTATAAATAATCAACAAGGAGTAGGAAACACCAATGATATAGATCCAGAAAAATATAAAACACCAATCACCACTTTTTATTTTAGAATACAGTGCATTTCAACCAAGGGGTTTTATTATAAAACATGAAATTCTTAAAAAAAAATTCTTCTTATCCAAGAATCAAATTCATGAGGCATAAAACAATTCACAAAAGATCATTTAGAAGGGTACCAGACATGGTAGTTCATCATGAGCATAATCAAATTAATTCAACACACTACAGGGGTGGATTAGTCATGGGGAAACTCATGGTTCATTTATGATTTAGCAAACTCACCCCAAAGGGGGTGATTTGGTTTAAGGCAATCACCTATAACTTTGTGATGAGTTCTAACATAGTAAATACATGATCTAACCATTTAATTAAAGGTGTTTCATAATTTAGGGTGACACTCAAAAAGTTTAACCCACAACACAATGAAGATATTTATAAATTAATATAAACTTGGGGAAAGAGACATAGACCACCTACCTCATTCTTAGTATTCTCTACTCATCCAATATCAATGATTTAATTGGTCTGGTTCGAGAGAAATAGAATAAATATACCAACACCCAAAAAATAGGGTGAATTATTTCACACTAAAATAAATCATTATATAGGAAGATCAACTGAGGTATGAAGAAAGAGGATTTGAGATCATACCTCTAGCTATATAATTATTCTAATGATATTCTAATAAGATTCTGAATAGAGGTGCAACCAAGAAACTTGGAAGGAAGATCTTGAGATCTCTATGGGAGGTGAAACCCACCTCCTTCTTACTGGAAAGTATAAGGGAATAGGGGAGTATGTTTTAAATTCATTTAAGGGAAAAATGGTATTTTTACCCAAAAAATAGTGGTTCAAATGATATGGCCACATGATTTGGAAAAACCGTGAAGCTCCCACTGCCTAAGGAACACACCTTGCATGGTTTTCCCACATGGTTTTTGCAACTGTCTGCCAACCATGTTCCAAATAGTTCAAACATACTGCCTAAGTGGCACTAAGTATGCGGGCTTAGTTGCACGGTTTGACAAACCATGTGCATACCATGAACACCCTTGGCTAAAAATTATAGATCCTTACATGGACATGTTCCACCCTTTGGAATGGTTTTACAAACTATACCCAGTGATGCTAGAGGGTTGCACGATTCTTCTTAGGATTGAGAATAGCTAAATCTAACAGTGCGCCTCAGTATTAATTTTCCTAAAATGGGGCCTTCGGGAATCTAACACACCTAAAACACGTCTAAACACCTACAATACCTCTAAGGCTCAAAATCGTGTGTAAAAACAGCACATTAAAGTGTTCTGCCTCTCAAAATCATGTTCCGAAGTTCGGTTCAAGGAATATGCCATCCACCAAGTGTAAAAATTCCAATTCCCTTGGAATTCTACTTTGACTCAAAACATAGGTAATTACAACCTCCCCACCACAGAACATCTCATTTCTGAGAATCCTTGGGGAAAAAAAGAAAACAACACTCAACCTACCAGGTTCATGAAGTCTCATTAAAATGAGTGTCCAGCATTTCCAAATACCCAACGCACTACCAATCATTACTTAAGCATACAGAACCTAATCCATCAAAACTCAAGGAAATGCTTATTTCCCAAACTAAAAACACTAAGACGGGGATTACCCAAGCTCATTTAGATATACACAGGATCATTTAATTTCTATTTAAACATATGGGTGATGGTTCTCCCCACCATAGGTTTTAACATCAAAAGAGACCAATTCCAATCCATGGTACCTTCACCATCGAAATTACCTACAAAGCATGACCAAATAATTCTAATGACACTCCTGGCATGATTTTATATTGGTCAAATGGTTAGTTACCCACCAACCTCATTTATCTTGGTCAAGCTAGATTTTCATGAAAATACCTAGCTGATGCGTACTTCACTAGTCTCCACCTGGAAACATGGAAAAAATGGTTCTTCTCCAACCATATTCCTTATGACAAAATAAAACAATTCAATCCACCTTTGTATGACTATTCTCCAAATACTCGGATTAGACAGATAGGGTATTATATCCCGAAACATGATGCATTCCTCCGATGCATTTTTCACTACCCTTGATTGCAGGTACTAAAGCTAGTTTCCTACTTCTGGTGAAGTTTCAATCCCAACATCCATTTATGTTTTCATGCATCGAAATGAAGATGGGTGTGTAGCCAATCCAATATAATTGGATCTCCACTCTCAAAACATTTCATCTGAGCCAGAATGAGGTTCAGGTAACCTCCAAATAAACAACTGGACTTTGAGTAACTCATTCAGGATAGCCTATACTCTAACATTTACAAGTGAGACATCAGTGCACAAATGATGCGCCCACATGTCAAGAACACTAACTAATCCCAATGGCAGTTAAGTCTAGAACTCACTAGTGTTTGTGAGTCTAACCAATGCATTCTTACTTCGGAACCCAGGTATCATTTAAGACTAACCATGCATATTTAAACAACTTTGTTTTAGAAGTGTAACTCCCATGGATTTTACTTATCAGGCCCAATGACGTTTAAATTAGCATAGCGTATAACTAATGCTCTCTCAATGCACCTAGATGATGTCAAGGTAGGGGAGAAGATAGCCACCAAAACAAGATCACACTAAGAGGATATCAAATATTAAAAAGAATATTCGAGACACTTGTATCATATCTAAGATGAAGTGTTCTATGGATTCACACCAACTATATTCCAACCACTAAAAAGTTGAGCATTCAAATCACTACTAGTCAAATTCTTTTGAAAGAAGCTCTTCTTCACCTACTGATGCATCATCATTAATCGATCACAACACATTTACCACCTGAGGAATTTTGTGATCTCTCAAGAATTACCAAATAATTATATCCATGACTAAAAGTGCTTCCAAAGGTTGCTTACATAGACATCCATTTCACTATCAGACTGCATTGAAAGCACTGACATGTTACAAGACTCACCAACCTCATAAATATTTGAAAACATCACAGACAATTTTCAATTAATATTACTCGATTGTGTCCTTTCTACTTGGAAGGGCACATATTCACTAGGACTAACGTGATGCACCCCACCTTAGGAGTATCTTAGTTTTTTAAAGGAGAGATAGACTAGATTTTCATGAGTGCGCAAGATCATATTCACCTTAAATTCTTGTGTGACACTTCCCCAAGTCACTATCAAATATGACATAGCAGTTGGAATGAAATCCAAAACTAACCTAATCAACATGTCAAAAACCCAGATCCTGTTGTAACTCCATCCTAAGCATTGGGATAAATTTGGTTCCTTTAACACCCAGGGCACTCTACTCCAGATATGACCTAATAACATACTCAATAGTTGAAGGCTCATTGATTCCTCCAAACTCAATGGGTTTTTTATATAATTTAGAAACTCGATGAGTACCGCATATATTAATGTGAACTACCCTAAGATTTCAAAAGCAAGATGGAACATCCTTGATACCATCCAAAGGATGTCATCCCTATACATCCATGTATTAGGTTGTATGTACAAGAGATTTAACCCATAATCGTATTTCCCCATATGACCATTAACTTGGATGGTGATGTACCAAGTCATCCATCAATGAAGAATAAGAGTGGGTCATGTGACCCACTAAGCGGTCGACCATGCCCTAGGAATGTCTAACCTGCTAAAACTAAGAATTAACTAAAGCTCATTCCAGTAACAATAGTGAAGAATACCATGACCACCCATCCAAAAAAGGGTTTTATTTATAATCTAACAGTCTTACTAGGGACAATGGAACCTAAATGGTATTATACATCAGTAATATCACAACGTTTAGCAAGGTAGTTAAGCTCTAAGGGTGATACCTACCTCAGGCTAGCCACTTACAAAGGAATAAGCATCGAACCTATCACTAGGTCGCACAAAACATATTTCATTAGGACCTAAGACTATCATTTAATCCCTTGCTTAAAAGGAAAAAATTTTAAAGAAAATTCACAGGTTTCCATTCCAAGGAAACTCAAAGATATGTTCAATCTTCCCTTACACGAGGGTTTAAACTAAGGGTGCCACCTAAGGTTCCATTTTAATTAATTACATTGATTCACATTCAATATTTAAACATTTAAAAGATTTAATTTAGAACATAAAGTACCAATTATAAGACAAAATCACTTGGAACCTAATTTAAATAATTCCTCACAGAAAAAAAGTAAGTATTATCAAACATACTTTTTAGACATTAATAATTTATTAAAATCATATAATAATTAAGAAATTTATCATATAAATTCCTTTTAATAATTTTATTTATACATAATTTTTTTCACAAATGGTATTAGTTTAAAAAAAATTAAATTTCAATCTATAGAGGAAAACACTCATTAGGATAAGATTGAAATATTAATTAACTAATGCCTCATATAAATATATCTCAAAAATAGATAAATTTTATTATAATTTTAAGAGATAACTAGTCAAGTAAGATGCCACCATACATCTAGATGCACCCATATAAGTGGTCGCATACACTTTAAATGACCATTCCTATATATTATATGTATACCCTCACAGGGTTAAATCTTAATTTGTAATAGATAAGGTGTCCTATGAGGGTCACATTAAGCCAACATGGGTTCATCAAAATGCAACCCAATATCAGTTGTTTAATTATAAATGTTTCAAAACATCTACAGTGGGTTGTCTTATACAAGACATGCCACAACTGACTAACTTGGATCTAGTTGTGCATTTAGGAATTTAATCATATAGATCGTCATGCTCGTCTGATAGAGTCACAAACCTTTATAGAGGAAACCATAAACAAATTAAAATTTTAAATTTCTATTAATGGGATTTATTTTATTAGCACGTGAACCATGACCGGCCTTCTAGGGTCGAGTAACATAAAACATCCAAAAGAAACCAATTAATTTTAAGGTCAAAATTAAGTGGATTTTATAATTAAAATAGTCTTAATATATATCATGAACTTATTTTATGGTTTGATCATATGGGTTTCTATTTCCCAATTTATAAAGATCTGCCAACGAGCTCGTACCCAAGTGGTAAGGGCTCTTGCTTGGCATCCAAGAGACCCAGGTTCAAAATTGGGTAGTGGTGAGTTTCTGGGATACTGTAGTAGTGTTTTAGCATTTACTGTTTGGTACTGTAGTATCCAGAACTATTCACCCGATTTGGGCCTTCGAGCCACCAGTTTGGGCCTACGGGTCTCAAGGGCCTTCGGGTCATCAATGGACTTCAGGACATAGGGTCTTCGGGCCACAAATACCATGGAGTATCCCAGTTCACACAGAACAATCCCCGGATGAGGATCAGAGCCACAAGAGTAGCGGAAACCAGAAGCAGAGATAACCGGATTGGAAGGATGAGAGGGTATGGCAGCCGCCATTGGGACCGGGCATCGTGCAGATTTGTACAGGGAAATGCTATCTGATCCACAATGCAAGGTGGAGAGCTAGGTGATAAATGACGTAGAATCTAGGGAGGGGAAATTCTAGTGGGTTGGGCCTATGGGTCATGTAATGGGTATGGTCTGCCTGTGGGACTTCTGGTCATGTATTGCCGGTCAGTCGGGCCTTGTGCCTTGGGCCTACGGGTCGTGTACGGATTCCCCTTCAACCATTCAATGGTTAATTATCCATAATAAAATAAAAATAAGGCCTTCGGGCCATTCGGGAAATTTATAAAGATCCCATACACTTTATAAATTGAAAATTGGATCCCATTTAATCATAACTGGTTTGTTTCACTCTATGAAACTCATGGTTCTTGGCTCAAACATCACATGATTGGTTAGTTAAGGTGTCATTGTCAATCAATATAGGGAAGCACCATTTAGATAGATGATGGAAATTTAACATCCAATTGTATAACATAGTTATAACTAATCATGCTACCATAATCAATAAACATATAGAAACATTCTAAATAAGAACAGAAGCATAGAATTTAAACATAGTAATCCACTATGTAAGCTAGGAAGAACACCCATTCATGGTATGGAATCAATATAATAATAATCACAATAGAATGGAACATAATCATATCATGCTAAAGAAATACCAAAGTAGGTATAAATATAAGAATGATACTAAAACACCTAACATGTAATAACACTCAAGTCATAAAATCATAATTAGTAGACATTCTAATAATGCAACTACATGGCATGGCATATGCATGGAATGTGAATATCTATTCTCTAATAATGACGCATGTAACATTTTTTCCTTTCCAAATCAGGAAAAGGGTAAATAATATAAATCTCAAAGATCAATAAGCATCAAAAGTACACCAATCACTCAAGGTGAATTAATAATCAGCTGCAATAATGAACAATTTGAACAACAATCACATCCATGGACACTTGGAGTTTTCCCCATGGGTGGGTTGATCACTCCCACACATGGATATTTACCAAGCACTGACATATTCTTAATATCCTGTCTACCCGCAAAAAATAGTAAGACAAAGGGAAAAAATTATAACTCCTTTGATACAAGTTTTTGTTGTTGTAAGAACCCGAGTTTTTATAACGGGTCAAAATCCCGATCCTGTTTGAATTTTTGACTTGTTTCTGAGATAAATGAGAAAATCTAAGAAGTTCTATTAATTTATAAACTACACACCATGTACTCTAAAGTACATGTCGTGTATGGGTTGGGTGAGTACCGACCGTGTGCTCACCGAGTACATGTCGTGTGATGACCGTGTAGGAATTTCTTACTACATGGCATGTAGTTATAGACACGTCATGTACCCTTGACCATGTAGAGGCTATACATGGTGTGTAGGCCTATTGGATGGGTAGAATGTTTTTTTCATTTACACGTCGTGTACTATTTGTACATGCCATGTAGAGGAGTCGTGTATGTAACATCCCAGGTAAATAAAGAATATGACATTTTCATATTTATTAATATTTTTAAATTAATTAGTAATTTTATTTTAAAGGGGGTGATACGTTCTACGGATTACCTGATACCCAACAACAGGTTTCTTTGAAATCATACGTTGCACACTAATAATATAATATTATTATTTTAAATGGTAGTTAACGCCTCGTCGTTGTATTGAAGGGAATGAATAGAACTAACTAAAATATTATTATACATGTATGTTAAATGTTTTTACATTTATCCAATAAAATTTAGAGTCTTAAAATAAGAAAAGAATTCAATTTTAAGTATAAATACTCCAATATTCACTAAAAGGTCGATTTACCACCTTTTGATGGTGAACCCTCCATAAATATATTTTTGGTCACTTTTATACATTCTATTTGACCAAATAAAATTATTCCTTTGAACCGGGACACTAAAATTTACTTTGGGTAATTTTTTGGTATTTTTCTGATAAAATTCACTTTTTAATGAATTGTGAAAAATACTGTATTTTAATTCAAATATTATTTTTAATATAATTTATTTATATGGTTAGATTTTATTTATAATTGGTTTTAAAGTTTACTTAGAATATATTTTTACCATTTAATCTAATGATGGTCATTGGAATTAATTTCACTTTGAAATTGGAGATAAACAAGTGTCAATCTTTTGATAGATATTGTTTCTTAAAATCAAGCTATTTATTTTGACAAAATGAATTAATTTTAAATTAAATAATGAAACTTATATGTTTTCAATTTTGTAAAATATAAATCATTTTTTAATTCAGAATATCAAATATAGATTAGGCTGAATTTTTGGTATTTTTCTGAAAAACGTCAATTTTTTATGAATAGTGAAACCAGTAAGTAGTAGTTAAAAAACTGAATTTTTCATTTAAATGAAATTTTACAGCTTCTATGAATAGAATTTATAAAATAGGACATAAATGGTTTTTATTAGTAAGTAAAATTGTGTTCAATAAGATAAAAATAATTTTTGTTGAATAGTGACTTTTGAATTTTATTTACCGTGGTTAACGGTAAATATGGTAATTCAAGGTAAACATAATATTATAATAATATAAAATTACCTTAAAACATGTATTAAACTTATTGGTTGTGTAAGTTTCTCCCATGGGCATCTTTGGGTCAATTTTGGGACCCCACAGAGCCACTTGGGAGTGATAATGACACTTTATTTTAATTAAATTAAAGTAAAGGCAAAAATGACATAAACAAATATATTTTAGAAAATTAATTTTTACATGGGGTTATATAAGTTATCGTTTCAACTATAAATTTTAATTTCAAAGATAAAAATATTTCCTACATCATCGTATTTTTTTTATAATTTTTAGACATAAAGTAAATAAAATTATTTATGACACAAAAACAATGCAGTGTTTACCTCATTAATAAATCATTTAAATAAATAAGATTATAAATATTAAAATAACATCCAAAACCTATACAATTATTATTGGATGAATTTATTTCGACCATGATTCATTGTATCTTTTACCTTAATGAGTTTTGGACCTTTAGAAACCGAAAATCATTATATAATAAAATAATATTTTCCCATTTTCCTAAAGAACCCCTCCACCCCCTTATAAAAATCACTCGCCACTAACTCATTCCTCACACCTCTAAATCCCTTTGTCTCATCCAACCCCTGCCAAAATAAGCTCTCAAGATCCCACTCCTCCTCCTATAGGTATTACCTTAGGCAAAAGTCACTTCAAGAAGTCCTTCTGGTTAAAAACAAAGGGAGTTGCCCAAATTAAAGGTAACGGTTTCTCTTAACTTCTTTTCTTTTATTTTACTTATACAACCCCTAAACTCTTTTTATTCCTTTATTTTATAACAACAACAGTATCGTCAATATACTAGGATGTTTTTAGGATAAGTATTCAAACTACACTTACACACACCTCCATCTAATGAGTGAAGAACATATTGTTTCTGTGAATGGTAAACTAACGCCTCACAAAATGATGATTGTTCGATTATCTCCTACCACCTCTCATGGTGGCCATTAAGATGGAACTAATTTATATATGATATATATATTATGTTTTTGTTTTCTTTATTCTTCTATATAATTTCTTTTATAGCATACCTTTATGGTTTCCATTATGGGTAAACACGATAATTTCATTGGAGGAAGTGCGGACTACCGCCCCCTCAAAGTGATATGACTCCTTAATGCCATATGTGGGACGTATAAAGGATGTAGTTAATGATATTATATATGATATTATACTAGAATTATAATATACCTATGTATCATTATTTTTTAATTCCATTAAAATAAGAATTATAAATGATAGTATCTTTCATGCGTACGTACGGCTTACCGTCTCCATGAACGGTGAATTTGATTTCTTACCTCCAAATGTTATGTACTATTATAAATACATGTATATACTGGAAATATATGATATATATGATATCTAAATCATGAATATCATTCTGTATATAATGAACATTTGACCATGTGAACAACTTGTAATTATAAGAAGTCCATTTTTGACTCAAGTACCAAATATCGACAAAACGACCATTATTAACATAAATGATTACATATTGTTTATAACATGTTAATAAGTTATATAAAAGGAATAATAAAATTTAAAAGGGATTATTAATCAATTATAAATTAACATAAGTTTATTATTTAGGAATAACAATGAACAAACTAGTCAAGTCGGACACAAGCTAAGGGATTTCTTATCTCACTTTAAATTCCGTAATATTTCCACTGTTTGCCACTTATTTATTGCATGTTGTGTATTTTGTAGTAACATTTAATATATATTATCATGATTCTCATTATATTCATGGTATTATGTGATTCTTTTTTTGGTCATTAACTTTTGGTCATACAACTTGATTGATTACAACGTGGTAAGGGATTTTCATCTCACTTTTTATTCCCGTGGAATTCCTGCTGTATTTGCCACTATTTTTTTGTGGTTTATGTAATGTACAAGATCTTATTAATTGTGTAATATAATTCAATTTATGGGTATTTACATCTTCATTTTATGATCCTTCTTTCATGGGTTTTATGTTTCGTAAGTTACCAAATCGGTAAGGGAATCTTTTAAACAAATTTACAATCCTTGAGTTAATCTTCTAATTCTTAATTATGTCATGCTATGATTATGTGTGGAATAACTTTTTATTTATTTATGTTGTAATTTACACTCCCCTTTGTGTGGATATACTTTTGATACTAATAATAAATCCATTGATAAATTCTCAAGTCATTGATATGAACTTGATAAGATTAATTTTAACTCTATTTCCATTCATTGAGTTAGACATCCAAGTCATTGGTTTTGTCTTAAAAAGAATATGTGTGAATGTTATCTGATTGGTTTACACTGAATATACAAGTAATATTGAGTTTATTTATATTTGTCACAAATTATTATATAATTGATTTACCCTTAATCTAAGGATATAGTTTTTATAATTGATTTCATCTCAATTTACATTCCATTGAGACTACATTGTTGTTATGCACCAATTCACTCTTATATGGTGTATATAATGTACTTTGGAATATTATATCATGAATCCTTTTATTCTCATGATATTATAAAGTTTTTATTCAATGTTATTCCTCAATTATTTGTATTCAAGATTCTATCATTTTGTTAAAAACTCTTTAACTAAAATTTCACTTTAAATGTTTTAAAGATTTATTCTTCTAAATATTTTATCATTAATATCCATGTTTTAAAAATGGTTTTATGGATTTATTTATATGGTAATTAATGTTTTCAAATGATAATTTATTTAAAAATTTCAAAGTGGTATGGGAAACTTTGATTCAAAAATATATTTATTAAATGTTTTAAATGGTTTTGAAAATGATTTGACAAAGCATTGTTTATTTAAATATCTTGATTCGATATATTGTGATTGGAATGTAGAAATGTTATCTTTACTTTATGCTTGTGTTATGTGTTATTAATATGTTATGTTTATTGGGTATTGTTTATGTATATGGGTGCTTCCGTGATAAACCTCGGGCGGGTGAGCCCGAGATAGCTCTTCAATGCATTGGGTAACATGAAGAAGGTAAACGTTAATGTTTCTCCTAAGAGATTTAGGATATATACTGTGATGGGTATTCCAAATGTGAATCCCTATGTATATGTGATAGCTAAAATGTAAGTGTGTTATTAATTCCATAAATTACCTTTATGATTTATGATATGTGGTTGTTATTCATAAGTCTTATGATTTCTTAAGGTATGTTATGATTGATAAGTATGGTTTCATTGATTTGTATTTAATGATGGGATAATGTTTTCCTTCCTTATTTTATAATCCTTACTAAGATTTTTATACTCATCCCAAGTTTTTCAAATGTTTTCTACAAGAATTAAAGATTAATAGGGCCGAGGATGGGATCAAGGAAAAGTCATGTTGTCTAATACATGGAACTAGACATATTTCTTTTTAAGAGTTTTTATTTTTTGAAAAAAATGGATTCTGAGAAGTAGTGTCTACATGTAATATTAAAGTTGTTATGTAATATTTATGGCCTAATTCTCTAATATCTAAACCTAAAAAGACCCTCAATGTGAATTCTTGACATAATTCAAGATTATGTAATGTTTAAGGCTGGTTCCTTATAGTGTATGGGGACATACATGGCGTGTTGGGGATGTCGGACAGGTAGAGAAGTACACGCTGTGTATCCCTAGGTACATGCTGTGTAGTCAGTCGGAAATTCTAAGGTGAAATACCAGTTGTTATGTGAACAGTAAAATGATACACGTCATGTAGTTATAAGTACATGTCGTGTACTTTTTTTTTTTCTAAAATGGACAGTAGCCTCATTTTTTAGGAAGAAACTCTACCCTTAGATGGGTTTGAGCGGGGAGAGCTGGCCGGAGCTTGCTTTTTCTCCCGATGGTCCATCTGAACTCAGTTTCAATCGCCGTCGGATGCATTGGAAACCCCTCAATAAGACCTTGATTCCTCTTGAGTTGTTCTTCTTGATTTCGGTTTTAGAGTGAGTTATAGGGATTTGAGCGGTTTGGATTATTTTGTAGATCCACCCCATTTTAGACTTAATTGGAGGCTGTTATCGGAGGAGTATCATCATATGAGTCTTAGGTAGGTGGTTCATACCTCTCTTTGTGTTTTTGCAGACTTTTGGGTGGCATGGCATTTGATGCGTTTTCGAGTATTTTTTATCATGACCCTGTATTACTTGTTATTTCTTGTTTAACTATTATTTGACCTATGGGAAGACTTTGGGTATTCCATGTTACCTGTTTTTCTTGAGCGGGTCAGGCGAGTGGTCATTGCTCATCGTGGCGTTTTAGCTGGGGAATTTCAAAATTGTTATAATTGTTTTGTATTTTCAAAATTGTTGAGTATAGTTTATTGAACTTGGATATGAATTTTTGGAGACCTTAAAGACCTCAATGATGGTATGGGACAACACTTGCTTAGTGCAATCAAACTATTTAGACTGTTTGACAGTTTATGTGTTTTGTTGAAATATATTATAAATGTAATTGTTGAATTGCATATGCTGGAACCTTTGGGTTGTGTTGGGAATAGACCGGATATTCTTGAGTGATGTTGATCATCAAGTTGGGATTGGCCCCGGTTACTTTGTGTGGTTTTTACCATGGTATTGGGTGTCATGGGTGTCCGCTTGAGGTAGGATGACTGCCAGGTTGGGCATGGCCCAGGTTACTGGGATGGTGAGGCCATCAGACTTGAGCGGCATGTCCACAAGGACACGAGGTGTCTGAGGTGTTGTGGCTTGGGTACTATTTTGGTGATTACCGCTCACTCGAAACTATGAGTACTGTGCATATAGAGAGAATATGTGATGAGGTGGTTTTGACCCCTCATGTGGGTAAGGGGTCCTGTTAGTTGTGGTATGGTTACTATTGGTTTGGGGGTTCTTGTCGTAGAAAGACACGTGGGAGGTGAGGAGCCTTCTGGGGAAATTGTTGAGCTATCGGGTTGGGGCAGAGGTTAACTGTTATTTTGGGGGCAGACATCGTTGTCCCTCCAGTTAATTTTTTTTGAGGGTAGACATTGTTGTCCCTCTAGTTACATTATTTGAGGGTAGAAATCGTTGTCCTTCCAGTTACTTATTTGAGGATAGGTATCACTTTTCCTCTGGGTTACTATTTCCTGGGCATGACTTCAGGACGTTGGTACTTGAGGCATGTCGTGTTAGGGGGCACATGGTGTCAGGTTACATGACAGAGATTCCAGCGATGGCCGAAGTAGGTGACACTCCATGGTGGCTGCTAAGCACTAGTGGTTTGTGTTTATTTATGCATCGTACTGTTTTTTCTTTTCCTTATAACTGCATATTTGCTTAAACACTTATATTAAGTATGCACCTTTGGGAGGTATCCTACTGAGATTCATCTCACACCCTACACGGGCCCTTCGGGATGCGTGCAGACTTTATGAATTTATGTTCCGGAAAGAGGCCAGCTTTAGGATCTAGACTACATTTGCTATTTCATGGAGATGGTATGTACCTTGAGGTCCAGTCTAACTAGACTTTACCTTGTTTTTCATTATTTAATGTATCAGCATGCTTACTTGTTTTGTAGCTACAGATGGTTATCCATTGGCGCCCTTTTTATATATGTATATGTATGACCTGCTTTGGATGCATGTTCTCTTGTTTAGTGGTAGTTAAAAGTGTTCAACATGTTGTTTTGTTTACTTTATGCTTCTATTGTTTATATTTATTGCTTTCACTGTTTATCAATATTGAATGTGTTTCCTCTCTACGGGTCTGGTTCGATTCTACTGAGTCATTAATTCTGATGCATCTTTATTATTATACTCAGACTAGTACCATTCTTATCCTATGAGAGGGTATAGCCTTCCCACTATACATATAAATACCATCGCTACTAGTCAGCAGCCTTTGGCATTTAAGGATGTGCGCCTAAGGTAGTAACACCTGGCCCGTTTATCACTATTCGGGTTGCTGTTCGGGTCCGGGTCATTACAAAGTGGTATAAAAGGAGTTCTTGACAGTGATTTAGTAGCAATTTTTCATAGGCTACTAATGAGATTAAGACTTATCTTTTATTTTCTGCTAGTTTTACTATTTGGGATATGGTATACTGGAGATAGGTTTTTACTAGAACTGGGTTTCTATATTGTGCTTGGGTGCCTATAGCCCTAGGTACGAGGGATGAACAAAGTTTCCACATGTGGTAATTATTGTTTTCTTTTTGTCAGATTATAGTTTATATTATTTCCACCTTGTTGTCTCACTTGGTGTGTGATGTTATTGATTTTGATGTGTAACCCTTGACCCAGTACGGTAAGGGAGAATTGGACCTTGGCCCGGTATGGGAAGGCTTGTTTTCTTGGCTTTTTATAGTCTCATTTAGGGGTATTTCAATTTCATAACTATTCGTATGATTTATTATGTGATAATACCATGTGAAAAATGTCAATTTCCATGCTTTGGGTTCTCTTGAAATGTGAATAGGTGAAATTCTTGATAAAATTTCTTGTTTATTGCAATGTGCTATGCCGCGCTTTGTATATTTGTAGAATCGTCAGGTATTTGGGTTTGGATCTTATGAGAGATGGCATGTACTATGGTTGAGATGATTTTGAACACCAAGATTAAGCAACTAGTTCCTTGATTTGAGGCAACATTGGTTGTCAGGATGGGCATGGCCCGATGTACTTTTGATACTTTGCTCTGTTGGGGGAGGGTAAGAAAGCCATGAGGCGGGGATGCCATGGGGCATGGTTGTGGTGGGGGAGAGTAAGGGTGGTATTTGTGTTCTTCCTTTTACTTGTTTACATATCTTTGTTATATATGTGTGTGTGTGTGTGTTGTTATGTATGTGGGATGTCTGACCATTTATGGTATTTAGAGGGTTCCTTTTATACGTCTCTATGGAGCGTCGGGAGGGAGATGATACAGTGCCGCAGGTTCAGGATTAGGTTCAGGATCCATTGCAGGCAGAGTAGGAGCCACAGGTATAGCCTTAGGTACAAGATCAGGTTCATGATTCCATGTAGGTAGGGTAACAGCTGGGTTTATCAGTGTTCGGGTTGTGGCTCGATGAGAAGCTCCAAGCTAGCCTGGTACGTGTCTTGTAGGGGATCGACAGAGGTGTGCAGGGTACAGAGACATCTATGGCATATATGATGCGGGAGTTCCAGTCACAGCACCCACCGCTTTTCCAGGGTGAGGATGGTCCACAGGCGGCAGAGAACTTGATAGAGATCATGCAGATGATCTTCGAGAAGCTCGAGATGCCACCAGGGCGGAGGGTCAAGCTGGCGACGTACATGCTGAGAGGACCAGAAAAGCGTTGTTGGGATGTACAGGTTCAGGCTCACAGGCATGAGGGACTAGCATGGAATGACTTCGAGGTCAATTTATTTGAGCAATTTTACCTAGATACATTGAGGGCTAAGAGAGCTCGGGAGTTCTTGAGTCTTCAGTAGGGAAACATGTATGTCATAGACTATGCAGCTACTTTCACTAAGTCGGTGTGCTTTGCACCTGGAATGGTAAGTGATGACATGGTAAGGGTGAGGCACTTCGAGGATGGATTGTGACATGCCATTTGGATCCAGGTGAATATCTTCAGGCTGGGTTCATTCTCAGAGGCGGTGAATAAGGCGCTCATATCATAGGGCAACTAGAGGGATAGGCCCCAGGTTGGTTAGGGAACAGTTTTATCTGACGGTTCGGACAGCAGGAAGTGCGGACGGGATGATTTCCAGTAGGGCAATTAGGCTAGGTACTCAGCTAGACCTCCTATTAGTAGTTATTTAGTGGTTTTATTTTAGTGTGGACAATCAGGACATGTTCGGACTTTGTGTGATAGGACTCTGAAGGAGTTTCGGGCATGTGGATAGGTCGGGCATCTGGAGAGGTTCTTTAAGCAGCCTTCTCAGACAGTTGGCATGCAAGGACCAAGACAGAGGGTGGAATATGGAGTTGGTTCAATTCTAGTACTAGGAGAGTGTAGTCGAGGTTCAGTTGCACGTGGAGAACATGACAGAGACAGCGGGACCCAGTTGAGGGGTCAGTGGCCGGTGTCTGGTGTCTGGAGCAGCACAGCCAGAAGGTTAGGCATCAGCCAGTCATACTTCAGGCTAGGTGCACACCGTGGAGTTTCCAGAGGCTGAGAAGGCTCGTGAGTCAATGAAGGTTAGAGGTACCCCATGGGTGTTGTTGTGATTAACATGTTTTTCTTTTGGCATGACCTATAGAGGCATGTCCGTTTTGAGTGCACATGATGCACAGGATCTATGTGGACTGACTAGATGTTGGTCAGTGGTATTGGTGCCATATTGGGTGCGTGATATATTTATATATATGTATGAGTTGTGTAGCATCAGGGGTATCGAGGATGCATGTTACTTGAGGTGCCATGGGCATCGGGGCATTGAGGATGCGAGTTACTTGAGGTGCTTCGGGCATTAGTGCATCGAGGATGCAGATACTTGAGGTTCATGGAATCAGGTTTTATTTCAGTGTACATGGGATGCATGACCTCGTGGAGGTGGACACCAATGCGGTGCAGGATGCATTGGGTGTTGAAAACGACATGGGATAACAAATGAGACGCAGGGGTGATGATGTGTCATGTGAGGACCATGAGTCTGCAAACATGTTAGTGAATCCTTATTTTTGTTGAGTTTTGTTGGGTTGTGACCGAGTTAGGAAATTCCTAAAGTGGGGGGATCCCCCTTGAAAAATTTATCCAGAACCTTTAAGACCAGGTAATTCTGGATTATTTTCATCAGTGTAGTATGTTTGGTGCCCTCTCCGTGTTTCGTTTGATATCTCGGGGATGAGCTCTGTTAAGGTGGGGAGATTGTAAGAACCCATGTTTTTAGAAAAGGTCAAAATCTTGACCCTGTTTAAATTTTTTACTTGTTCCTGAGAGAACTGGGAAGTTCTGGAAATTTCCAGACTACACGTCGTGTACTCTAAAGTACACGTCGTGTATGAGTTGGGTGAGTATTGGCCATGTGCTCGCCGAGTACAAGTCGTGTGATGACTGTGTAGGAATTTATTACTACATAGTCTATAGTTATAGACACGCGGTGTATGTAAAGACCCGTAAATTTCAAGGAAATTTTTTTCTTAATTTTCCTTGGAATTTTACAAGGACGTAGCTTTTGAAGGCACCTGATTCCGAGGCCCAGTGTGCCCGGACTCACTTTCCGAAGTTTGGCTCGGGTACGTTCAGTGAACGGACGATCGGGTTTTTCTAACTTTCGAACCGGTGCCCGGAATCAAATTCTGAGGGCACCGATGGAATCCCAGCGCTAGTTTTTTCTTAGAAATTCCTCTTCCGGAGTTGTGTTTGCTCGGTTGTGATTTTTAATTTTTGGGTTTTAAGTTATGAAATAAAATAATGTTGTGCGACAATTTTATTTTTTATTTCACTTAAAGTCACTTAAAGACCACTTTAAGCTGTCTAAACTCAGTTGAAACAGATAGGATGATATCCAAAAATATCCTACCCCCTTGGTAGGATATTTTTGAGGTGGAGCCCGCACGAGCCCCACCATTTCTTTTCCGCTATGTAACGCACCCGCGAAAACCTGTCATTATGAAAGTCAACTGACGTGTTTTCTTAAATTCTTAACGCACCAATTAATTGGGCGGTTTTCTTCGTTGAATTAATTCTATGAATTAATTTAATGGTTTCTTAACCTGTTTGAAATCTGTTGGCGTAATAATAAAATAAGACCAACGCACGACATCTTGAGGATTGCTCGTTGAGAGGCTTTTGACAGAAACCTTGTGCATTCATCCTCCTTCTCAAATAACGCGAAGAACGCGAAGAACGCCGACCTCCGACGAAGAAAGCCGAACCTGCGGAAATCGACGACGCGACGCCATATGCCGCGATGCCGAAATTTCCTCTCCCGCGACGTTCTTCTGCGACGTTCCTTCATTCGCAACAAGATCTTCGATCATCCGTTGAGGTGAGAGGATGCGGTTCTTTAATTTTTCTTTGCGGATTATATCAAACACAAGGATTTAATCGATATAATTAAATCTGTTGTTTCTTGATCCTCGGAGATCGTCGACGTGACGCCCTTCCGCGACGACGCGACGCCCTTCAGCGACGCGACGCTCCACTTGTTCCGCGATGATCAATTCCGTGAAGAACGCGCGTGCGACAACTTGACGAGGTAGGGATTTTGTTTGGAAATGACTTTTTATTCCCGTAGTTGTTTTCTTCTAAAACAAAAGAACCTGGATCAAGTGCAATTTGAAATTATTAAAATTGTATTTTTTTTGTTTTGTTTTCCTTGTGTGGATTATTCTTCCCGATTGTTATCGCCTAACGCAGAGGGTGCGGGCCAAACAAACACGGCCCGACAACCCTCCACAGTTCTTCGTTGTTGTGCGGATTTGGCGGGCGATGACAAAATGTGCCACAAAGGCGATTTGAAGTTTCCACAGTGAAGAACGGGACCCAGGAGGAGCCGCGGCGCAGACAGGAATAAAAACGGACCACCGGAGAAACTCCGGTGGCCCGCGGAAGCTTCCGCCGGCACGGCGGCGCCGGCGGCCGGAAGCGGCGGCTGGCAGCGGTCGGCCGCCAGGCGGCAGGGGCGCCCAGTGCGCCGCCGGGAAAACCTCTCCGCGGATGAAGCCGCGGTGGCGAGGTGGTTCGGTGGCCGCACGGAACCGCGGTTCAGGGACGCGGCGTCCCGGCCGCGTTCGGATGGTTCGGGGCAGCCCCACGCGGGGCCGCGTTACTTTGACACCGCGGGGGCAGCGCCCACCCCGCTGGTTCCTCCGCTCGGTCGGCTTGGCAGAGCCGAGCCGGGCCGACCCACCTGGCCGGGTCGCGCCCAGGCCGGGCCGGGTCACGCCAAACAAGGTCGGACCCGGACTTGGGTCGGGTCGACCCGGTTCGGGCTGACCCAGGGGGGGTTGGGCCGGGTCGGTCCGGGCCCAGACCCCCCGTCTCCGGACGTTTTCGGTGTTTTACCTGTATCTTGAGCTACGGGCCTCCGAACGACGCGCAGTCAGCGGCGATGCGATCCTTGGATCGAGACGGTCGTTTCGGTATATTGCAATCAAGTTTTTGGAATACTTTGGGTTCGTCCGGGTTGGTTCGTACACGAAACCAACCGGGCCCTCGGAGCAAAAACGCTCATATCTTGAGCTTCGGACATCCGATCGACGTGTCGTCGACTTCGTTGAATTCCTCTAAGTGAGATGGATCTTTTGGCATACTCTGCCCATGGTTTGGATGCAGGTGGAGTACGGTCGGGTTGGTTTTTCCTTAAAAACCAACAGGGCCACTGGGAAGAAAAAGCCATTATCTCTCAGACCGGGCATCCGATTGACGCGTCGTCTGCGATGTTGAGTTACTGTTGACGATACGGAACTTTTGGATACATCAACTCTGGACTATGTGTTAGTTGATGTATCAGCCTCTCGGCTCGTGGAGCGGACCCTCCCGAGCGAGCTTCCTGTGTGCGGGAACCCTAGAACTGGCTTCAATTGCTGTTGTGACGACGAAGACTGTACAAGATCCTCGGTGGGTTCGACTGTGACGATGATGAAAACAGTACGGGAATCCTCCGTGTTTTTGGCAGTGACCACTACGGTACATCTTGGGATACATCAACTCCGGACTACATGTCAGTTGATGCATCGACCTCTTAGTTCGTGGAGTGGACCCTCCCGGAACGAGCATGCTGTGTGCGGAAACCCTAGAGCCGGTTGAGACTTGACGACTGCTGATCGAATGACTCGGTGTGTTACGGATAGCCTAGAGGGGAGCGCTTGGTTGTAGCGGTAGACCCATGATAGAGGTGCGCTTGGTTGTAGCGGCACAGGGGAGCGCTTGGTTGTAGCGGTAGACCCACGACGGAGGAGCGCTTGGTTGTAGCGGCACGGGGGAGTGCTTGGTTGTAGTAGCAGGCCCACAGTATCCGATAGGTGGAGTACTACAGCAGTCCAAGGTAAGAGGGAAGCGCTTGATTATAGCGGCATAACCACTGTACTTGATGGAGAAGGAGTTTCCCAATAGCTATGGTTTCCACTTCATGATCGATCCTATGTGGGTTATTGTGGGGGTTAGTACCTACCGATCCTTTGTGGGTCCGACGACTTAGATGAATCAGAGGCTACATCTGATCATCTCTATCGTCTTACGAAGAAGTATGTCTTGTGTGAGCTGAAACCCGTTTTGCTTTTCTATGTAGATTGTGTTGTTCTATCCTGTGTGGATTTACGTTTAGCTTTCCTGTGTGGACTGGGTTGTGCTTGGGCTCAGATGTTGGAGTCGATCAAGAATTGATGACTTAGGTATATGTATGGGCATATACCTAAGCCGTGTTGGATGTTACTTCGTGATTGTATCTTTCCTTTGTGGATTATCCTTTGTGGATTCTGGGAGACCTTCGGGGGTCTTGGGATCCCTACTGAGTAGCTTATACTCACCCATGCATGGGCTATGCCCGCACTACGTTGTGTTGGTTGCAGACGACGGACAACGCTGATCGTGGTGGAGGCTTGCAGAGCAGGACGGTACCTGGAGGTGGACCACTAGGCGGGACGTACTCGGAGCGGACGGCTGGACCGAGGAGCTATGGAGGCTATCTATACTCACCCTTCAGGTGGGATTTCTAGAGGACGGCTCGATGCGGCAGCTTTTCCTTTCAGTTTCTTTTTTCCCCTTTCAGTTGTACTTTACAGTTGGGCTTGTATTTCCGGCCCCTTTTTACTTTCAGCACAGCTTGTTACAGTTTTTACTTACTGTTTACTCTTTTCGCTTTCTTACCCTGTGGTGGTTGTTTACTTTACAAAGGCAATGCCTTCCCTGTTTATCGGGATTTACGCCTTGGTGCTAGTCGTCAGCCCTTGGCCTATGGAAGGCGGGATTGGGGTAGTCACGGTACGGGCCCCGAGGACGGGTCGTGAAAAAATGGTATCAAAGGAGTTCGGTTCTACCGCAGACTCTGATCTTTCTTCTATGTGAAGAAATAGTGTTTAGCGTATTGGGTGTGGTTATCAGTCCAGGGAGTCCAGTGTTGGTGCGGCGGCCGACGTATCCGTACACCAGGACCCTGACTTCTGATTTCTGACTTACTGCACGAAAACATTGATTGAATGTGTGTTTCAAGTTTTCTTTGTGATTACTTCATATCAGCTCACCAGGTATACTGTTCTGACCATGTCTCACCTGTTTCCTTTTCAGGATGGCCCCACGACAGCAGCCAGCTAGGGTTCCGAGTGTTGTACGTGATGACAGCCCACCGAGCGACGAGGCTTCGGTACATGGCCCTTTGACAGCAGAGGCACCGGCGGTAGCTCTACCCACCGAGCCATCGATGCTTCCAGCCCCAGCCACTGACGATGCATGTCTCCTTAGTACACTGCATGAGTTCCAGTGCCAGCGACCGCCCAGGTTCTGTGGGGAGACGGACCCCCAGGCAGCCGAGGACTGGTTGGAGGCAGTTGTTTGAGTTTTCAGGCTAGTGAGGACACCAGTAGACCTCATGGTGATCCTCACAGCGAGCCTCCTGCATGAGGCAGCAGGCAGATGGTAGAGATTGATGCTCCAGGTGCACGACGAGGCATCACTCCCTTGGACGGACTTTGAGAGCCTTTTTCGCTCAGAGTTCGTCCCAGCCACCCTCCGAGCGGTGCGCATCCAGGAGCTACTACAGCTGCGGCAGGGAGGCATGATAGTATCCCAATACGTGGCGAGGTTTACTAATCTCTCGCGCTACTCCACCGATATGGTACGAGATCCGTTCTTCTGGGCCTGAACCTTCGAGCAGGGACTGAGTCATGAGATCAGGCCCCCGATGATCTCCCTCAACATTTCGACGCAGACAGGGGTGTTGGAGCGAGCCCTCTTAGTGGAGAGTTTCCTTGCTGAGTAGTCTCCAGGAGCAGAACCCACTACTAGCCGGCATGCGGCAGAGTCTTCTGCAGCAGGCAGTAGACAGATGACGCAGGGGTCCAAGAGGACTAGACCTACCGGTGGTCGACTGCATGACACAGGATCGTTTGTGCGAGGCACTCGGGGTGGAAAACAACTTGCTATGAGTGGACAGTGTTACTCCTGCGGCGGGGTTGGTCACATGGCTTGTGACTATCCGACCCGCCATACGGATGACCAGCAGATGAATGAAGGATCTCCTAGGCAGAGGTAGAGGTTCGATCGAGGCAGATCGCATGGAGCAGGAGACCGTGGCAGAGGAGCTGGCCGAGCAGCAGGTAGTGGACGACGCCTCGAGGTGTTGCCACCACCACCACCAGGAGGTCCACACTGACCGCAGGGAGTTGGTGGACATGGGAGAGCTCAGCTTCAAGTAGCTGATGCCTTCGATCATGGAGCTCTGGGAGCAGATGGATAGGAGCGGAACTAGTGGATACGTCTTTTGTACTTCTAGTTCCTTGTTGCTATTGTGTAGCGTCTTTGTATTATGAGCTGCAATAATAAAAGACGCATACATTTGTGATGTTTTCATTCATGTCCTCTTTTGTGTTGTTACTGAGAGGTTCTAGTTTAGACTGTTGACTTGACCCTCACTTGTGAGACATCTACTGGAGGAGACCTAGTTACCGCACACTGATGCCGACAGTGTGGCTCAACCCTTGGAGGCGAGAGTAATGGTTGGATCTCTTAGTAGTAGCGTCGAGGCCTTACGACGTCATACTTGGTATGGATTAGTATTACCCATGTCGGGATTGACTGTATTAGGCGAAGAACATGGTTCATCTAGGGGATGAGACCAGATTTCTCTTATCGGCAAAGAAGAAATCTCAGCAGCTCTTGTAGGACCAGAAAGGTCCAAGTCATCCATGAGCGGATGAGGACAGCTCAGAACTGGAAAAATTCTTGTACTGACAGGAGGTGGAGGCCACTAGAGTTCGAGGATGGCGGCCACGTCTTCTTGCGTGTCTCACCTCGACGTGGATTACGGAGATTGGGCTGAGGCGGCAAGTTGTCTCCACGCTTCATCGGACCTTTCCAGGTCCTCAGCAAGATTGGCGAGGTGGCTTATCACCTGGCTCTACCACCTCAGTTGCACCGGGTGCACGACGTCTTCCACGTATCTCAGCTGAGGAGATACGTGCATGACCCGTCACACTTCATTAACCATGGGGAGCTGGACGTTGATGATGGGGAGACCTTTACGGAGGTCCCGGTGGAGATCGAGGATCAACAGGAGCGGGTCCTACGTGGACGATCGATTACTCTTGTGCGCATTAGATGGCAGCACGAGAACCTCCAGGAGAGCACTTGGGAGCGGGAGGCTCAGATGCGTGCTCAGTACCGCATTTGTATCCCTAAGTTTGTGGTGAAGTTTTATGGGGATGTAAAGCCTTGTGGTGGGAGTAATTTAAAGACCCGTAAATTTCAAGGAAATTTTTTTCTTAATTTTACTTGGAATTTTACAAGGATGCAGCTTCTGACGACACCTGATTCTGAGCCCCAGTGTGCCCGGAATCACATTCTGAAGTTTGGCTTGGGTACGTTCAGTGAACAGACGAGCGGGTTTTTCTAACTTTTGAACCGGTGCCCGGAATTGAATTATGAGGGCACCGATGGAATCGCAGCGCCGGTTTTTGCTTAGAAACGCCTCTTCCGGAGTTGCGTTTGCTCGGTTGTGGTTTTTAATTTTTGGGTTTTAAGTTATGAAATAAAATAAAGTTGTGCGACAATTTTATTTTTTATTTCACTTAAAGCCACTTAAAGACCACTTTAAGCTGTCTAAACTCAGTTGAAACGGATAGGATGCTATCCAAAAATATCCTACCCCCTTGGTAGGATATTTGTGAGGTGGGGCCCGCATGATCCCCACCGTTTCTTTTCCGCTATGTAACGCACCCGCGAAAAACTGTCATTATGAAAGTCAACTGACGCGTTTCCTTAAATTCTTAATGCACCAATTAATTGGGCGGTTTTCTTCGTTGAATTAATTCTATGAATTAATTTAATCGTTTCTTAACCTGTTTGAAATCCGTTGGCGTAATAATAAAATAAGACCAACGCATGACATCTTGAGGATTGCTCGTTGAGAGGATTTTGACAGAAACCTTGTGCCTTCATCCTCCTTCGGGAAGAACGTGAAGAACTCCAACCTCCGATGAAGAACACCAAACCTGCGGAAATCGACGACGCGACGCCGTGTTCCGTGATGCCGATGTTTCCTCTCCCGCGACGTTCTTCTGCGACGTTCCTTCATCCACAACAAGATCTTCGATCATCCGTTGAGGTGAGAGGATGTGGTTCTTTAATTTTTCTTTGCAGATTATATCAAACACAAGGATTTAATCGATATAATTAAATCTGTTGTTTCTTGATCCTCGGAGATCATCGACACGACGCCCTTCCGCGACGACGCGGCGCCCTTCCATGACGCGACGCGACACTTGTTCTGCGACGGTCAATTCCGCGAAGAACGCGCGTGCGAAAACTTGACGAGGTAGGGATTTTGTTTGGAAATGACTTTTTATTCCCGTAGTTGTTTTCTTCTAAAACAAAAGAACCTGGATCAAGTGCAATTTGAAATTATTAAAATTGTATTTTTTGTTTTGTTTTCCTTGTGTGGATTATTCTTCCCGATTGTTATCGCCTAACACGGAGGGTGCGGGCCAAACGAACACGGCCCGACAACACTCCGCAGTTCTTTGTTGTTGTGCGGATTTGGCGGGCGATGACAAAACGTGCCGCAAAGGCGATTTGAAGTTTCCGCAGTGAAGAACGGGACCCGGGAGGAGCCGCGGCGCAGACGGGAATGAAAATGGACCACGAGAGCAACTCTGGTAGCCCGCAGAAGCTTCCGCCGGCGCCCCACGCCGGCGGCGGCGCCCAGCACGCCGCCGGGAAAACCTCACCACGGCGGTGAGGCGGTTCTGCGGCCGCGCGGAACCACGGTTCAGGGAGGCGGCGGCCCGGCCGCGTCCAGATGGTTCGGGGCAGCCCCACGCAGGGTTGCGTTACCTTGACACCGCGGGGGCAGAGCCCACCCCGCGGGTTCCTCCGCTCGGCCGGCTCGGTCGAGCCGATCCGGGCCGACCCGCCTGGCCGGGTCGTTCCCTGGCCGGGTCGGGTTGACCCAGTTTGGGCTGACCCAGGGGGGGTTGGGCCGGGTCGGTCCGGGCCCAGACCCCCCGTCTCCGGACGTTTTCGGTCTTTTACCCGTATCTTGAGCTACGGGCCTCCTAATGACGCGCTGTTAGCGGCGATGCGATCCTTGTATCGAGACAGTCGTTTTGGTATATCGCACTCAAGGTTTTGGAATACTTTGGGTTCGTCCGGGTTGGTTCGTACACGAAACCAACCGGGCCCTCAGAGCAGAAACGCTCATATCTTGAGCTTCGGACATCTGATCGACGTGCCGTCAACTTCGTTGAATTCCTCTAAGTGAGACGGATCTTTTGGCATACTCCGCCCGAGTTTTGGACGCAGGTGGAGTACGGTCGGGTTGGTTTTTCCTTAAAAACCAACCGGGCCCCTGGGACAAAAAATCCATTATCTCTCAGACCGGGCGTCTGATTGACGCGCCGTCTGCGACGTTGAGTTCCTGTTGACGATACGGAACTTTTGGATACATCAACTCTGGACTATGTGTCAGTTGATGTATCAGCCTCTCGGCTCGTGGAGCGGACCCTCCCAAGCGAGCTTTCTATGTGCGGGAACCCTAGAACTGGCTGCAACTGCTGTTGTGACGACGACGACTGTACAAGATCCTCGTTGGGTTCGACTACGATGATGATGAAAACAGTACGGGAATCCTCCGTGTTTTCGGCAGTGACAACTATGGTACATCTTGGGATACATCAACTCTGGACTACATATCATTTGATGCATCGACCTCTTAGTCCGTGGAGTGGACCCTCCCGGAACGAGCATGCTGTGTGCGGAAACCCTAGAGCCGGTTGAGACTTGACGACTGCTGATCGAATGACTCGGCGTGTTACGGATATCCCAGAGGGGAGCGCTTGGTTGTAGAGGCAGACCCACGACATAGGTGCGCTTGGTTGTAGCGGCATATGGGAGTGCTTGGTTGTAGCGGCAGACCCACGACAGAGGTGCGCTTGGTTGTAGCGGCACAAGGAAGCGCTTGGTTGTAGCGGAAGACCCACGACGGAGGAGCGCTTGGTTGTAGCGGCACGGGGGAGCGCTTGGTTGTAGCAGCAGGCCCACAGTACCTGATAGGTGGAGTACTACAGCAGTCCAAGGTAAGAGGGAAGCGCTTGGTTATAGCGGCATAACCACTGTACTTGATGGAGAAGGAGTTTCCCAATAGCTATGGTTTCCACTTCATTATCGATCCTATGTGGGTCATTACGGGGGTTAGTACCTACCGATCCTTTGTGGGTCCGACGACTTAGATGAATCAAAGGATACATCTGATCATCTTTATCGTCTTACGAATAAGTATATCCTGTGTGAGATAAAACCCGTTTTGCTTTCCTATGGGGATTGTGTTGTGCTATCCTGTGTGGATTTACGTTTTTCTTTTCTATGTGGACTGGGTTGTGCTTGGGCTCGGATGTTGGAGCCGATCGAGAATTGATGACTTAGGTATATGTATGGGCATATACCTAATCCATGTCGGATGTTACTTCGTGATTGTATCTTTCCTTTGTGGATTATCCTTTGTGGATTCTGGGAGACCTTCAGGGGTCTCAGGGTCCCTACTGAGTAGCTTATACTCACCCCTGCACGGGCTATGCCCACACTACATTGTGTTGGTTGTAGACGACGGACATCGCTGATCGTGGTGGAGGCTTGCGGAGCAGGACGGTACCTGTAGGTGGACCACTAGGCAGGACGTACTCGGAGCGGACGGCTGGACCGAGGAGCTGTGGAGGCTATCTGTACTCACCCTTCAGGTGGGACTTCCAGAGGACGGCTCGACGCGACGGCTTTTCCTTTCAGTTGTTGTTTTCCCCTTTCAGTTGTACTTTACAGTTGGGCTTGTATTTCCGGCCCCTTTTTACTTTCATCACAGCTTGTTACAGTTTTTACTTAGTGTTTACTCTTTCCGCTTGCTTACCCTGTGGTGGTTGTTTACTTTACAAAGGAAATGCCTTCCCTGTTTATCGGGATTTACGCCTTGGTGCTAGTCGCCAGCCCCTATCCTATGGAAGGCGGGCTTGGGGTAGTCACGGCACGGGCCCCGAGGACGGGTCGTGACAGTGTACCCTTGACCGTGTGGAGGCCATACATGGCATGTAGGCATTTTGGCTAGGTAGAATGTTTTTTTCATGTACACATTGTGTACTATTTGTACACACCATGTAGAGGGGTCGTGTATGGGGATACACATGGCATGTTGGGGATGTTAGCCAAGAAGAGAAGTACCCATTGTTTACCCCTAGGAACACACCGTGTAGTCAGTCGGCAAGTCTATGGTGAAATATCAGCCATCATGTGAACAGTAAAAAGATACATGGTGTGTAGTTATAAGTACACACCCTGTACTTTATTTTTTTTTCTAAAACAGGCAGTAGCCACATTTTGGGGAAAACTCAACCCTTCGACGGGTTTGAGAAAGGAGAGCCAGCCAGATCTTGTTTTTCTCCCGACCATCCATCCGAACTCCGTTTCAATCATCATCAAATGTGTTGGAAGCCACTCAGTAAGGCCTTGATTCCCCTTGATCCATTATTCTTGGTTTCAGTTCTAGAGAGAGTTATAAGGGTTTGAGTGGTTTTGATTCTTTTGAATATTTACTACATTGCAGACCTAATTGGAGGTTTTTATCAGAGGAGTATCATCATACGAGTCTTGGGTAGGTAGTGTATACCTCTCTGTGTTTTTTATACTTTTTGGCAGTGTGGCCTTTGGCTCATTTTTTTGGTATTTATGAGTGTGACCCTATATTACTTTTTATTTCCTGTCTAACTATTATTTGACCTATGGGATGCCTTTAGGTATGCCCTGTTACCTATTTTTCTTGAGCGGGGTTGGGCGAGTGGTCTTTGCTCATCCGGGCATTTTGGTCAGGGAATTCCAAAATGGTTATAATTGTTTTGTATTATTAAAACTATTGAGTATAGTTTATTGAACTGGTATATGAATTTTTGGATACCTTAAAGACCTCAGTGATGGTATGGGACATCCCTTGCTTAGTGCAATCCAACTATTTATATTTTTTTCTTTATTATGTGCTCTATTGAAATATATTATATATGTAATCGCTAAATTGCATATGCTGGAACCTTTGGGTTGTGTTGGGCATGGCCCGGATATTCTTGAGTGATTCTAATAATCAAGTTAGGCTTGGCCTGGGTTACTTTGGGTGGTTTTGACCTCGGAATTGGGCGTGATGGGCCTCGGCTTGATGCAGGATGACAGTCAGGTTGGGCATGGCATGGGTTATTGGGATGGCGAGGCCATCAGACTTGAGTGGCATGGTCGCAGGGAAATGAGGTGTCAAAGGTTTTGTGGCTTGGGTACTATTTTGGTGATTACTGCTCACCTAGAACTATGAGTAGTGTGCACGTAGAGAGACTCTGTGATGAGGTGGTTTTGACCACTCTTGTGGGTAGACTCCCCCATTAGTTGCGGTTTAGGTACTATTGGTTTTAGGGTGCTTGTCGCAGGGATCCACGTGGGAGGTGAGGACCCTTCAGGGGATAGCGTTGAGTCTATTGGGTTGGGGGAAGAGGCTCACCATTATTTTGAAGGTAGACATCGATGTCCCTCTAGTTACTTTATTTTGAGGGCAAACATCGTTGTCCCTCTTGTTACTTTATTTGAGGGAAGACATCATTTTCCCTCTGGTTTCTTATTTGAGATTAGGTATCGCTGTTCCTCCAGGTTACTATTTCCTAGGCATGCCTTCGGGACGTCAGTACTTGAGACCTACGGTGTTAGGGGGCACATGGTGTCGGGTTACATGACAGAGATTCTAGTGTTGGCCGAAGAAGGTGACACTCCATGGTGGCTTCTGATTACCAGTGGGTTTGTGTTTATTTGTGCATCGTACTTTTATTTTTTTCCTTATAAGTGCATGCATGATTAAACACTTATATTAGGTGCGCACCTTTGGGTGGTATCCTACTGAGATTCATTTCACACCCTACACGGGCCCTTCGAGACATGTGCAGACTTTATGAATTTATGTGCAAGAAAGCGGCCAGCTTCAGAAGCTAGAATACATTAGCTATTTCATGGAGATAGTGTGGACCTTAAGGTACTACCTAGCTTAATTTTTGCTTGTTTTTCTTTATTTCTTGTATCAGCATGCTTAATTTTTTTGTAGCAACAATTGTTTATCCATTTGTGGCCTTTTTATATATGGATATGTGTGACCTTATTTGGATGTATGTTTTGTTGTTTAGTGGTAGTTACAAGTGTTCAACATGTTTTTGTGTTTACTTTCCTCTGCAATTGTTTATATTTATTGCTTCCTCTATTTATCGATATTGAATGTGTTTTTACTCTACGGGTTTGGTTTGAGTCTAGTGAGTCATTTATTTCACTGCATCTTTATTATTATACTCAGACCAGTACCATTATTATCCTCCAAGAGGTTATAGCCTCTCCACTGTACATATAAAGACCCTCACTTCTAGTCGGAAGCCTTTGGCGTTCGGGGTGGTGCACCTAAGGTAGTAACACCTGGCCCGTTAAGCACTGTTCGGGTGGTTGTTCAGGTCTGAGTCATTATAAAGTGGTATCAGAGGAGTTCTTTATAGGGATTTAGTAGCAGTGTTTGACTGGTTACTAATGAGATTGAGACTTCTCTTTTATTTTCTACTATTTTTACTATTTGTTATATGGTAGACTGAAGATAGGTTGTTACTGGAACTGGGTTTCTAGCTTGTGCTTGGGTGCCTGCAGCCCCAGGTATGAGGGATGAACCAAGTTTCCATAGGTGGTAATTGCTATTTTCTTTTGATCAGATTACAATTTATATGATTTCCACCTTGGGGGCTCACTTGTTGTGTGATGTTATTGATTTTGATGTGTAACCCTTGACCCGGTACGGTAAGGGAGAATTTGACCTTTGCCCGGTATGGAAAGGATTGTTTTCTTGGCTTTTGGTAGGCTCATTTTGGGGTATTTAAATTTCATAACTGCGCGTATGCTTTATGATGTGATAATACCATGTGAAAAAATGTCAATTTCCATGCTTTGTGTTCTCTTGAAATTTAAATTGGTGAAATTCCTGAAAAAATTGCTTGTTTATTGCAATGCGCTATGTCACACTTTGTTTATGCTGCCTTTTACTGCTTTCCTTATCTGCGCTATATATATATATATGTGTGTGTGTGTGTGTGTGTATGTATGTATGTATTTTTATGTATGAGGTTTTTTAGACCATTTATGGTATTCAATGGGTTCCTTTTATACGTCTCTATGGAGCATCAGGCGGCCGCAGGTGTAGGATCAGGTTCAGGATCCAGTGCAGGTAGAGCAGGAGTCGTAGGTATAGGCCCAGGTGCAGGATAAGTTTCAGGATTCCATGCAGGCAGGGTAGTAGCTGGGTTTAGCAGTGTTTCGGTTGTGGATCGACAAGCAGCTCCAAGCTAGCCTGGTATGTGTCTTGTAGGAGATTGACAGAGGTATGTAGGGTATAGATCCATCTATGGAAAATCTAATGCAGGAGTTCCAGTCGTAGAACCCTCCACTTTTTCAAGGTAAGGGTGGTCCAGAGGCAGCTGAGAACTAGATAGAGAGCATGCAGATGATCTTCGAGTAGCTTGAGATGCCTCTAGGGTAGAGGGTCAAGCTGGCGACGTACATGCTGAGAGGACCGGCAAAGCATTGGTGGGATGTACATGTTTAGGCTCACAGGCACAAGGGAATATCATGGAAGGACTTCGAGGGCAGGTTCTTTGATCACTTTTACCCAGAGACACTAAGGGTCGAGATAGATCAAGATTTCTTGAGTCTTTAGCAGGGAAACATGTCTGTCATGGACTATACTGATACTTTCACTGAGCTGTCGTGTTTTGCACTTGGAGTGGTAAGCGATGACGCGGTAAGGGTGGGGCGCCTCGAGGGTGGATTACGACATGCCATTTGGATCCAGGAGAATATCTTCAGGCTGGGTTTATTCTCATAGGCGGTGAATCATGTGTTCATAATAGAGGGAAACCAAAGGGATATGCCCCAAATTGGTTGGGGAATAGTTCCAGGTGACGGTTCAGATAGTAGGAAGTGAGTATGGGATGAGTTCAAGTAGGTCAGTCATGCCAGAGACTCAGCTAGAACACCTCATAGTAGTTCTTTAGTGGTTTTATTTCAGTGTGGACAACCAGGACATGTTCAAACTCAGTGTGATAGGAATCCAAAGGAGTGTCATGCATGTGGACAGGTCGGGCATCTGGAGAGGTTCTGTAGGCAACCTTATTAGATTGCTGGCAGGTAGGGACCAGGATAGACGGTGGCATCTGGATTTGGTTCAGGTTTGGTACCAGGAGAGGGTAGCCAAGGTTCAGCTGCATGTGGAGGACGTAATAGAGACAGTGGGACCCAGCTGAGGGGTCAGTGGCTGGTGGCTGGAGCAGCACCGTAGGGAGGTTAGGCATCAGGAAGCCATACTTTAGAGCCAGGTGCATGCTGTGAAGTTTCCAGTGGCTGAGCAGGCCGGTGATCCAATGACGGTTAGAGGTACACCACGGGTGTGTATGTGATTTCCGTGTTTTATTTTTGGAATGACCTGTAGAGGCATGTCTTTTTTTAGTACACGTGATGCATACGATCTATGTGAACTGACTAGATGCTGGTTAGTGGGATTGGCGCCATATCGGGTGCGTGATATATTTATATATATGTATGAGATGGGTAGCATCAGGGGAATCGAGGATGCAGGTTACTTGAGGTTCCATGGGTATCGGGGCATCGAGGATACGGGTTACTTGAGTTGATTTGGGCATCAGGGAATCAAGGATGTGGGTTACTTGAGGTTCATGGAATCAGGTTTTATTTGAGCGTCCATGGGATGCAGGACCTCATGGAGGTAGACACCGATGTGGTGCGGGATGCGTTGGGTGCCGGAAATGACACCAGAGCACCAATGATGCGCAGGGGTGATGATACATCATGTGAGGACCATGATTCTAGAAATAGGTTAGTTAATCCTTATTTTTGTTTAATTTCTTGGGGTTGAGACCGAGTTAGGCAATTTCTAATGTGGGGACCCCCTTGAGGAATTTAGCCAGAACCCTTGAGACCGGGGAAGTCTGGGTTATTTTAATCAGGTTGGTATGTTTGGTGCCATATTCGGGTTTCATTTTATAGCTCAGGGAAAATCTATGTTATGTTCGATAGATTTTAAGAACCTGGGTTTTTAGAATGGGCAAAATCCGGACCCTGTTTGAATTTTTGACTTTCTCCTGAGAGAACTAGGAAAATCTGAGAAGTTGTAGAAATTTATAGACTACACGTCGTGTACTCTAAAGTACATTCCATGTATAGGTTGGGCCAGTACTGGCTGTGTGCTCGCCGAGTACATGTCGTGTGATGGCAGTGTATGAATTTCTTACAACACAGCATATAGTTATAGACACACCATGTACCCTTGACCGTGTGGAGGCCATACATGGCATGTACACCTGTTGGCTGGGTAGAATGTTTTTTTTCATGTACACATCGTGTATTATTTGTACACGCCGTGTAGAAGGGTAATGTATGTGGATATACATGGCATGTTGGGGATTTCATCTAGGTAGAGAAGTACATACCGTGTACCCCTAGGTACATGCCGTGTAGTCAGTCGGTAAGTCTACGGTGAAATATTAGTCGTCATGTGAACAGTAAAATGATACATGATGTGTAGTTATAAGTACACGCCATGTACTTTCTTTTTTTCTTTAAAATGGGAAGTAGCCTCTTTTTGAGGTAGAAACTCAACCCTTTGATGGGTTTGAGCAGGGAGAGTCGGCTGGAGATTGTTTTTGCTCTTGATCGTCCATCCTAACTCCGTTTCAATCATTTTTGGATGTATTGGAACCCCCTCGGTAAGGCCTTGATTCTTCTTGAGTCGTTCTTCTTTATTTATATTCTAAAGCGAGTTATAGGGGTTTGAGCATTTTTGATTCATTTGTAGATCTACCACATTTTATTTCTAATTGGAGGCTTTTATCAGAGGAGTATCATCGTACAATTCCTAGGTAGGTGGTGCATACCTCTCTTTGTGTTTTCATGGAATTTTGGGCAGCGCAGCCTTTGGTGCGTTTTCGGGTATTTTTTAGCGTGACCCTGTATTACTTTTTATTGCCTATTTAATTGTTATTTGACCTATAGGATGCCTTTGGGTATGCCCTGTTACCTGTTTTTCTTTAGCGGGGCCAGGCGAGTGGTTGTTGCTCAATGGGGCATTTTGGCTGGGGAATGCCAAAATGGTTATAATTTTTTTTATTGTTTAAACTGTTGAGTATAGTTTATTGAACTTGGATATGAATTTTTGGAGACCTTAAAGACCTCAATGCTAGTATGGGACATCACTTTCTTAGTTAAATCCAACTGTTTGGATTGTTTAAATGTTTATGTGTTCTGTTGAAATATATTATATATGTAATTTTTGAATTGTATATGCTGGAACCTTTGGGTTGTGTTGGTCATGGCCCATATATTATTGAGTGATGTTGATCATCTGGTTGGGCTTGGCCCGGGTTACATGGGGTGGTTCTGACCACAGGATTGGGCGTCATGGGCATCAGCTTGAGGCAGGATGACTGTCAGGTTAGGAATCGCCCGGTTTATTGGGATGGCGAGGTCATCATACTTGAGTGGCATGGTTGCAGGGACATGAGGTGTCAAACGTGTTGTGACTTGGGTACTATTTTGGTGATTATCGCTCACCTGAAACTATGAGTAGTGTGCACACAGAGAGACTTCGTGATGGGTGGTTTTGAATACTCGTGTAGGTAGAGGCCCTTGTTAGTTGTGGTTTAGGTACTATTGGTTTGGGGGTGCTTGTCCTAGGAAGCCACGTGGGAGGTGAGGAGCCTTCAGGGGATAGCATTGAGGCTATTGGGTTGGAGAATAGGCTCACCATTATTTTGAGGGCATACATCATTGTCCTTCTGGTTACTTTATTTTGAGGGTAGACATCAATGTCCCTCTGGTTTCTTTATTTGAGGGAAAACATCATTGTCCCTCTGGTTACTTATTTGAGGACAGGTATTGTTGTTCCTCTGGGTTACTATTTCTTGGCTATGCCTTCGGGACGTCGGTACTTGAGACACACGGTATCAGGGGGCACATGGTGTCAGGTTACATTACATAGATTTTGGCGTTGGCCGAATCAGGTGACACTCCATGGTGTCTGGTGAGCACCAGTGGGTTTGTGTTTATTTGTGCATCATACTATTTACTGTTTTCCTTATAACTGCATGCATGCTTAAACACTTATATTAGGTACGCACCTTTGGGTGGTATCCTACTGAGATTCGTCTCACACCATGCACAGGCCCTTCAGGACACGTGCAAACTTAATGAATTTATCTATAGGAAAGAGGCCAGCTTCAAGAGCTAGACCACATTAGCTATTTCATGGTGATGGTATGGACCTTGAGGTCCTGTCTAGCTGAAGTTTACCTTTCTTTGCTTTATTTCATGTATCAACATTCTTACTTTTTTTTGTAGCTACAGTTGGTTAGCCATTGGCACCCTTTTTATATATTGATATGTATGACCTTCTTTGGATTCATGTTTTGTTGTTCAGAAGTAGTTATAATTGTTCAACACGTTTTTATGTTTACTTTCTATTGCTATTGTTTATATTTATTGCTTTCATTGTTTATCGATATTGAATGTGTTTCCCCTCTGCGGGTCTGGTTCGAGTCTGCTGAGTCATTTATTCTGCTACATCTTTATTATTATACTCAGACTAGTACCATTATTATCCTTCAAGAGGGTATATCCTCCCCACTGTACCTATAAAGACCCTCGCTGCTAGTCGGTAGCCTTTGGAATTCAGGGATCTATGCCTAAGGTAGTAACACCTGACCCGTTTAGCATTGTTCGTGTGGTTGTTCAGGTCCAGGTCATTACAAAGTGGAATCAGAGGAGTTCTTTCCATGGATTTAGTAGTAGTGTTTATCAAGCTACTAATGAGATTGAGACTTCTCTTTTATTTTCTGCTAGTTTTACTATTTTTGATATGGTAGACTAGAGATAGGTTGTTACTGGAACTGGGTTTCTAGCTTGTGCTTGGGTGCCTGCAGCCCTAGGTACCAGTAATGAACCAAGTTTCCATGGGTGGGAATTGCTGTTTTATTTTTCTCAGATTACAATTTATATGATTTCCACCTTGGTGGATCACTTGGTGTGTTTTGTTATTGATTTTGATGTGTAACCCTTGACCCAGTACGGTAAGGGAAAATTGGACCTTGGCCCGGTATGGAAAGGCTTGTTTTCTTGGATTTTGATAGGCTCATTTAGGAGTATTTCAATTTCATAATTGTGCGTATACTTTATGATTTGATAATAACATGTGCAAAAAATATCAATTTCCATTCTTTGTGTTCTCTTAAAATGTGAATATGTGAAATTCCTGATAAAATTGATTGTTTATTGAAATGTGATATGCCATGCTTTTTATATTTGTAGAATTTCAGGGTATTTGGGTCTGTCTCTTATGAGAGCAGGCATATAATATGGTTGAGGTGATTTTGATCACTAGTATTGGGCGCCTAGGTCATCGATTTGAAGAAATGTTGGTTGTCAGGACTGGCATGGCCCGAGGTACTTTTGATACTTTGCTCTGTTGGGGGCGGGTAAGGAGTCCATGAGGTCGAGATGTCGTGGGGCATGGTTGTGGTGGGGGAGATTAAGGGTGGTAGTTGTGTGCTTCCTTTTACTTCTTTACTTATATGCATTATATATATATCTGTGTGTGTGTGTGTTGTTATGTATGTGGGATGTTATACCATTTATGGTATTCAGTGGGTTCCTTTTATACGTCTCTATGGAGAGTCAGGTGGGAGAAGATACAGTGTTATAGGTGCAGGATCAGGTTCAAGATCCGGTGCAGGCAGAGCAGAAGCCGTAGGTACAGGATTAGGTTCAGGATCCATACAGGTAGGGTAGAAGTTGGGTTGAGCAGTATTTAGGTCATGGCTTGACAAGAAACTCTAAGCTATCCTAGTATGTGTCTTGCATGGAATCGACAGAGGTGTGCAGGGTACAGATCCATCTATGGAATATCTGGCGTGGGAGTTCTAGTCATAGCACCTGCCACTTTTTCAGGGTGAGGGTGGTCCACAGGTGGCTGAGAACTGAATAGAGAGAATGCAGATGATCTTCGAGTAGCTTGAGATGCCTCCAGGGTGGAGGGTCAAGCTGGTGACATACATGCTGAGAGGATCGGAAAAGCGTTGGTTGTATGTACCGGTTCAGGCTCGCAGGTATGAGGGAATAGCATAGAAGGACTTCGAGGATAGGTTCTTTGATCAATTTTACCCAGATACACTAAGGTCCGATTGAGCTCGAGAATTCTTGAGTCTTCAGCAGGGAGACGTGTCTGTCATGGACTATGTGCCTATTTTCACTGAGTTGTCACGCTTTTCACCTGGAATGGTAAGCAATGACGTGACAAGGGTGAGGCTCTTCGAGGAGGGCTTGCGACACACCATTCAATCCAGGTGAATATCTTCAGGCTGAGTTTATTCTTAGAGGTGGTGAATCAGGCGCTCATATCAGAGTGCAACCAGAGGGATAGGCCCGAGGTTGGTCGGGGAACAATTTCAGGTGATGGTTCGGACAGCAGGAAGTGAGGACGGGATGAGTTTTACCAGGTAAGTCAGGCCAAGGACTTAGCTAGACCACCTCATAGTAGTTCTTCAGTGGTTTTATTTTAGTTTGGGCAACAAGGACATGTTCAGACTCAGTGTGATAGGACTCCGAAGGAGTAACAGGCTTGTGGACAGGTTGGGCATCTGGAGAGGTTCTGCAGGTAGCCTTCTCAGACTTTAGTAGGTAGGGACCAGGACAGATGGTGGCATCTAGAGTTGGTTCAATTTCGGTACTAGGAGAGGGAAGTTGAGGTTCAGATGCATGCGGAGGACCTAATAGAGACAGCGGGACCCAGATGAGGGGTCAGTGGCTGGTGGATGAAGTAGCACCGCAAGGAGGTTAGGCATCAGGTAGTCGTACTTCTGGCCAGGTGCATGTCATGAAGTTGCTAGAGGCTGATCAGGCTGGTGAGCCGACGACGGTTAGAGGTACACCACGGGTGTGGCCATGATGTCCATGTTTTCCTTTGGGCATGACTTGTAGAGGCATGTTTGTTTTGACTGAACATGATGTGCAGGATCTATGTGGACTAACTAGATACTTGTTAGTTGGATTAGTGTTATATCAGGTGTTTGATATGTTTATATATATGTATGAGATGCGTAGCATCAGGGGCATCGAGGATGCGGGTTACTTGAGGTGTCATGGGAATTGGGGCATCGAGCATGTGGGTTACTTGAGGTGCTTCGGGCATCGAGGCATCAAGGATGCGGGTTACTAGAGGTGCATGGCATCAGGTTTTATATGAGTGTCCATGGGATGCATGACCTCATGGAGGCGGACACTGATGTGGTGCGGGATGTGTTGGGTGTCGGAAATGAAACGGGAGCACAAATGAGGCGTAGGGGTGATGATGGGTCACATGAGGACAATGAGTCCGGAAACAGGTCAATGAATCCTTATTTTTTCAGTTTTGTTAGGTTGAGACCGAGTTAGAAAATTCCTAATGTGGGGAGCCCCCTTAAGGAATTTAGCCAGAACCCTTGAGACCGAGGAATTCTGGGTTATCTTAATTTGGGTGGTATGTTCGATGTCATCTCTATGTTTAGTTTGATAGCTAGAGTATGAGCTATGTTAAGGTGGGGATATTGTAAGAAACTGCATTTTTAGAACAGGCCAAAATCCTGACCCTGCTTGAATTTTTGACTTATTCCTGAGAGAACTGGGAAAATCTGGGAAGTTTTGGAAATTTCCTGACAACACACTGTGTACTCTAAAGTACACATCGTGTATGGGTTGGGTGAGTACTGGCCATGTGCTAGCTTAGTACATACTATGTGATGACTGTGTAGGAATTTATTACTACACGACATGTAGTTATAGACACGTCATGTACCCTTGACCGTATGGAGTCCATACATGGCGTGTAGGCCTATTGGGTGGGTAGATTATTTTTTTTCATGTACATGTCATGTACTATTTGTATATGCCGTGTAGAGGTTCCATGTAAGGGGATATGCATGGCGTGTTGGGGATATCAGCCAGGTAGAGAAGTTCATGTCGTGTACCCCTAAATACATGTCGTGTAGTCATTCAGCAAGTCTACGGTGAAATATCATCCGTCATGTGAACAGTAAAATGATACACAGCATATAGTTATAAGAACACACTATGTACTTTCTATTTTTCACTAAAATGGGTAGTATCCTCATTTGGAGGTAGAAACTCATCCCTTCGATGGGTTTGATCTAGGAGAGATGGGAGGAGCTTGTTTTAGCTCCTGATCGTCCATCTGAACTCCGTTTCAATAGCCTTTAGATGCGTTGGAACACCCTCAGTAAGGCCTTGATTCCTATTGAGTCGTTCTTCTGGATTTCTATTCTAGAGTGAGTTATAGGGGTTTGAGTGGTTTTGATTCTTTTGTAGGTATACCATGTTTTAGACCTGATTTGAGGTTGTTATCGGAGGAGTATCATCGTATGAGTCTCAGGTAGGTGGTGCATACCTCTCTTTATGTTTTTGCAAACTTTTGGGCGGCGCGGCCTTTGGCGCGTTTTCGGGTATTTTTTAGCATGACCCTGTATTACATGTTATTACCTATTTAACTATTATTTGACCTATGAGATGCCTTTTGGTATGCCCTGTTACCTATTTTTCTTGAGGGGGGGCAGGTGAGAGGTCGTTGCACATCGAGGCATTTTAGCCGGAGAATGCCAAAATGGTTATAATTGTTTTGTATTGTTTAAACTGTTGATTATAGTTTATTGAACTTGGATATGAATTGTTTGATTCCTTAAAGACCTCAGTGCGGGTATGGGACAACACTTGCTCAGTGAAATACAATTGTTTAGATTGTTTGCCTATTTATGTGTTCTGTTAAAATATATTATATATGTAATTGCTTAATTGAATATGATGGAACCTTTGGGTTGTGTTGGGAATGGATCAGATATTCTTGAGTGATGCTGATCAACAGGTTGGGCTTGGCCCGAGTTACTTTGGGTGGTTTTGACCACTGGATTGGGTGTCATGGGCGTTGAATTGAGGCAGGATGGGTGTCTGGTTGGGCATGGCTCGGGTTACTGGGATGGCAAGGCCATCGAACTTGAGAGGCATGGTCATAGGGACATGAGGTGTCAGAGGTGTTGTGGCTTGGGTACTATTTTAGTGATTACCGCTCACCCGGAACTATAAGTAGTGTGTGTACATAGAGACTCTGTGATAAGGTGGTTTTGACCACTTGTGTGGGTAGAGGCCCCCGTTAGTTTCGGTTTAGGTACTATTGGTTTGGGGGTGCTTGATGTAGGAATCCATGTAAGAGGTGAGGAGCCTTCAGGGGATAACGTTGAGGCTATCAGGTTGGGGGAAGAGGCTCACCATTATTTTGAGGGCATACATCACTGTCCCTCCAGTTACTTTATTTTGAGGGTATACATCATTGTCCCTTCAGTTACTTTATTTGAGGGTAGACATCACTGTCTCTCCAGTTACTTATTTGAGGATAGGTATCATTGTTCCTCCGGGTTATTATTTCTTGGGCGTGCCTTTAGGACGTCTGTACTCGAGACACACAGTTTTAGGGGGCACATGGTTCCGAGTTACATGATAGAGATTCTTGTGTTAGCCGAATCAGGTGACACTCTATGGTGGATTCTGAGCACTAGTGGGTTCGTGTTTATTTGTGCATCGTACAATTTGTTGTTTTCTTTATAACTACATGCCTTATTAAACACTTATATTAGGTATGCACCATTGGGTGGTATCCTACTGAGATTCGTCTCACACCCTGCACGGGCCCTTCGGGACGCGTACAGACTTTAGGAATTTGTGTAAAAGAAAGAGGCCGGCTTCAAGATCTAGATTGAATTAGATATTTCACGGAGATGGTATGGACCTTGAGGTCCTACCTAGATGGAGTTTACATTGTTTTGATTTATTTCCTATATCAGCATGCTTACTTTTTTTTTAGCAATAGTTGGTCAGCCATTGGCTCCCATTTTATATATGGATATGTATGACCAGCATTGGATGCAGGTTTTGTTGTTAAGTGGTGGTTACAAGTGTTCAAAATGATGTTGTATTTACTTTCCACTTATATTGTTTATATTTATTTCTTCTGTTGTTTATCGATATTGAATGTGTTTCCGCTCTGTGGGTCTGGTTCGAGTCTGCTGAGTCATTTATTCTGTTGCATATTTATTATTATACTCAGACTAGTACCATTATTATCCTCCAAGAGGGTATATCCTCCCCACTCTACCTATAAATTCCCTCGCTACTAGTCAGAAGCCTTTGGTGTTCAGGGAGGTGTGCCTAAGGTAGTAACACCCGACCTGTTTAGTACTATTCGAGTGGTTGTTCGGGTATGGGTCGTTACAAAGTGGTATCAGAGGAGTTCTTGATAGGGATTTAGTAGCAGTGTTCCACTGAATACTAATGATATTGAGACTTATCTTTTATTTTCTGCTAGTTTTACTATTTAGGATATGGTAGACTGGAGATAGGTTGTCATTGGAACTGGGTTTCTATCTCATTCTTGGGTGCCTGCTGCCCCAGGTACGAGGGGTGAACCAAGTTCCCATGGGTGGGAATTACTGTTTGATTTTTCTCAGATTACAGTTTATATTATTTCCCCCTTTGTGGCTCACTTGGTGTGTGATGTTATTGATTTTGATGTGTAACCCTTGACCTGGTATGGTAAGGGAGAATTGGACCTTGGCCCGGTATGGAAAATCTTGTTTGCTTGGCTTTTGATAGTATCATTTAGGGGTATTTTAATTTTATAAGTGTGTGTATGCTTTATGATGTGATAATACCATGTGAAAAAAATGTCAATTTCCATGCTTTGTGTTCTCTTGAAATGTGAATAGGTGAAATTCTTGACAAAATTTATTGTTTATTTCAATGTGTTATGCCACGCTTTCTATTTTTTTAGAATTGTAGGGTATTTGGGTCCGGATCTAATGAGAGTAGGCATGTACTATGGTTGAGGTGATTTTGATCACCAGTATTGGACGTCTAAGTCATCGGTTTGAGGCAATGTTATTTGTCAGGACGGGCATGGCCCGAGGTACTTTTGATACTTTTCTCTGTTGGGGGTGGGTAAGGAAGCCATGAGGTCGGGATGCAGTGGGGCGTGGTTGTGGTGGGGGATAGTAAGGGTGGTAGTTGTGTGCTGACTTTTACTACTTTCCTTATCTGTATAATATATATTTGTTTTGTTATGTACGTGGGATGTCTGACCATTTATGGTATTCAACGGGTTCCTTTTATACGTCTCTATGGAGCTTCATGTGGGAGATGATACATTATCGTAGGTACAGGCTCAGGTACAGGATCAGGTTTAGGATTCCATGTAGGCAGGGTTGCAGATGGGTTTAGCAGTGTTCAGGTCGTGGCTTGACGAGAAGCTCTGAGCTAGCCTGGTACGTGTCTTGTAGGGGATCGACAGAGGTGAGTAGGGTACAGATCCCTCTATGGAATATCTGACGCGGGAGTTCCAGTCACAGAACCCACCACTTTTTCCGGGTGAGGGTGGTTCACAGGCAGCTGAGAACTGGATAGAGAGCATGCAGATGATCTTCGAGCAGCTCGAGATGCCTCCAGGGCGGAGGGTCAAGCTGGTGACGTACATGCTGAGTGAACCGGCAAAGCATTGGTGGGATGTACAGGTTCAGGCTCACAGGCACAAGGGGTTATCATTGAAGGAATTCAAGGATAGGTTCTTTGAGAACTTCTACCCAGAGACACTGAGGGCCGAGAGATCTAGGGAGTTCTTGAGTCTTCAGTATGGAGACATTCCTGTCATGGACTATGCAACTACATTCACTGAGTTGTTGTGCTTTGCACCTGGAATGGTAAGAGATAATGTGGAAAGGGTGAGGTGCTTTGAGTATGGCTTGCGACACTCCATTCAGATCCAGGTGAATATCTTTAGGTTGTGTTCATTCTCATAGGTGGTGAATTAGGAGCTCATAGCAGAGGGAAACCAGAGGGATAGTCCCCAGGTTGGTCAGGGAATAGTTTCAGGTGACGGTTTGGACAGTAGGAAGCGAGGACGGGATGAGTTCCAGTGGGTCAGTCAGGCCAGTGACTCAGCTAGACCACATCACATCAGTTATTTAGTGGTTTTATTTTAGTGTGGATAACTAGGAAATGTTTGGACTCAGTGCGATAGGACTCCGAAGGAGTGCCGATCATGTGGACAGGTTGGGCATATGGAGAGGTTCTGTAGGTAGCCTTCTCAAATAGCCGGCAGGTAGGGACCATGAGAGATGGTGGTATATGGAGTTGGTTCGGGTTTGGTACCAGGAGAGGGTAGAAGAGGTTCAGTTGCACCCGGAGGACGTGACAGAGACAGTGGGACCCAGCTGAGGGGTCAGTGGTCGGTGGTTGGAGCAGCACCGCAGGAAGGTTAGGCATCAGGCAGCCATACATCAGGCCAGGTACATTCCTTGGAGTTTCCAGAGGCTGAACAAGCTGGTGAGCTGACAATGGTTAGTGGTACACCATGGGTGTGGCTGTGATTTCCATGTTTTCCTTTTGGCATGACCTGTAGGGGCATATCTATTTTGAGTGCACGTGATGGAAAAGATCTATGTGGACTGACTAGATGTTGGTTAGTGGAATTGGTTCTATATCAGGTTCATGATATATTTATATATATGTATTAGATGTGTAGAATTAGGGGAATTGAGGATGTGGGTTACTTGAGGTGCCATGGGCATCGGGGCATCGAGGATGCGGGTTACTTGAGGTGCTTCGGGCATCGGGGAATCGAGGATGCAGGTTACTTGAGGTGCATGGCATCATTTTTTATTTGAGTGTCCATGGGATACAGGACAACATGGGGGTGCACACCGATGCATTGTGAGATGCGTTGGGTGTCGTAAATAGTACGAGAGTACCAATGAGATGTAGGGGTGACGATGTGTATCGTAAGGGCCATGAGTCTGAAAATAAGTTAGTGAATCCTTATTTTTGTTGAGTTTTTTCAAGTTGAGACATAGTTAAAAAATTCCTAAGGTGGGGTTCCCCCTTGTGGAATTTAGCCATAACCCTTGAGATCGGGGAAGTTCGGGTTATTTTAATCAGGGTGGTATGTTCGGTGTCATCTCCGGGTTTCGTTTGACAGCTCGGGGATGAGCTATGTTAAGATGGGGAGATTGTAAGAACCTGGGTTTTTAGAACGGGTCAAAATCCTAATCCTTTTTGAATTTTTGACTTGTTCCTGAAGGAACTAGATAAATCTGGGAAGTTCTATAAATTTCCAGACTACACGTCGTGTACTCTAAAGTACACGCCGTGTATGGGTTGGGCGAGTACCGACCGTGTGCTTGCTGAGTACATGTCGTGTGATGACCATGTAGGAATTTCTTACTACACGATGTGTAGTTATAGACACACTGTGTACCCTTAACCATGTGGATACCATACATGGTGTGTAGGCCTATTTGTTGGGTAGACTATTTTTTGCATGTACACATCGGGTACTATTTGTACACACTGTGTAGAGGGGCCGTGTTTGGGGATATACATGGTGTGTTGGGGATGTCATCTAGGTAGAGAATTACATGTCATGTACCCCTAGGTACACGCCTTGTAGTCAGTCAGCAATTCTACGGTGAAATATCAGCCATTATGTGAATAGTAAAATGATACACAGCGTGTAGTTATAAGTACACACCATGTACTTTCTTTTTTCACTAAAATGGGCAGTAGCCTCATTTTGAGGTATAAACTCAACCCTTTGATGGGTTTGAGTGGGGAGAACCACCCATATCTTGTTTTTTCTCCCGATCGTCCATCGGAACTTTGTTTCAATCACCGTCAGATGCGTTGGAACCCCCTCGATAAGGCCTTGATTCCACTTGTGTCGTTATTCTTGATTTCTTTTCTAGAGCGAGTTATAGGGGTTTGAGTAGTTTTTATTCTTTTGTAGATATACTGTGTTTTAGACCTAATTGGAGGCTGTTATCGGAAGAGTATCATCGTACGAGTCTCATGTAGGTGGTGCATACATCTCTTTGTGTTTACACAGAATTTTGGGAAGCACGACCTTGGGAGCGTTTTCGGGTATTTTTGAGTGTGACCCTGTATTACTTGTTATTTCCTATTCAACTGTTATTTGACCTATGGGATGCCTTTGGGTATGGATTGTTACCTGTTTTTCTTGAGTGGGGATGGGCGAGTGGTCATTGATCATCAGAGCATTTTGGTCGGGGAATGCAAAAATGGTTATAATTGTTTTGTATTGTTTAAACTATTGAGTATATTTGATTGAACTTGGATGTGAATTGTTGGAAACCTTAAAGACCTCAGTGCTGGTATGGGAAAACACTTTCTTAGTTCAATCCAATTGTTTATATTGTTTGTTTTTTATGTGTTCTGTTGAAATATATTATATATTTAATTACTGAATTGCATATGTTGGAACCTTTGGGTTGTGTTGGGCATGGCCCTGATATTCTTGAGTGATATTGATCATCAGTTTGGGCTTGGCCCGAGTTACATTGGGTGGTTTTGACCATGGGATTGGGCGTCATGGGCATCGGATTGAGGCAGGATGACTGTCAGGTTGGGAATGGCCCGGGTTACTGGGATGGAGAGGCCATCATACTTGAGCGGCATGGTTACAGGGACACGAGGTGTCAGAGGTGTTGTGGCTAAGGTACTATTTTGGTGATTACTGATCACCCAGAACTATGAGTAGTGTGCACATAGAGAGACTCGGTGATGAGGAGGTTTTGACCACTCATGTGGGTAGAGGCCCCCGTTAGTTGTGGTTTAGTTACTATTGGTTTGGGGGTGTTTGTCGTAGGAAGCCACATGGGAGGTGAGGATCCTTCAGCGGATAGAGTTAAAGCTATCGGGTTAGGGGAAGAGGATCACCGTTATTTTGAGGGAAAACATCACTATCCCTCTGGTTACTTTATTTTGAGGGTAGACATCGTTGTCCCTCCAGTTACTTTATTTGAGAGCAGATATTGTTGTCCCTCTGGTTACTTGTTTGAGGACAGGTGTCATTTTTCCTTCGGGTTACTACTTCCTGGGCGTGCCTTCGGGACATTGGTACTTGAGACATGCGGTGTCAAGGGGCACATGATGTCGAGTTACATGGTAGATATTCCGGCATTGGCCGAAGCAGGTGACACTCTATGGTGGCTGTTGAGCACTAGTGGGTTTGTGTTTATTTGTGTATTGTATTGTTTACTACTTTAATTATAATTGTATGCCTAATTAAACAATTATATTAGGTATGCACCTTTGGGTGGTATCCTACTGAGATTCATCTCACACCCTTTCTCGGGCCCTTTGAAACGCGTGTAGACTTTATGAATTTATGTACAGGAAAGAGGCCAGCTTTAGGAGCTAGACTGCATTAGTTATTGCATGGAGATAGTATGGACCTTGAGGTCCTTCCTTATAAGGCCCCGGCCTTAAACCTCACTTAATATTGAATTAAACAAATAATAACCAATGAGGATATTTTCAGGTTTAGAGTTTTATATAATTAGATCATAACTATTACATCTCAAAAGATTACACAGTAGACACTTCTACACAGTTTCCTTTTTTTTCAAAACATGAAATCTAAAAAAAAGTCATTTCTAGTTCCATGTTTAAGACAGCATGACCTTTCCTTGATCCCATACTTGACCCTATTCCACATTATTTCCTATGAAAAACATTTCAAAAAAACTTGGGGTGAGCATAAAAAGCTCAGTAAGGGATATACAAAGAAGGAAAACTGTTAGTTTTTCAAAACTACAAGTAAACCATGAATACTTTATCAAAGTAATACTTTTCACCTTTATGGAGTAGTAAATACTCTTCACTGATTAAAAGATCATTACTTTCCCTTTTGTAACCAAAATATTACCATAAAATCAATATAAAGATCACATAACATATAAAGGTAACTTGGGACATAAACATACTTAAATGGAATAACCATACGGTCGACTTCCACACATATCACTTAATGGAATAGCCATACAGCCGACTTCCATACCCAATGCATTTGAGGTTATAACGTAACCACTCGTCCTGGTATTCACAGCACCACCCATCATATGGTTTATCACGTAACCACCCGTCAAATGTCCAAGTACCATTATAAAATCCTAAGACATAAAACAAATATAATGGAAATAAAACATTTCTACATTTCGATCAAAATATATCACATAAATATATTGACATAAAAAATACATTATAAAAACCATTTTCAATACCAAAATACATAAAAGAGTATATGGTATTTATTTCATTTTAAAAAAATTACAGCTTGTTGAGGAAACCAAATACCAAATAATACTCGCGGCGGTGGAAAAGGTCGTTGTCACCGCGTAAGTTAAAATAAACATTACTTTTTGTTATTTAGTAAAAGGATTTGTAGAAAAAGATTCCTTTTGTATAAAATTAAAACTCAAAGGTGTTTTATACAGCATATAAAAGAAATCCTTGTATGAGAACAAAATGTGCCTCAATGAAAGGAGATTGAGACGAAGTCCCTTACCTCGTATCCAACTTGACTCGATTGCTCTTTAATCTCCTGAATAATAAAATAAAGTTAATTTCTAATTACATAAGAACCTTTTTCAAGTTTATTATTCCTTTTATATAACTTATTTCCATGTTATAAACATTATGTAATCATTTAAGTTAATAAAGTTCGTTTTGTCGATATTTGGTACTTAAGTCAAAAATGGACTTCTTACAATTACATGTTGTTCATGTGGTCAAAGGTTCATTATATCCAGAATGGTATTCATGATTTGGATACCATATATATCATATATATCCAGCATATAGATGTATTTATAATAGTACATAACATTTAGATGTAAGAAATGAAATGCACTGTTCATGGAGACGGTAAGCCGTACGTACGCATGAACGCTACTTTCATTTCTATTTCATATTTAATGGAGAGAAATCATAATGATATAAAGGTATATTATAATTCCAGTATAATATCATATATAATATCATTATCTCCATCCTTTATACATCCCACATATGGCATTAACGAATCAAATCACTTTGAGGGGGCGGTAGTCCGCACTTCCTAAAATGAAATTATCGTGTTTACCCATAATGGAAACCATAATGGTATGCCATAAATGAAAAATACAGAAGCATAAGGAAAACATAAACATAATATATATCATATATAAAAAGATATAAATCTTAATGTCCACCATGAAAGGTTTTAAAAGAATATTGAACAATCATCATTTCTGAGGCAGAAATTCGCCAACCACAGAAACAGTATGTTCTTTAACCATTAGACGGAGGTTTGTGTAAGTGTAAATCAAATACTTATCATAAAAACATCATAGTATATTTAATATACTTTTTTTGTTACAAAAGGAAGGAATAAAAAGAGTTTAGGGGGTTGGAGAAGCAAAATAAAACAAAAGAACACGAGTGAAGACATTACCTTTAAATCGGGTAACTCCTCTTCGTTTGAACCAAAAGGGTTTCTTGAAGAGCTTTATGACTAAGGTAAGGCTTCTAGGATGAGGAGAGGGATTTTGAGAGATAAAATGAGTAGATATTGGCCGATCCAATGGCTTGAGAGGTGTGGGTAAGGTGGTAGAGGTGGGGTCCTTTTATAAGAGGGAGGAGGGGCACTCTTAGAAAGTCTTGAAAAATTACTTTATTATAAAATGATTTTAGGATATCAAAGGTCCCACAATTATATCTTTCAAGGATAAGGTGATAAGGGTTATAAATCCACCCATTTAATAGGTTTTTGACAAGTTTATGTCTTAGATTTTACATTATCTTTTTATTTTATTTAAATCGTTAATTAATGAGGTAATCGCTGCATCATCATGGTTTCATAAATAATTTAATTTATTTAATGTATAAAAATTATAAACAAATATCATGATGTAGGAAATTGTTTTATATTTCTAATGAATATTTATAGTTAAAAATATGACTTGTATAACCCCATGTAAAAATTGTTTTAGTAAAACAATTCATGTTTGTGACATTTTTATTTTAACTTTAAATAAAAAGTTATTAATGTCATTTTCTTACCCAAGTGGATCCATGGGGTCCCCAAGTTGACCCTTTTATTGTCTTGGTCTTACATGACATATCCAATAAGGGTAGGACATGTTTCAAGGTCATTTCATATTATTAAAATATTATTCTTACCTTAAATTACACTAATTACCTCTAATCGCGATTAATAAAACATAAAAGTTACTATTCACAAAAAAATTATTTTAATCCCATTGAACCACATTTTACATCCTAATGAAAACCACGTATGTCGGATTTTTGAAATTCAATTCACAAAAGTGGTAAATTTTCATTTAAATGAAAAATCAGTTTTTAACTACCACTTGGTGGTTTCACTATTCATCAAAAATTGAAGTTTTTCAGAAAAATACCAAAAATTCACCCTAAGCTATATTTGATATTCTGAATTCAAAAATTATGGCTATTTTACAAAATTAAAAACATATAATTTTCATTAATTAATTTAATAATTAATTCCCGTTGTCAAAACAAATAGCGTGTTTTTATGAAACAATATATATCAAAAGATTGACACAAGTTTGAGTCCAATTTCAAAGTGAAATTAATTCCAATGACCACTATTGAATTAAATGGTAAAAATATATTATATTTTCACTTTAAAACCAATTCAAAAGATAATATAATCATATAAATAAATTATATTAAAAATAGGTTTTGAATTAAAATACAACATTTTTCACTATTCATTAAAAATTGAACTTTATCGAAAAAATACCAAAAATTTACGCAAAGTAAATTTTGATGTCCCGATCCTAAAGAAAAATTTTATTTGGTCCAAGAGATTGTATAAGAGTGACCAAAACTATCAAAAGGCGATAAATCGACCTTTTAGTGAATATTAGAGTAATTTTGATTAAGATTGAATTCTTTTCTTATTTTAAGCCTTTATCTTTTATTGGATAAATGTAAAAACATTTAACAAACATAAATAATCATATTTTAGTTATTTCTATTCATTCCCGCCAATACAACAGTTGCGTGTTAACTACCATTGAAAATAATATTATTATATTATTAGTGTGCAACATAATATTTCAAAGAAACTCGTTGTTGGGTATCGGGTACGCTATCGAACATAGCAACCCCTTTAAAGTAAAATTAATATTTAATTCGCAAATATTAATAAATTTAAAAATTTATTATTCTTTATTTACCTGGGATGTTCCATCCTTCCCCCCTTTTAGGAATTGCGTCCTCGCAATTTCATTCACTTATCAAAATAAGTGGGGGTATTTATCTCTCATAGTAATTTCAGATTCCCACGTTGCCTCTTCAACCATATGGTTTTTCCACAAAACCTTTACCTAGTAAATTACCTTATTCTGCAACACTTGATCTCTACGGTCAAGAATCTGGACTGGTTGTTCTTCATAAGAGAGATTCTCTTCCAACTGAACTACCTCTGGGCTCAAAACATGATATGGGTCTGGCATATACTTTCTCAACATCGAAACATGAAAAACATTGTGTACCTGAGATAAACTCGGAGGTAAAGCCACTCGGTAAGCAACTGATCCAACTCTCTCCAAAATTTCATATGTTCCAATGATCCTTGGACTCGACTTTCCTTTCTTACCAAATCACATCACACTTTTCCATGGTGAAACTTTGAGAAAAACACGATCACCAACCTCGAAAGATAGATCCTTCCTCCAGTTATCTGCATAACTTTTCTACCTTCTCTGAGCTATTCTCATGTGTTTCTGAATCAACTGATTTTTTTTCTGCCATCTCTTCTACCAATTCTAGTCCCATCATCTTCCTTTCCCCTACTTCATCCCAAAAAGCTGGAGTTCGACACCATTTTCCATATAATGCTTCAAACGGAGCCATCTGTATACTGGAATGAAAACTATTATTATATGAAAACTCATCCAAAGAAAGATGTTGGTCCCAACTTCCCTGGTAATCTATCGAGAAAGCACGTATCATATCCTCCAAAGTCTGAATTGTTCATTCTGACTGCCCATCTGACTGAGGATGAAAAGTTGTACTAAAATTTAATTCAGTACCCAATGACTTTTAAAGGCATTTACAAAAGTTAGAAGTGAACCTGGGATCATGATCAGATACAATGGAGAGGGGAACTCCATGCAACCTGACTATCTCTTTAACATACAATCGAGAAAGTTGATCTAGATACAAAGTATCTCAAATAGGAAGGAAATGAGTAGATTTAGTCAATCGATCAACAATAACCCAGATTGCATTATTACCTCGAGATGTCTTCGGTAATCCCACAACAAATTCCATGGATATATTTTCTCATTTCCACTCTGGCACCGGTAATGAATGAAGCATACCTTTCAGTAACTACCACTCTTCTTTAACCTGCTGACAAGTCAAACACTTCACAGTAAAATCAGAAATATCTCTTTTCATTCCATCCCACCAGTAATACTCCTGCAGATCTCTGTAAATCTTAGTACGGCCAGGATGAACTGAAAACGGGGAACTATGAGCCTCACATAACAACTCATTCTTCAACTGTGAATCACAAGGCACACATAATCTCTTCCCAAACCTCAAAACACAATCATTGTCAACGTTAAATTCAGGCAACTTACCCTTATAAACTAGCTCTACCTATTTCTACAACCCACTGTTTTTCTTCTATGCTTGCTTAATTCTGTCTGATAGAGATGATCTCACTGACACCTGAAACAAAATAGAATAACTTCCTGCACCAACAACTTCTATTCCAAACTTTATCAAATCAAAAACCAAAGGATCTCGTTCCAAACGTAGCATGGTTAATAAAGAATTACTTTTTCGACTCAAAGCATCAGCCACTTTATTTGCTTTTCTCGGATGGTAATGAATTGTACATTCATAATCCTTGATTAATTCCAGACATCTCCTCTATCTCCTGTTCAATTATTTCTCAGTGAATATATACTTTAAACTTTTGTGATCAGTATATATTTCACACTTTACTCCACACAAATGATGCCTCCAAATTTTTAGAGAAAAAACAACAGCAGCTAATTCCAAATCATGTGTAGGGTAATTTACCTCATGAATTTTCAACTGTCGTGAAGCATAACAAATTACCTGATCATTCTGCATAGGTACACAATCAAGTCCCTTCAACGAAGCATCACTATAGATAACAAACTCACCATTCCTGGATGGAAGTTCCAAAACTGGAGCATTCACCAATCTTCTTTTCAACTCATGAAAACAGTCATCACATTCTTTTGTCCAGATAAACTTAACACCCTTCTGAGTTAGCTTAGTCATTGGACTAGATAACCGTAAATTTTTTTCAATAAACCTCCTGTAATAACCTTTCGAACCAAGAAAACTACGGATCTCGGTTACATTTGTGGGTATTGGCCATTCTTCAACAACTTTTGTTTTAGCAGGATCAACAGTTATGCCATTTTTTGAAACAATGTTACCAAGGAACGAAATTTGTTGTAACCAAAACTCACACTTGCTGAATTTTCCATAAATTTTCTTTTCTTTTAAGGTTTTCAAGATAACCCTTAAATGAATTTAATGCTCCTCTTTACTTTTAGAAAACACCAAAATATCATCAATGAAAACAACCACAAACTTATCCAAGAACTCATGGAAAATTATATTCATAAGGTCCATGAATACAGCAGGTCCATTGGTTAACCCAAAAGGCATAACTACAAATTCATAATGGCCATATCTAGTACAAAACACAGTCTTCGGAACATCTGCTTCTTTTACTTTCAACTGATGGTACCCCAAACTCAAGTCAATCTTTAAAAAATACTGAGCTCCCTGGAGCTGATCAAACAAATCATTGATATGAGGCAAAGGATACTTGTTCTTAACAGTGAAGTTATTCAAAGCTATATAATCAATGAAAAGTCTCATTGAACCATCTTTCTTTTTAACAAACAAGACAAGAGAACCCCATGGTGATGTGGTAGGTCGAATGAAACCTTTATCTAATAACTCTTGCAATTGTTTCTTTAAATCTAAAAGTTCAACTTGATCCATTCGATAAGGGGGTTTTGAAATTGGCTTAGAATCGGGAACTAAGTCAACAGTAAATTCAACTTCCCGATCATGTATAATACCAGGAAACTCAACAGGAAAAACATCAAGATACTCATTTACCACTGGCATATCATTAATTTGAACAGTTCCTTTATTTTCAACAGTATTTTCAAGGAAACATTCATTTCCATATTTTACTAGTTTCTCAACTTCCTGATATGTTATCAAAAGCAATGGTTAATTCTTGTACACAAACTGGAAATCTTTCCAAAAAGAAACCTCTTTAGCTCTTCAGTCAATCTTAGCATGATAAATAGAAAGCCAATCCATGCCTAAAATAACATCAAACTCTACTAGAGGAAAAAAAATAAGGTTTGTAGGTAGACTCTTTCCACACACAAGGATATGAAGGTTCTTATAATTTTTTTTGACTCAATGTTTCCTCTGGGTGTTTTTACTATAAGTTCATGATTCATATCTTGAGATGGAATTCCCAATTTACTAGAAAACTTCTCAGAAATGAAATAATGTGTAGACCCTGAATCAAATAGCACATTGGAATAATCTGAAAAAACAAACAGTGTACATGATACTACTTCATTCGATGGCCCAATATCTACTGAAGTAGTTACAAAGGATTTCACCACCTCTTTCTGTTTGTAGTCTGGCTTCTTTCCCTCAGTTGAGTTCTTCGTTAGACACTCATTTTTATAATGACCCATTTAATTACACTTAAAACATCTTACCGCTGGCTTTTCATTGCCTGCTTGATCATCTTCCTTACAGTTACGAGAAATATGACTAGACTTAACACACCGAAAGCACTTTCCAGACTTGGATAACCATTCTCCAGGATGCATTTTACCACACTTCTCATAGGATGTATATTTTGTTTTCTTACCTCCTTGCTTCTTTGATGAATTCTTCCCCTTTTCCTGCCAACTGGACCTCTTATTCTGTTGTTTTTCAAAGAACACATGATCATCGGAAAACTCTATTTACACCTTCTCCGCACATCGAATAAATTTTTCATAACTTTTGAACTCACGAGAAGCTAAAGAACTTCAATAACTTGGATTTAACCCTGAGTAAAAACGGTTGATTTTACTATCAAGATCTCGTATGAAATTTGGAGCATACCTTGCCAGTCGAGTGAACTTTTCTTCATAAGCAGCCACTAAGTCATCCTCCTACCTCAATTCTAGGAATTGTTTTTCCATCCCAAGACAAACCACCTTAGGAAAATATTTCTCAAGAAACATACCTTTGAATTCATCCCAGTGAAGATCATCAATCTCATCACTATCCCTGGTATTTTTCATCATCGACCATCACTGATCGGCTTCACCTTCAAAATGGTATATAGAAAGACTAACCTTTTGATGTTCTGAACACCCAATGACATCAAAAATCTTCTCCAGTGCTTTAATCCAACCTTCAGCTAGAACAGGGTTAGATAATCCTCTGAATGATGGGGGATGTTGCCTCATAAAATGTTCCACCACTGACATGTTCCTCTGTGGCTGATTTGGCTGATCTCGTGCATGGATACCACCACCATTTATATCCCGATTCAACTATGTCATCACTGCAACAAACTGTTCAGTTCCAATTTCGACCATCTTGGGTTGCTGATTTGGAAGGTTGTCTTCCTCCTAATGTCGTCCCATTATAGCTGCCTTGTTTCCTCTATGGAAAACCATTCTGAACACAGAAATATCTTAGGTGAAGCAACATGGTAATATTTAAATGTTATATCATTTCATTCATACCATAAGTTAATATATAATTTAATAATTTTCTAACCTCTAAAGTTGTCTAAACCAAACTTTGATACCAACTATAAGGCCCCATCCTTAAACCTCACTTAATATTTAATTACATGAATAATTCCCATTGAGGTTATTTTCAGGTTTAGAGTTTTAGATAATTAGATCATAACTATTACATCTCAAAAGATTACACAGTAGACACTTCTATAAAGTTTCCTTTTTTTCAAAACATGAACTCTAAAAAAGTCATTTCTAGTTCCACGTTTAATAGAGCATGACCTTTCCTTGATCCCATCCTTGACCCTATTCCACATAATGTCCTATGAAAAATATTTCAAAAAAACTTGGGGTGAGCATAAAAATCTCAGTAAGGGATACACAAAGAAGGAAAATTGTTAGTTTTTCAAAACAACAAGTAAATCATGAATACATTATCAAAGTAATGATTTTCATTTTTATGGAGTAGGAAATACTCTTCACTGAATAAAAGATCATTACTTACCCTTTTGTAACCAAAATATTCCCATAAAACCCATATAAAGAACACATAACATATAAAGGTAACCTGGGACATAAACATACTTAAATGGAATAACCATACGGTTGACTTCCACACATATCACTTAATGGACTAGCCATATGGCCGACTTCCATACCCAATGCATTGGAGGTTATAGCGTAACCACTCGTCCTGGTATTCACAGAACCACCCGTCATATGGTTTATCACGTAACCACCCGTCAAATGTCCAAGTACCATTATAAAATCATAAGACATAAAACAAATATAATGGAAAGAAAAAATTTCCACATTTCGATCACAATATATCACATAAATATATTGACATAACAAATACTTTATAAAAACCATTTTCAATACCAAAATAAATAAAAGAGTATATGGTATTTATTTCATTTTAAAAACATTATGTCTTGTTGAGGAAGCCAAAGACCAAATAATACTCGTGGCGGCGGAAAAGGTTGTTTTCACCGCGTAAATTAAAATAAAAATTCATTTTTTTCATTTAGTAAAACGCTTCGTAGAAAAAGATTCCTTTTTTATAAAATTAAAAGTCAAATGTGTTTTATACAACGTATAAAAGAAAGTCTTGTATGAGAACAAAATGTGCCTCAATGAAAGGAGATTGAGACGAAGTCCCTTACCTCGTGTCCGACTTGACTCGATTGCTCTTTAATCTCCTGAATAATAAACTAAAGTTAATTTCTACTTGCTTAATAACCATTTTCATGTTTATTATTGCTTTTATATAACTTATTTCCATGTTATAAATATTATGTAATCATTTAAGTTAATAAAGTTCGTTTTGTCGATATTTGGTACTTAAGTCAAAAATGGACTTCTTACAATTACTTGTTGTTCATGTGGTCAAAGTTTCATTATATACAGAATGATATTCATGATTTGGATATCATATATATCATATATATCCAGCATATACATTTATTTATAAATGTACATAACATTTAGAGGTAAGAAATGAAATGCATCGTTCATGGAGACGGTAAGTCGTACATTCTCATGAACGCTACTTTCATTTCTATTTCATATTTAATGGAGTGAAATCATAATTATATAAAGGTATATTATAATTACAGTATAATATAATATATAATATCATTAACTCCATCCTTTATACGTCCCACATATGGCATTAACGAATCAAATCACTTTGAGGGGGCGGTAGTCTGCACTTCCTAAAATGAAATTATCGTGTTTACCCATAATGGAAACCATAAAAGTATGCCATAAATGAAAAATAAAGAAGAATAATGAAAAAATAAAAATACTATATATCATATATAAAAATATTTAAATCTTAATGGACACCATGAAAGGTGTTAAAAGAATATTGAACAATCATCGTTTCGTGAGGCAGAAATTTTCCAACCACAGAAACAGTATGTTCTTTAACCATTAGACAGAGGTGTGTGTAAGTGTAAATCAAATCATTCTCATAAAAATATCCTAGTATATTTAACATACTTTTTTTGTTATAAAATGAAGTAATAAAAAGAGTTTAGGGGGTTGGAGAAGAAAAATAAAACAAAAGAACACGAGTGAAGACATTACCTTTAAATCGGGTAACTCCTCTTGGTTTGAAACAAAAGGGTTTCTTGAAGAGCTTTATGCCTAAGGTAAGGCTTCTAGGATAAGGAGAGGTATGTGGAGAGATAAAATTAGCATATCTTGTCCAATCCAATGGCTTTAGAGGTGTGGGTAAGGTGGTAGAGGTGGGGGCCTTTTATAAGAGGGAGGAGGGGCACTCTTGGAAAGTCTTGAAAAGTTACTTTATTATAAAATGATTTTCGGATATCAAAGGTCCCAAAATTATATTTTTCGAGGATAAGGTTATAAGGGTTATAAATACATCCATATAATAGGTTTTTGACAAGTTTATGTCCTAGATTTTACATTATATTTTCATTTTATTTAAATCGTTAATTAATGAGGTAATCGCTGCATCATCATTGTGTCATAAATAATTTAATTTATTTAATGTCTAAAAATTATAAAAAAAATATCATTATGTATGAAATATTTTTAGATTTCTAATGAATATTTATAGTTAAAAATATGACTTGTATAACTCCATGTAAAATATTTTTTAGTAAAATAATTCATGTTTGTGACATTTTTATTTTAACTTTAAATAAAAAGTTATTAATGTCATTTTCTTACCCAAGTGGATCCATGGAGTCCCCAAGTTAACCCTTGGATTTTATTGGTCTTCCATGACACATAAAAGAAGGTTATGACATGTTTCAAGGTCATTTCAAATTATTAAAACATTATTCTTACCTTAAATTACATTAATTACCTCTAATCGCGATTAATAAAACTTAAAAGTTAATATTCACCAAAAAATTATTTTAATCCCATTGAACCAAATTTTAAATCCTAATTATAACCATGTATGTAGGATTTTTGAAATTCAATTCAAAAAAGTGGTAAAGTTTCATTTAAACAAAAAATCGGTTTTTAACTACCACTTAGTGGTTTCACTATTCATCAAAAATTGAAGTTTTTCAGAAAAATACCAAAAATTCAACCTAGGATATATTTGATATTATGAATTCAAAAATGATGTATATTTTAAAAAATTCAAAACATATAAGTTGCATTAATTAATTTAATAATTAATTCCCGCTATCAAAATATATAGCGTGTTTTTATGAAACAATATATATCAAAAGATTGACACTAGTTTGAGTCCAATTTCAAAGTGAAATTAATTCCAATGACCACCATTGGATTAAATGGTAAAAATATATTCTAATTTAACTTTAAAACCAATTCAAAAGATAATCTAATCATATAAATAAATTAGATTAAAAAGAGGTTTTGAATTAAAATACAACATTTTTCACTATTCATTAAAAATTGAACTTTATCTAAAAAATACCAAAAATTTACACAAAGTAAATTTTGATGTCCCTATACTAAAGAAAGATTTTATTTGGTCCAAGAGAATGTATAAGAGTGACCAAAACTATCAAAAGGCGATAAATCGACCTTTTAGTGAATATTAGAGTAATTATTCTTAAGATTGAATTCTTTTCTTATTTTAAGCCTTTACCATTTATTGGATAAATGTAAAAACATTTAACAAACATAAATAATCATATTTTAGTTATTTCTATTCATTCCCTCCAATACAACGACTTCATGTTAACTACCATTTAAAATAATATTATTATATTATTAGTGTGAAACGTAAGATTTCAAAGAAACTCGTTGTTGCGTATCGGGTACGTTATCGAACATAGAAACCCCTTTAAAGTAAAATTAATATTTAATTCACAAATATTAATAAATTTGAAAATTTATTATTCTTTATTTACCTGGTATGTTACATTCCTAGGTGGAGTTTACCTTTTTTTGCTTTATTTCTTGTATCAGCTTGCTTACTTGTTTTGTAGCTACAGTTGGTTAGCCATCGGCACCCTTTTTATATATGGATATGTATGACCTTATTTGGATGCATGTTTTTATTTTCAGTGGTAGTTACAAGTGTTCAACATGTTGTTGTGTTTACTTTTCACTACTATTGTTTATATTTATTACTTCCATCGTCTATCAATATTGAATGAGTTTTCGCTCTGTGGGTCTGGTTCAAGTCTACTGAGTCGTTTATTCTGCTGCATCTTTATAATTATACTCAGACCAGTACCATTATTATCCTCTGAGAGATTTTATCCTTCCCACTATACCTATAAAGTCCCTCTCTGCTACTCAGCTACCTTTGGTGTTTGGGGAGGTGCACTTAAGGTAGTAACACCCGACCCGTTTAGCACTATTCAGGTGGTTGTTCGGGTCTGGGTTGTTACAGTTTTCATATCCCATCTTCCTATCAATCCTGTAGCCGAGTCAGTCTCCACTTGGCCTCATGAATGCCTCCAAATATTCCAGAGGCTGCTGACGAGCATCGAGGGTAAAATATGTTAGGTTCTCGGGGCCCTCAGCGGAAGCCGGTGGGCTGAGGATTTTAAAATTTTCATCGGAGGAACGATGGTACTTTTCGTCGTCGATGATCTGAGCCCCGAAGAGGTCTAAGGATCTCACGTAGATTATTAAGAGCCCAAAATTATAATGAAAAAGTACCCATTTCAAATCTGAAGGCATGGTCGACTGCTGCTAGTCAATGGCGATCGTCGCTTGAAGGATCTAAATCAAGATCCCTCTAGATCATCCACATGCGCTCGATAAATCCGTGGGAATGTCGATCGTCAAACTCCAGGTGCTAGCGCAGCGATTCAACGATATCTTTGATGTCCCGATGATCACCGCATTGTTCATCTTGCGATACATGAGGAAGAACTTGATTCGAGCTCTTGGATCATCAGCTTCTCTCTCTAGGAAGCGGGAGGAGAGATAGGCTCTCAATTTTTTCATTCCATAAATTAATTAATAGTGATATGCACAACCTCTTGACACGACAATTAACCTTTGGACATTACCATTATTATAGTGGATGCAAAAAAGTCTGCACAATAATGGTAAGATATCTTCATGCGTATCTAACTGTACACATGATACAATAATCAAAATTATTACATAGGTGGGTCCAGGGCACCCACTATTTCAACACTCCCACTTTCACTAGAGACAACTTTCTAACAAAACTTGTTATCAACTCACATGATATATACCATGCTTCTGCTGAGTAATGGTTTTAACTGATGGGCCTTCCACATTTTTGTTGTGTAGCATATCTGCTATATGAGACCTCATATGCTTGCATAAAACTCCTCAAGATAAGGTATCTCCGAGTATATTACTTTTTTCCATTGTCATAACTTGATAACTTGGCTAGTAAGAATATCATAATTCTCATTATGATAATACTTTTCTCACTGGTGTGAATCCAAGAATTGGGAAATTTACAACTACTTCTTAGCTTCTTTAAAAGTTGCAACGTACTCGGTATTTGTAGGTATGGCTACCACAGGATTTTATGATCTTGACTCGCTCATCTCCTTTGCCTAACTATGATACTAGATCAAATTGATCCAAGGATTACTAGTATTTATCCCACTAAAACTAGTATAACTTCCTCTCCATATTCTAGGTACATATCATTTGTACTTTCCGAAGAACAAGATGATAGTTCTGACTACATCATTTGTAGTGCTCCTAGAAATAATTGATATCTGACTATAATAAATTATATCATGGTAGTATCAATTATTGTACATAATATGACATATGTGATTGATCCATCACTAAATCATATGGTATCAATTCAAAACTTTAATCTCTTCCTATGTTCTGAACATATTAACTTTAAGAGATTAAGCCATGTGACATTGACAACAATCCTGAACTTGAATTGTTTCAACTTGTATTTTTTTTAATACAATGTCACTATATGTACGATTTACTAGGACCAAGGAACATTTGTATCTACCTGAGTGGATCCTGTTCCCTAGAACATAGGTTGTTACTTGAATTCAATCATTGGATAATTTCTTTTAACCTGATCTTATCTAACTGTAAGATCAAAATCTGTTTGCCATATGTTTCCAAACATATATCATTTGGAAAAAATTGGAGCTCCCACTAACCTTTGGTAGACACAAGGAAAAGATTCATTTATAATGAATGTTCTAAGATCTTTTTTCTTACTTTAATCCAAAATTGGATTTCAGTAACCTTTAACCCTTATTGGCATCATTTGATGTCATCATCTCTTTCTGGTTGTGTCGTATAGACACCTTCCATGAAATATGATCTTGACATCGAATGACCAATAAAAAGATCTTAGAAGTTCAGATATGACAAGTAAAATTCTAATAGATTTAGGCGTACTGACTTGGTATAACCAATCGAGCCTTATTGGTACCCTACTTGTACCATCCATGTATCATTTCACTTGAATACCCACCGCAGTATTCAATTTATAAGCCCCTTTTCAATTTGATACATGGAATCCATTATTGAATTTTAGTTGATCTTGTCAATCTTAGCACGTTTCCTTATACCACTTACTTGTAGGATTTATTATTCTCAATGAATAATATATCACCGACCGCGGTGAATATAAAACCATCACCATGGTTTCATACTTCCTACGCAGTATGTGTCTCCAGAACATTCCTATTCCACATGTACTTGTAGAACTTGTTCCTTATGCCAACCATTTGTGCATCTCGATCATTGACTAAGTCCAAGTCAATTCAGATCCCACTATCTCTAATAGATATGTGCATCCTTGTATAGAAATGTAGTTTAGTACTTGACTACATTTTTTCCATCTTATGGATTTAGGTAATATCTTAAGCAACTGTTTGGATAATTACCTTAGATGCACAACGTGTTTATCTTGATTCATGTTTGTTTAAATCCTAATGAACTCTTTGCATCTAAACAAATCCTATAACATAATTGGTTTTCCATCATACTATGACTCGTATGATATCCATTTTTCATTTTAGTTGGTATATTTGTTATGGGTTTACGCTGTTATTTGCAAATCACATTTCGAAATGGAAGTCTCTGCAGGTTATAACATTGATACAACTTACATCATAATTTTGATGAGTAACATATGCGTTTAGGAATTGATCCACGCTATATGTTTTGTTTACCAATGTTAATATGTAACAATCATCATCGATCCTCCTTATGAACATCAATACAGTGATGTAGATAAGGTAACATGCGTTTAAGAATTACTCTATGCTACATTATCATGATCGATGATTGATTGGTCAATATATTCTTTGGCCTGCTGATCTGAAGCAACTCATATCTTCTAACCAAACTTATACTTCAATATTCCTTAATGACTTAAAGGAAACTTATGAAGTATCTTTACTTCTTGCTTTCTTTGGAATAGTTCACACTGTCTTGTTGAACTAACCTCGGAAATCTTTGTGGCATACCTTTATTTATAAAGGTTTCTTTGCATAAACTAAGGGTTTCAATAATACCATAGGTGTTTAGCTGTGCTAAGACTAAATACCATACTGGGTATATAGTTGACATCATCTTCTAGTTTTACTTGACAAATAATCACATTGCCACAATTGAGTAGGTCTTACATTTTATATTCATCATGTATTGCCATTGATTCAAATAGTAGTGACCTATTTGTTGAGTATGTTACCACAAACAACATTCATTCCAAAACATGGAATAATGTCTCATCATGTCCAAATGGACACATGAGATAAATTTTTTTGGTTATACTCCACAACTTGTTCAATTTGAATCAATCACTTGGAAATTAGAAGTTATATGTTTCGCCTCGCTGACTTAGGAATCACCCTTTCTCAGCTGGTTGAAGAAGACACTTTACTTATAGTAATGTTTCTCAACATACTTGGTTATTTTATTTAAATACATATATATGAGAAGCATATTGTACTTTAATACCCAAAAAGTATAAGAGAAAACAATACTTTTATTTGATGAATATAAACTGAATGAGAAGCGAGTACTTGCTTCTTGTATTTCAGTTTTTAAACTTCCATGAATTCATTTCATTATGTGATGCAAATAACCTGTTAAATAACCAACCAATTTTCATTGAAGGACATGACGAAGGTATCTTTGGTGTAACTTGCAATAGTCCTTTTCTCCTTGTCATTCAATGTATTCTCTATAAGAATAAAAGATGGAATTATCTCCAATATTCTTATTACTTGAAGAATATTAATCTTAAAGTTAATGAAGCGCTTACTCTATGAAGTTTGTTTGTATCCTTAAACGAAACTAGAGTAATTGGGTGTAAAAGGTATGAAAAATGGGATGTCATGAATGATTGTGAACTATCTTTCACTTTACACAAATCGAGTGCGACCATCACATTGAAATATTGCTTCACTTTCTCCTCGAAAGGATCTTGGAGATGAGACTTCATGTGATCATTATCCAAGTCTTGATGTAGAGACCAAAAATTGTTCAGAATTTGATGATAGAATTATGACAGAACCATCATATGCTTGATTCATGAGTCTCCTATAAGCAGTTTTACACTCTCACTTCTAAAGGTGGCTTAACAGGTTGGGACACAAGCACCTTGAATTTCCATTGTAGTGGTAATGTGCGCAAGCACCTATACTACATTTAGGAAATTCATGCTTAGTTTAGAAATTAACTTTGTCTAATGTTTATCGTAGTTTTATTGTGGTGTTTCTTTCCATTGTCTACAAATATACTTTAGCAGATTGTACTTTTATGTGATTACCTAATCTGACATTACTGATTATTTAATCATTAAATGTCTCCCACTAATTTTTCGAATTCTAGGAACCCTTTGTACTAGAATTGGAATACTCTTGAGTATTCTAGTGGAAAGGATCCCTGAACCTCCTTCATAGTCTACAAGCTAGGGCTACGCTACTACTCAGAGGGTCCAAGGTAGGCTTTTGACAAGCCAACCGCATTAGCTCATGGTTCCTTGATCTGTTGAGAGAAGTCCCAACTTCAAAAATCATTTTATGATTTACTCAACGCTTGACTCTAAAATTATGACAAACTAGCTAAGTCTATATCTTTGCTGTAATTTTAGTTAAGTCAGCCCACCACACAAATAAGAACTCCCCAGTAGTAAGAGGCACCCTCAGCTGAGGCATGAAATGGCACCTCGAACACCCAGTTTTGTTCAAACTTGAATGATGGAAGGCTTTTTGTGACTTAATATTTTCTTTGAGGTTTTTATTGGTTTTCTCTCTTGACGAATGTAAACCATTTCTATTAATCTTGTTCATCTAAATTTTCGTTCTCACAACTGAACATCAATAGAAATCAAACGTCGCTTCTTTATGCATTTTATTATTTATCATTTTATGTATTTTCCCTCTGTTCTAAAATGCATAAAATAATAAATAAATGCATAAAGGTTATACTATTACCCGACCGAACTTGAGCATCTAAACAACCTAAGGGGCATCATACCTATGTTGAAACTTGACACTAGATGCATATCAACCCGTGTTGTATGTATGCTTCTCATTTGGAGCATCTCCTCGTCTTGGCGGAGTCCATGTCACGTCTTGGAGTACCGCCTCGTCTTGGTGTAGTCCACGTGTCTTCTTGCATCGTCTTGATCAACGTGCTCTGCCTCATCATGGCAGGGTTGATGTCGCTCGTCGTCTTCGTCCGAAGTATAAAGATACTCGCTCACAGGCGAGGGGAACTTGGGTATGAATTTACCTCAGGTAAATTGGGCGCGCATGCCCTTATACATTTTTACCGAAAACAAAGACGATGCGTAGACCATCATTTAATTAATTACACACATCGCATGTAGTTTAAAATAATTAAATTAAATAATAATTAAATGCAGACATACGAGGCCAATTCTCAAGACCAGTTGTCGGGTATAAAATATTGCACGATAAAAATAAAATGCATAAATAAGTATGAGGGTTTATTTAATTAAATTAAATGAATTAAATAATTCAAATAATTTAATTAATTATTGGTCTGTCAATTAATTTAATTACAATTCCAAAATTAAATTAATTTGACTTAATTCAATTTAATACTTAAATTGAATTAATTTTATTCGGGTATTAAAATTATTATTGGTTAAACCATAAATTAATATTTTAATTAATTAATTAATTATATTAATGATGGAAAAACTAGGTACTGAAACACTGTGAAGCCCCAAAGAGGGTCACGCTAAACTCGCACAAACCCGTTTTGGGCTATACAATGCCTATGCTTGGCATTTTATGGCGATGCAAGTCTGCTCAAATTTGTTTTAAATTTGACCAAACGGTCCAAGCCATTTATGGGCTAAAACGGGTCGGGCCGTTTACCGGTACCTAGAAGCGGAGGGGTGCAGCACCTCTGGCCTGTCCAGAAAAACAACAGGGGAGACCGGTGCGGGAGGGAGAGAGGCAGCGGCTGGGCTGGGCGGTTCCCGGTGGCCGGCTTCGCGGCGCTGCATGCGTCGTGGCTGGTTCTGCCCGAGCGGGGAAAGGATGAAGGTGAGCCTGCTGCATGGAAGGGCGGAGCATGGACTAGGTGTGGGGTAGGAAAGGTCGGGGCGCGGTGTTGGGAAGAGGAGCCAGTGGCAGCCCACTTGCTGCTCGGCTTCAGATGGAGGCGACGGGGTACAGGGTGCGGCCGCGGTGGCCCTACTGTGCGCCGTGCGGGGAACAGGCGGCGCATGTGCAGCGTCCCGGTGCTGCAACCGTGCAGGGATAACCTGCCGGGTGAGGGCCGTCTGGGGAGGCGGGACGACGGAGAGGAGGCCGGGGTGGCCTGGGTCGTGGTGCAGTGGTGCGCTACCGGAGGTCCGCAGCGAGAGGGGCAGGCGACGGGGAAGCAGGGCAGCCGGTGTGGAGGATGGGTGCGGCACCGATGGAGGGGTGCAGCAACCCTGGCTGTGCACTGCGGGAGTAGGCAACGCCTACGTGAGGGGGCACCCTCCTGTGTGGCGTCCCAAGGGAGAGAGGCCAGGGGTCCGCCGACCCCTGGTTTTCCTTTTTTTTATTTTGTTTTTTTTTGTTTGTTCCACATGGAGGACCCAAAAAGGGGGTCTCCTTATTCCTTCCACGCGGGAAGACCCACAAATGGGTCTTCTTCCTTTTTTATTTTTTTATTTTTATTTTGAATACTTGATCTCCAATCAAGTCTACCCACATTTGTTTTACATTTCTAAATGCTATAATTAGCCTTTATATATATAATAATAATAAATTATTATAATAATATAAAAAATTTATTATTTTTATAATTATATTATTATAATTATATTATTATAATTATATTATTATAGTTATATTATAATATTATTATTATTTATAATAATTATAATAATATTAGAAATTTTAATACCTGTGTTCATACCAAAAATGTGATCCTTTCTTAAAATTTAAATGAACATATCTTGGATATTTGAAATCAGATCGGCGTGCGGTTTGAACTGTTGTGACCGATTTTGTATCATTTACATAATTTTATGCAAATTAATTTTATTTGGCTCAGAAAATCTACGTGACTCCCTTTGATACCGCTGTTAGGTTCCCGGGGCCAGCAGCGGAAGCCGGTGTGCTGGGGATTTTAAAATTTTCGTCGGCGGAATGATGGTACTTGTCGTCGTCGATGATCTGAGCCCCAGAGAGGTCCGAGGATCTCACATAGATTATTAAGAGCACAAAATTATAATGAAAAAGTACCTGTTTCAAATCTGAAGGCACGGTCGACTGCTGCTAGCCGATGGCGATCGTCGCTTGAAGGATTCAAAGAAGGATCCCTCTAGATTGTCCACACGCGCTCCATAAATCCCTGGGAACGTTGATCGTTAAACTCTGGGTGCTAGCGCGGTGATTCAAAAATATCTTCGACGCCCCGATGATCACTGCATCATTGATCTTGCAATGCGTGAGGAAGAACTTGATCTGAGCTCTTGGATCATCATCTTCTCTCTCTAGAAAGTGGGAGGAGAGAGAGGCTCTCAATTTTTCATTCCATAAATGAATGAATAGTGATATTCACACCAAAGAGAGAGAGCCTCCTCTATTATTTATAGATACATTGAGAAATACCTGGTTGGGTTCCCCGGCCCCCGTAAATATCAACGTTCTCTAAATAAATAATTTTGATGGACTAAACTGTGCCAATATTATTTAATATTTTATCACATATTTGTAATATATATATATATATATAATATTATGTGATAAAACTGAGCCATTTAACTCGACTCGCTATCTCGATTAATATTAAACGAAAATTGAATATTTAAATAATATTTATTCGATTAATATTTTCTCGTATTTACTAAACTCATAAATACATTAAATAAATTCAATCCCAAATATTCGTAACTTGAATATTAATGAATTTATTTATTTATTATGGTGATCGACAACTTGGACAACACTCGGACCCCATGGCGGGTCCCACTATGTCCAAATACCTATTCAACTGAATAGGGCGGATTCTTGAATACTCTTTTGTGTGTGACCTTCTAGGCTCTTATCTCAATAGTAGTGAATAAAATCCACAGACCAAGAGCGGGGTCTAGAAACCAGTCATGGACACTAAAGAGATAAGGATAGTCATTGCAACGACTACCAACCTATAAACACTGACTGTGTACTTTAGTTTCTTTGTCATTAAATATCTCATAAAACAGGACGCATTCTGGTGTCATCGTCCTTATCTTTCTTTATTATTTGTTGATCTATCCGGATGGATTCGCCTTTCTACTACTTCGGCCAAAGACTTATGAATGCAGCACCATCCTGATCAACCAGGCCTGAGATATACAACTTCTTAAAGTTGGAAGCGACGAAATATTTCTTGACCATTCAACCAACGTCATGCCACCAACGACGCACCCAACACAAACTACCTCACCATGACATTACTTCCATGGTTTTCACCTTGCATGAAAGTACATAATTAACTGACATACATTGGTAATGGTCTCAATTCAGGAGACCAATACACATGTCCGTAGATAGGAACAACCAATGACACCCAAAACATGTGGTGTTCCTATTGGAGGGTTTGTCCTCATGATCCCACTACTAGAGATCCCCAAGTTCGAACTTCATGAGAAGAAGTCTCAATGCTTATGAGCCCCCAGCACCTGATAGTCAGACATCTACTGTTTCCAGTCAATAAGATGTATCTAGACAATATAACAAAAATTTAAGATCATTATCATTGTATCTCGAGGTTCGCATTATAGCATGGGATCTTCTATAACCTATTAACATGACAATTAACATTTGGACATTACCAATATTATAGTGGACACAGAAAAGTCTGCACTTTAATGGTAAGATATCATCATCAATATCTAACTATACACATGATATAGAAATCAAAAGTATTACATAGTTGGGTCTAGGGAACCCACTATTTCAACAAAATAATGGTATAGTGAGGAGACTATACCCTCATGATCAAAGCAGCAGAGTGGTAGGTCACAAAATAAATAATATAAAATAGTGAAATTAGTAATAAATAAAATAAAGAGCAGCAGAAGAATAATATCAACTGAATATAAATGGACAACACCAATATAAAATAATGCATGCATGTCCAGATGACAATACATTAACTAAAACAGTATAAACATGGTTGGAAACATGATATAGTGTTGTACACAAATAAACAAAACAAATAAAGTCCTTGAGGTATAACTCCTTGGGAATCCTAAGCTCTAGCTCAGTCCTGTGCTCCTAACTCCTAGGTACAAGAAAGTCATCACAAGAAAAATCACATGGTCCTGGAAACATGAGATCTTCTAGGGTACCCTAGTGCAATGACAGACCAAGCATGGTGTGAGATATACTTAGTAGGCCTCCCACAATAGTGTCAACAATTATATCCACTTGGTGAATATAAGGAACATTAGAGTGCAGTTATAAAAATAATAAACAATGATGAATGAATAAATACTATTCAGCTCAGGTTCCACTTGGACACCTAGATGACTCTATCAACTTCATCCTAGTTCTGAATATATCTGATCCAGTAACCATATATATGTAATTAATAATATATATAGTTATATATTGTATCAACCTATATGTGCTAAGTATGTGGATAGTTAAGTAGTCATATACCTAGAATACTAGGTGATGGCTAGATTGGGGTGTAACTCAGTCATCCATAAACACTCTAAATGAGCCTATAAGATCAAGGAAAGGGTACAAGACCAACATCTCATAATGAATGTAATACATCATGATCAACACTTGATATGGTAGGTGATTCGTTATGTCAACACCCAAAAAAGGGACGTGGTGTTTCATACTGTCCAAATAGTGTCAGTCGTGTACGACGAAATGATCAACACCCAATTTAAGGGAGAGTGAAATTTTATGCTCAAAAAGTCCCTTAACTATCATGTCACAGCCATCATCAGTGGAGTAATAATAATAATAATGATAATAGTAAGTAATTACTTCTTAAGCATACGTAATCCATAAGCCCAATATAACCAAGGGTGTCATAATTAATACTATTCACATAATTCAAGCTTATTTATATATATCAATAGGTTTGGTCATTCCACCCACTTTAATTTCCATTTAATTCAATCCATTCCTTAATCAAGGCAAGGAAATTTGCAATCAAGGCATACTAAACCCACATAGAATTTGGTTGGTCTTTAAACAATTATTAACAAGGAATGTCATCACCTTTTATTGAATACCTTTAAGAATATAAATAGTGGATAGTTACTAATAATTCCATATATCTAGAAATAAGCAATTCTTGATAGGAAACACCAATTCCATAGAGCCAAGAAAATATAAAACAATAATCACCACTTTTTAGTTTAGAAGACAGTGCGTCTCAATTGAGGGATTTTATTATATGACATGAAATTGTTAACAAAAAATTCTTTTAGCTTATCTATGCATCAAATTCAAGAGACATGTATCAATTCACTAAAAAGGATCATTTAGGAGGCTACTAGACATGACAGTTCATCATGAGCATAATAAAAATAATTCAATATACCACAAGGGTGGATTAGTTATAAGGAAACTCATGGTTCATTTGTGATTTAACGAACTCACCCCAAAGGGGGTGATTGGGGTTAAGCTAATCACCTCTAACCATGTGATAAGTTATAAGGTAGTCAACATATTATCTAACCATTTAATTAAAGGAATTTCATAATTTAGGGGTGACACCAAGAAAGTATGGTGTGAAGCACAATGGTGATGTTTATAAATAAATGGAAACTTGGGGAAAGGTCCATAGACAACATACCATGTGATTAAAATGCTCTACTCATCCAATATCAAGTCTTGATTTGGTCTAGTTTGAGATAAATTTAATAAATAGACCAAAACCCTAAAATAAGGTGAATTATCTCACACAAAAATAGTTAAATAGATAATAAGAGAAACTGAGTTGTGAAGTAAGAGGATTTGAGATATTTCCTCCAGATTTCCAACACTTCTGATGGCATTTGAATTGAATTCCATATGGAGGTGCAACCAAGAAACCTTGAAATATAATATTGAGATCTCCATGGGAGGAGAAACCCACATCTTATCCACTAGAAAATAGAAGGTAATAGGGGAAGAGGGGAATAGGGTTTAAAATTATTTAAGTGAAAAATATGCTTCTTACAAAAAAACAACTGGGTCATAAGGTTTGGCAGCACAGTTTGTCCAAACTATGTTCCAACCATGTGGTTCTCACTGCATAAGTACCACACCCTACATGTTTGTCCCATATAGTTTTTCCAAGTGTGCACCAAATGTGTGATAAATAGTACACACTTACTTTTTAAGTGGCACTAAGCATGCGGGATTAGTAGCACAATTTGAAAAACCTTGTGCATCCCATGTTCACCCTCTACTAAAACTGCATATCCTTACACGGTCATGTGCCCCCCTCCTACAAGGCTTGAAAAACTATGACCAGTGCTGCTAGAGGGTTGCACAATTACTCCTTAGAGGCTGCATGGTTAAATCATACAGTGCACCTCTATATTCATTTTTCTAATATGGGGTCTTCATGCCATTGACACAACTAAAACCCATCCAAACACCCTCGATACAACTTGGGATTAAAACCACGTGTAAAAAACACCACATTCAAGTGTTAAAACTCTCAAAATCACATTCAAATGTTTGGTTCAAGGAATATCCCATCCACAAAACACTGAAATTCAAATTCCCTATGAATTCTACCTTATCTCAAAACATGAGTCATTATAGTGCAAATGCCACATCGTATAAAGGGTTAATAAATATTCCTCTTAAAAACATTGAATGGGAAATTTTAAGGTCACAAAAACATTAGGTTTATGAATAAGATAACATTAGTGGTAACTAAAACATGTACTTGGAAAAGAAATTTAACTATCACGAACTGATGGAGAGTGATAGAAAACATGATCATGAAAAATTTAACCATAAAAACCCATAAATCTATGTGGATTTAAAAGGCCATTGGTTTCTTGGTAAGAAAAGTGAATAGATAATGTTTTTTTTCAAGGTTATTTTTTTCTAAATTTAAAGGATTATTTTAATATCCATGTAATATACTTTATAAAATAAACTTACTTGATTTATTTTCATTTCATAAGCATAATATCATCCTTTTTTTGTTCTTAAATCTATCTCCACTTCATTTCTTACATCAGGAGATTGATATTAAAGATTAATTTTTAGTCCTGAAGCATTAGAATCAACTTATACGGATCATAAAATCCACATAAGAATAACAATTTATTCCTCTTGTCTTTAAGAATTAATTAAAACCATAATGGTCAGAACATGATAAGATAATTCCCAAAAATAATAAACCTTTATGTGAATAAAACTACTTTAATCTCCCAAAATTCAACAATAATACTCAAAATTAAACTTAGATCATTAAATAAATAAGTATTATTAACTATTCTCAAAAAAATTCTAGCCTAATATTGAAACCCAAAAATAAAAAGGTTTTGATAACATAGTCTTCCAAAATAAATTTAATATTTATCTCGCAAAATGTGCAAGCCCTAAAAATATAATCTTTATGAAATGCTAACTATTTACATAGAAAATTTGAATCACCATAAATTCACGATGAAATAATATATTCATCTAAAATAAAATTCAACCTTTATTCCTAAAATTAAATTCCATAATACTCTCTTTACCTTAATCATATAGGGTTACTAAAATAGTGAGCATCTTCGGGAATAACATAAATCACTTGACACCCAAAAAATTTCCAATCCCATGATTATCTATAGGATAAAATAAATTCTGCAAAAATGAGATTATCCTTTAACTATCATATCATTTAAATAAAAAAACTATTTAATACTAACCAACACATCATGTAGTCCATTGGTTGGTGATGCACCATTGTCACTCTTTGGTTGTGGGTTCAAGTCTCATGGCCTATCTGGATGTGATGGGTTGTCGCCTGACCTACAGGTTGTCTTTTTTGTAAAACTATATTAATATAATCTATAAAAAATAACCAAAAATATCCTAAATATATTAACCATTAAAAAAATTAAACTCAAATGCTACCTCATACATTTCATTTTTCATTCCCAAAAATATAATAACCTATAATTACCTAAAATCAAATATCATATTAACCCTAAATGTTGTCCCTAACTTTAAACTTACTTTAAAAATATATAAAGGTGTTATTCCTTAAATAACTAAAACATATACTAAACTAATGGGTTTTATTTCCATAATTTCTCTCAAAATATTCTTAATTCTGATTAACTCTCATAACATAAAACCTCAAAAGGGTGTTTAAGAATTTAGACTTATGATCAATATTAAACTCATAAACACATGATGGTATCTAGAACTCTTAAGTTAATGAAAACATATACGCTTCCAAAATTAACAAAATTCCTTATGATATTCATGATTCTTCTAATCATAATACCATTGGTGAAATACTTCTTCCACACATTGTCTATCACATTCAATTTTAAACCAATTCCTTCTAGTTCCTACCATTGACTAAACCCAAAATTCTAAGTGTATGAATCCAAGTATAATATCATAGTGAGATATAAAATAATCATGAAATATTATTCAAAGGATGTATAAATCTAGATATATTCTTCTCAATCTATTAGTCCTTAGTCTTAACCTAGGTTATATGTGGTCATTACTAAATCTATAGGATGTTATCTTATACCTAGACTTATCATTATAGTCAGTCCTATGATTATATTCTCTAATATATTTATTCTTAAATCTAGTTCCAAAGGTTTCTAAAACTTACTATGATACCAACTTTATATATCCTAAACCCAGTAGACCTAAGTTGGTGGTTACTTTATTATATTGGCTCTGGATAAAAGGAATTGTATCACATCGTGGAGTTAGTGGTTTGTACGTATGTACATGCGACAGTATCATTCCTTTAATGGTGCTTGGGTATGGAAGTGGATGATATATTAATTTTCATAATCAATATATTTTCATAACTATCATATATATCTATGATTTCCATAATTATAACCATCCACGTAAAATGGTGATGAAAAAATAATTACACCACTGCGTGGAGACGTTAAGTCATACGTACTCACATGTGGTGATTTTGTTTTTCATAGGATGGATAAAATATGGAATATGGTTACTCCATAATAATAATAACATTTATTTATATAGATTATACTAGATTTTTTATTTTATTATAGGTACAACAGATGAAAATTAAGTAGAATAAAAATTAAACTTGAAAGAGTCAGTAAAGACAATTACCTCTTCTTCGACGGACTTCTTTTAGATCTTTTCTTAAGGGAACTACGGTTGGTAAATTAGAAGAAAAAATCATTTATAAATTGAATAATTTTTTTTATAAGATAAATATTTTTTTTAATCTAGATATCTTAAAGTGTTGTAAATAAGTGAAGTAAGGTGTTCCCTTTTATAATTGAAGTGAGGGGCACTTTTGGTAATTCATAAAATATTAAAATATAATAAAATTATTATAAATCCAAATGCGTCCAAATGGAATATAAATGAACATGGTATAACTTTTATGACCATATATTATTCCTTTTTTCTGATTTAATATATTTTTTTATTTTTAAATAATTTAATTATATATTATATTCATGAAATATCATTGTTGTCAATTTTGATACTATTCATTACTTTGACTTTAATAATTTTAATAAAATAAGAAAAAAATATTTTAATACATAATTGATGCATCATATTAATCTATAAAATTATTGTATTTCCTTAATTAATTCAAATTATATTACTTTTAATATTTTTAATATCATTTATTTGATTTTTCCATTAATGGAATAATTACTACATAAGCGTTGTGTAAGAATTTAAGGTAATTATTTATTCATAAAAATTAAAAATAAATTTTATTAATGTATATAAATATTTTATATTTTATATTAATATTTATAGTTTACCATATCCTTGGAATAACACTATATTAATAATATTACACTTATTAAAAATAAGAGTGTGACATATTTTATTTTTCATTAAATAAAATATTATAAAGGTCATCATCTCATCAAAATGACCATAAATGGAAAAATAACCAAACATTGAATGATTATGGATGAAATTAAATCATAAAATAAAATTTGGGAAAGTTTTAGAGTCATTTTATGGTCCTTATAATTTTATATTTAACCTTACTTACCTGATTTACCCATTACCATGGTAACAAAAATTACTAATGTTACTATTCATAATGACCCAAAATAAAAGGGAACTATTTAATAAATTTGGTCCTCATGAATACAAATACATACTCAATTTTTTCAAATTAAAAATACATGATTTGAAGGATTTAATTAAAAAATAAACTTGAAACCCCCAATGAAAAACAATTTTACGGAAAATGCCATTTTAAGTATAAAGTGTTTTTATTCCAAATAAAACCATGAAATCGATTCCAATAAAATTAATTTTGTTATTAATAATATAATATAACTAATTTTATTTGATAACTTAAAAATATAAAATGAAATTTTTCAAATGGATGAACCTAAAATATAGTTTTCAATAAAAATTTATATTTTCACTATTCATTGGAAAAATAAATATCTTCTGAAAAATCCCAAACATTCACCCTAAGATAATTTTCATATGATGATTTAAAAATTGTAGTTAATATTATAAAATAAGTTTTATAAAATTGGAAAAAAAATAATTATATTATTTTCTCAAAAACAATTAATAAAAATCATTTTTAAAGAAAACATATAAAATGACTACTAAAATTTGAGTGTTTATTTCCTGAAAATTAATCAATAAATTTTTATTGATTAAGAAATTTATATATATTTTATAATTTTTTTAAAACAATTCAAACCTGCCAATTTAACATTTAGGTTATTATTATCACATTTAAATAATAATATTTCATTTTTCATTTAATCTGGGTGTTGTGTATATTGTACGCTATCGAATATAGGGTTATTTTAAAATATCAGAGTATTACACTTTTGGAAGTTATAAAAAAATAAATAGAAATATTTTTAAGATATGGAATCAAATACCCAATATCATACTCTTAATGGGTGATCCCCATACTATTTTTCCTCAAAACTACTGGATTCGCAATTGTGAAAAATGAAAATAATGAGCTAGTATCCACTATGATTCAAAATCGTTGAAGGTTTTGTATTGAATATCAGAGATTAAAACATGTGACTCTAAGATAAAATTGTTTATCCCTTTTGTAAACCAAATGTTATAGATAATATCTAGGAATTTATATTATTATTTCTTTGATGGATTTTTGGGTTATTTTCGGTTCCTCGTAACTCTCGAAGACCAAGATAAAACCACATTTATCACAACCTGGCCTAGAAAACCCATCCATCTAGGCTGTGAAAATGGACCACTTCAAGACTAGAAGGGATTTACTAATCCCCACGGTCTAGTGAATAGCACTCGAGCATCAAACAACAGAAATAGGAAATGATTTTATCCATCCTTAAACAAGATACATGGCATATATACATGTGGAAAGATCAACCAAAAACGAAATATTCCATAACAAAGAGTGTCAATTTTAGAAAAACAACCTAGAATTATCCAAAAAAAAATTACATGTCTACAAAATCTATAATAATATACTTAATTATAAAAGAGTTTCTCTATGTGATATGTAGGCAACATCCCACCATATCACCCCCATTTACCCATACCCAGCTGACATAAAGCTCACGGCCTCACTATAGTGGCTTTCCCTTTCCTAAATCAGATACAAAAAGGTCTATACACCCCTAAGGGAGTACTCAAGGTGTGAGATAAAAATTAAAATTAAGATCCCACCTATGTTTACTATATCAATTATCTATAAAAAATCACAATATGCTCATATTGAAGAAAACAAGACATGATAAGTATTTAAATAGTTATATATCAAAATCATGGTAAATAGTTCTTATTTTTAAAATATTTCAAAAAACTTGGTAAAATAGTTTCAAGGTATAATTACAATATAAATTTTCATAAATAAAATAATGTATCATCTCATATCAAACCAAGTAGAAAAAATACAATACACAAAGGAAAACATCGCAAGGATAACATAAGGTCAGGATAGCTAGGTCATTCATAACTCAATCTCAATCAAAGACTAGTGTACTCTAATGTCCCTATATTACACACATAAAAGAATTGGGAATATAGTAATATCCTATAAGGTGATCCCTTAAAATGTTAATAGTGTTCCTAAAGAAAATTTATCTATGATCTAGTAATGGAGGAGCACAATAAAAAGTGAACCCCATTATAATACCAATGGATGAGTCCCAATACTACATCTTCCACCTATGTACCCAAGGCTCCCATGTGCGGAATATATCAAATAAATTTCAACAAGCTTTCATATTTCACAAAAAAATATAAAAACCCCATTATTCATCAAAAACTTTATTTGAAAACCCATTTCACAATCCATTTTTCAATGCTTTGAAAATACCTTTTCATTCACCAAAATGTGGGGAAAATCATCTTTTCTCAAAAACCCATCTATGCATATAAATCAATCAATCGAGAATCATGATAATTAATTTATAAAACCATTTAATAAATTAATATCATTCACAGTTCATAAACATAGGATAAAGATAGAATCACCTACCTCAAGCATGGGTTACACACCACCAACAATGGGTTCCACACACACCGAAAAGAGAAGATAACACAAGGGAAATGAAAGGAGGATCTAAACTTTATTTTCACATCTTATAATTGAATTCCATATAAAAAGGGGTTAGTAGAGAGATTAGATCAACACATGCCTCAATAATCTCATGCTCTACACCACAACCAACATGAGAACCGGCCTTTGGAAGACAAGAACACAATTGATCTAGAAGGGATTAGAGTAGAATCATCACATGATCAATATATCCATGAAAAATAGCACAATATAGTTCCCAATTCCAAGGGAAATATATAAAATGGTAAGAGAATGATCAAAAATACCAAAAGAGGAGTATCCAACCAACCTAGAGATCAAGAAAAAATTAATGAATCCTAGAAGATCTGTATTCACTCAAAATTGTGTGGAGAAGACCTAAGGTTTGGATAAGAGAGGAGGAATGTGAATGAGAAATGATGTGGGTTCTTAACACTTTTAATTCACCAGAATAGGTAAAATTCAAGGTATGAATTTTTATTTCACATCATGAACTCATGGTATGGCTAATACACAAAAAATATGCTTCCTCAACTTGAAATCATAAAATCCAAATGCACAATGTAAATATAATTTCACATCATGAATTTATTTAACATCCTAATATGGGATCATGGATTCTTCATAGGAGAAATTCACATCATGAATATATGATTCATTTTTTAAAATAGCTCTTGTATCTATCACTCAGTCCTAAGTCCTTCAAAAACCCCATTTATAACCTCTAATCCCCCCCCAAATCCCAAAGTACATCCTCTAAAACATTATAATAGAGTTTAACTTATCCATGATGTTACAATTCTCCCTACCATGGGACTTTTTATCCTAATAAAGTAATGTGTAAGAAGAGTGATTCGGAAAGAGGTGATATCACTACTCCCTCACTGACAATTTGTGATTCCAAGTCTAATTATAATAGGATCCATGCCACCATAACACTTTGAAAAATAGAATAGGATTCCCACATAAGAGATTTATCTGATAATAAATTATCTCCACTAGTTTCTCTAAAATGGAAATATCTAATTCTAAATCAATATTCTCCAAACTTAAAACATCGGACAGATCGGGGTGGAACTTCTTTAGTAGAGATATATAGAAAAAATCATGTATACCTATCAAATAAGTTGGTAATGACAAATAATAAGCAACCTGACCAAGATTCTTAGTGATATCAAATGGCCCAAAATATCTCGGAGCTAGCTTTCTCTATTTCCCAAGATGACGGTGACCCAACTGAGGAGAAACATTTAAGAAGATATGGACACCATTGGAAAACTACAATAGAAAATTTTGATGATCCTCATATGATTTAGGTTGAATCTATGTTGTAACCAAGAATCAATGTATATCCTGAATCCTCATAAAAATATCATAAATGATATTTGGTCCCATGAGAGAGGACTCTCCCACCTCTTCCCAATAGAGATAATATTGTACAGGCAGCCATAAAAAGGATCGAAATGAGTCATTATAATCGACTGCTGGTAACTATTATTATAAGAAAACTCAACCAATATGAGATGGTCATCCCACAATCCACTAAAATTCAAGTAGCAGTCTTGGGTCATATCCTTTAGAATTTGTATAGAATGCTCTATCTATCTGTCCATCTATAGATGGTAAGCCATACTCGATCTAATTAGAGACCCCATCACCTCTTATAGCCTCTTCCAGAGTTGGGAGGTAAAACTTGGATCCTTATCAAGTACAATGGAAGTGGGGATCCCATTCAATCTCACAATCTCTTTTATGTATAGATTACTTTGATCATCAACTTTGGTGGTTTCCCTGATTGAAATAAAATTAGATGATTTTATCAGTCGATCAATCACCAAATAGATAGCATTATTACCTAAGAGGTTATATGGTTATCAAACAATGAATTCCATGGATACCTCATCCCATTTCTGAATTGGCATTGGAAGATGTTGGAGAAAACCATAATTCTTTATGTTCTCTCCCTTTATCTTCAAGTATGTGTAATAGTGTGGAACATAATTATTAATTTCATTATTCATAACTAACCACCATAAATACAGTCTCATTTCATAATACATCTTCATAGTTCCTCAGGGAATGGACAACAAAAAACTATGGAAATCTTGTAATACTAAATTCATTATGGAATATGGGATGAAAAATTATTCCCCAAAGTGGATAATACCATCAAAATGGAGAGACCATCCATAAGTGTTCTCCCCTCCATATATGGTTTCCCTAATTCCTATGAACTCATCATCCTACTACTATTCCTACATAATCGACTCGAGGAGATATGATGATAATTGAACACTTTTCAGAACCATACCTAAATCATCCTTCTTTGTCTCTAGATATAACTGAAAAAAATCCCTATAAGGGTCCACTATTAATCTGATTTTATTAAAGGTTGGGAAGGAAAATTTCTACAAAGGGAATTAGGAAAAGTGTTTCATTTCCTTGGAGTGTATGTGATGTCAAAATCAAATGTATATAGATATTCAACCCACCACATATATTTTAGATTTAGGTCATTATAAGAAGTGATATATCTCAAACTCTTATGATTAGAAAATATCATAAACCACTTTCCAAAAAGATAGTTTCATCAATACTTGAGTGCATACATAATAGTGGAAAGATCTAAATCAAGAAAGGGGTAACTTTTCTCTTTTGGGTAAATCTGAAGTGATTCATAGGCCATTATATGATACTAATACATAATAACTCAACCTATACTAGTAGTATAAGCATCGTAGTATACCACATACCCCTTATCGGGCTTAGGAAATATCAAAATAGGATCTGTTTCAGAAGCTTTTTCAACTCATCAAAATAAGTCTAAAACTTGTAATCCCAATTAAATTTAACCCCTTTATTGGTAAGGGAAATCAAATATGATTCTAACTTTTAAAAATACATAATGAACTGCCAATTATATCTAGTTATATATAGGAAACTCTAAATCTTGATGACATTCTGTGGTTCTTACCATGAAAAGATATCCTTCTCATTTTCATGGTCAAATGAGAGACCATGTTCTGAAATCATGTGTCCCAAGAACATCACTTCTTAGATATAATTTTTTCTAAAACTTCCCAAAAATTCAGTGGCTCTTCAACATTTCCAAAACCAAATTCATATAGTAATCATGCACATGCTTGGATTTTAAATAAACTAGGATATCAACCACAAACACCATGACAAAAGTTTTGAGATTTTGATTAATTATTTGGTTAATCAAAGCCAAAAAACAATATGATAATTAATTAGACAAAAAGGAATTAAAATATATTCATAGTGGATATACTTACTTTTAAAAGTGGTCTTTGGAATATCAAACTCACAAAACTTGTGTTGATGATATCACGAAAATAGATTGATTTTTTAAAAACAAGTTTCCCCATTTAACTTGTTTAATATATCATCCACATGGGAAAAAGGTATTTATTCTTAAAAATTGCCCTATTTAACTGTTTTTTTTGTCTAAATAGAGATGAAAAGAATCACCATTCTTCTTAGTAAAGAGAATGAGGGCCACACACAAAAAAACATGGGGATGAGTAAATCCCTTCTCAAGTTGATCATCCAACTAAACCTTGAGATCTTTCTAATCAATAGGTTACATATGAAAAGAGGGAATTAAAATCATTTTTTACCTATCACTAGATAAATTGTGAAATTGACCTTAGTATTCAAAGGAAGGCCATAGAATTCATCTATAAAGATATTGGGGAAGTCCCAAACAACCAAGGGAATATCAAAAATAGAGGATACTTCATCGGGATCAACTAAAATAGTTATAAACAGACTTCTACACTCTGGGTGGGAAGGTATTACATGACTATATTCGAGGTCCCACTACCCCTAGAACACCTAGGATATCCAATCAACAAAAAATAAAGAAAAATGTTGATGATAAAAATAAATCTTATCATGCTGAGAAACTATCAAATTCATCCTAATGATGACTTCAAATAGATCCATATTGAGATCTAATAAATATCAGACAAACTCCATGTCATCTATCGACAGAAAATATGTAGGATAATGAAACCCTTACTCCTTCCTATTTCCAAGAGGCCTCACCATCTCTAAGGAAAAGTATATGATCTCTATTATAAGTTTTAATATATCAAAAATGTGTGCAGGTATGAATGGGTGTGAGGAACGTCTATCAAATAGATAAGTTTCAATATAATATGAAATGAAGAGGGTACCTCTCACTATAGTTTGGCCTGCATCGACCTCCACTGAAAACTCATCCACTATGTGAAGGTTTTTTTATCTTGAGTCTGGTGAATAGAGACTTGTGTATTTTTAGGCTTCTGATAATGCCACAATGGCCTTTAGATAAAATGATCCTAGATCGTAACAGGGAATGGATAAATTCGGTAAGTACCTCTGCAATTGGCCTCAGTGGCCAGAATAACTACAAAACATCATGGGTGTGGGGTAAAAATGTCGAGTGTTCTCAACCTTTTCACACAAATATAAATTCATGGGAAAACTATTGGATATTTATAATGGTGAAGAGGAATCTAACTAATAAAAATCACATCCACCAATATTTCGATTATCATTCCATTAATCTTCTTTCCTTACACACCATTGAAACTACCACTATGAAGAAGATAATATCTAGAGAATCCATTATTCCCTTCCATATCCATTTCCACCATCATAGACCTATCAAATTTTTCATTATAGTTGGAAATATTTATCATGTATATTTAGGATTGGATATCTTATCACAAGCCTTGTAGGTATTGTTGAGATTTTAGCTAATCATTCATCTCCACCTTCGAATAAAAATTAACTAACTCCATAAAATGGTTAGTGTACTCCAATAATGAGTGATCTACCAAATCCATATAGATTAACTCCATATACTTTTCTATCATCAGAGACTCTAGACAAAACTTCTAAAAGAAGAGGGTCTTAAAATCCTTCTAATCCAAGCCCAAATTTTAATTTTCATGTACCATAGAATCACACCACAACCTGATGGGACCCTCGAGCTTGAAAGTTTTTCATTTTACCTTGATATCCTTAGGTTTATTTAGGAATTATAAGTCTTGATAGATCTTGTTCAACCATTCCTATTTCTCTTGGGATTCATTTGTACCCTTAAATTGTGGGACATTATCATGTAGAAATATTGATCTTGATCCATGTCTCCCTCAACTCCCAATTTCCCCTCAACAGTTTGGTTCTAAACCCATGATACATTATGTTCCATGGAATTAACTACCCATACAATATCCTATAAGTGATTTTGATACAAAGGATTATTACATTGGAGAGAATCTCCCACAGCGCCCTCCTAGGGAACCCATGGAAAATGTATCTGAGGCATGTTTCTATATACCAAAAATAGAATAAAATGATCATAAAACATAATAATAGAAGTTTAAAGCATAAAACCATCAGCATAAACTAAGATCAAGGTCAAAACCCAACAAAAGAGACATGCATCCCAACATCTTATGGTGACTTAATGTTCATCACAACATGAGATGGCCAAGAAATCATTACAACCAACCCCTCAAGTCCCAACAATCCAATCTCCCATCTAGGAAATTACCAAGATTGAGCATAACCATTCTTTAATACCAAATTTTCATGACCCAGCCCAGAAAACCCATATATCTAGGCTTTGAAAATGGACCATGGAAGTATTATATGGGAGTTCTTGATCCACACGGGCTGGTGACTTACACTCGATAATTGAATAACAATAAGAGAGAACAACTTCACCCAACCTAAAAATAGATACATGAAATGTATTCATGTGTAAAGAATAACTATTAAAGAAATATTCTAGAATAAAAATTTCCAATAGTTTTAATAAAACCCAAAAGCATATAGAAAAAAACCAAATACATGTCTACAAAAACCATAAGGAAAACCCAAATCAAACAATATCCACTCCATGTGATATATGGAAAACATCCCGCCATCTCACCACCAGTTACCCATACCCATCTGAAATAAACCTCACCGCCTCATAATGGTTCCATTCCATTTCTTATATCAGATAAAACAATGTCTACACACCCCCAAGGGAGTGTGTTGGGTGTCAGATAAATAGGTTTAGAAGGACCCCACCCAAGTGTTCCATAGAATGTCTCTTAAAAAAAATAATAATATGCTCAAATCTAATAAAATAAGGCATGATAAGTAGTTAAAAAAATTTAAATTAAAATCTTGTAAAATAGTTCCCCTCTTCAAAATCATTCACAAAACCGAGTAAAATGGCTTCAAATAATAATTATAATAACCATTTTCAATAATCAAAGTGTTTATCATCTCATATCAAATGAAGTAGTATAAATCCAATAAATAAAGGAAAACAACCCAAGGATAACATAAGTTCAGGATATTTAGGTATTTTATACATAAATCTCAATTAAAGACTAGTTCACACTCAAGTACCTAGATCCCATACATCAATTTCTAGATAACATAGGAACACCCCAAAAAATTTTACACCCTAAAATTTAAATCATATTTCTAGATCTAATGTATCTATGATCTATAAATGTTGGAGTTACCTAGAAAGTGAACCGCCATACAATACCAGTGGATAAGGACCAATATTATACCCTCCACATAAGTACATGAGGCTCCCATATATCGTATGTATCAAATAAATTTCAAAGGGATTTCACATTTCACTAAAAATTAAAAAAATACCCTTTATTAATCAAAAACATGATTTGAAACTCCATTTTTCAATCCATTTCACAATTCTTTAAAAATAAATTTTCTCACCAAAATGATGGGAAATCATATTTTCTCAAAAAAAACCATCTACACACACAAATTAATCAATCATGAATCATTCCAATTGATTTAGAAAACCATTTAATACATAAATATAATTCATGTTTCATCCAAAATAGGCTACATAGGGAACTACCTAACTTAAGAACTGGTCACACACCACCAACAACGAGATCCACACACTCTAGAAAGGGAACAAGATATAAGGAAATTTGAGAGAGGCCTTAACATATATTCTCACATATTAGAATCAAATTCCATATGAGAAAGGGTTAGTGGAGAGGTTAGATCGAAACATACCTTAGGGTTATCATTTTCTACACTACAACCAACATGAGAACCTTCATCTTGAAGACAAGAACACAATGGATATAGAAGGGATAAAAGAAATATCATCACCTGATTAATAGATCCTAGAAACATATCCCAAAACTGCTACCAATTACATAAAAAATTAATAAAATGGGAAGATAATGATCACACATACCAAAATAGTAGTAACTAGCCAACCTAGATATCAGGCACCAATTGGATAATACTAGAAGATATGTATCCATCCAAAATCACTTGGTGATAACCTAGGGTTTGGAGAAGATAATATGGAAGAGAATGAGAAATTAGTCCATCATTGAACACATATAATTAACTGTAATAGGTATAATTCATGGATCGAGTTTCTATCTAATTTTGTGAACTCACAAAATGGTTGATACATTGGAAAAAATATTACCTCAATTTTAAATCCTAAAATCCATGTTCATGGCATGAAGATCATTTCACATCAAGAACATTTTTCATTTCCAAAACTTGGATAAAGGATTCTTCCAAGGAGTAATTCATGTTGTGAATATATGATTCACAGAATGAACTAAAATATATATCCATTACCTAAATTGAGTCCTATATAAAACTCAAGGATCACTTTTGACATCCCCCTTGAATCACAATGCATAACCTCTTTAACATTAAAATAAGAGTGTACTTTATCTAGGATGTAACAACATTCACTAGTCCCTTTTGTATATTTACTTACAGAATGATTATTACTTTTATACAATTTCCCATTTAATTTTCAATGTTTAATGGTAAGTATTATTTCAGATTTTATTAAGAGATACACTGAAGAATTTCTTAATGAATTTACCATTTATGGAATATGATTTAAAAAAATTCTTGAAAATATGGAAAAACTCTTTAAAATGTATTGAAAAAAAATTAGTTTTAAAATTTTAAAATTTTCAATTTATGGTGGAAAAGTGAAATTTCATCGGCCACATTATTCATAAATATAGAACTAAATTAGGTAAGTCCAAGGTTAACATCATCCCCACACTACCTTACCCCACCATTGTGAAGAATATTAGATTATTTTTAGACCATGTTGTATTTTAAAAATGTTTTTTAAATAATATATAAAAATTTAATGGCTTTTGACTAACCTTATTAAAAAAATTGATTTTAAATTTTATGAACAATGTATAAAATTTTTGAAAATCTCAAGAAAATATTTACCAAATATCCTATAATTTTTCCACTATAATATAGAAAAACATTGGAAGTGTAGTGTGATTCCTCTAATAAAGAAATGGGTGTAGTACATTCTAAGAAGTTCAATGGGAATTCACCTATAATATATAATTCTTAAAAAACTATTAACACAACCCAAATAAATTACACAGCAATATAGAATGGGTTTTTGTTTCTTATTGTTTCATTGAATAAATTTTATTCATATTTGTTAGAAAGTAGAGTAATCATTTACTCTAATCATGGATCCATCACATAATTGATAGATAAACATAATAAAAATCACTGATTTTTTATATGGATACTTATATTATAGGAATTTAACTTGAAGATTAAGGATAAGAGGGGCAGTGATAACCTAGTTACAGACCACATGAGCACACTTCCCTACACTGTTGTTGCTGAAACCCTAATAGAAACAACCCCAAAAGATTAATTCCCTAGATATCAGTTTTATAAAGTCACTAGGGTACCCTGTTATAATGGTATGGTGAAAGTTTTAATCATAACAAAGGTAACTGTCTTTTTTCTAAGCATAAATTTATTAAGTTGAAATATAAATCAAAATACATTATTTAGGAGGATCCTTATTTATAAAAAATTAATAGAAACCAGGTGATTAGGAAATTTATAACTGAGAAAGAGGTAAAATTTGTGCTTTCATTTTTTTATAAAGTTTCATGTAGAGTACATTTAATACATTATATAATAGTTTAAAAAGTTATTGAAGACGGGTTTTTTTGGCTAATAGTTTTTAAAGACTCACTTTATTTTTACAAAGCAAGTAAAAACTATCAATTCACTAGAGTAATGTCTACAAGATAAGAAATTCACCAAAAACCTCTGACTTTCTATGAGATATTTGATGTGTGTGGATTAAATTTCAATGGTTTATTTACTTTTTTATTATATATTTTTCTATATTTTTTTAGTAGTGGACTTTGTTTCTAAATGGATTAAAGGATAAGAAACATGAAATAATAATGAAAGAGTTTTTATTGAATTTTTAAGATCGTATATTTTTTTTATGTTTGGAGTGACTCAAATCATAATTAGTTATCAGGGAACAAAATTTTATAACAGGAGAATATAATTTTGAAAAGGGCCTAAAATACCTACCACTCATAGAAAAATGGGAAATTATAGGTATCCAATAGATAAATAATAAGAATTTTGGAAAGGTCAGTACATCCCAAGTAAAATAATTAGAGTAATAAATTAGTTTATTCACTATGGGAATACAAAAATACCTTAAAAACACACCTAGGTATGTCCCCTTATAGAATCATTTATGGAAAACATTTTCTCTTTTCTGTTGAGCTATAGAAAAATCCTAATGTATTGTGAAGAAGGTAAACATGAAATTCAACAAGGCTAGAGAGAAGAGAAAGATTCAAATGGTGGGACTAAAAGAGATAATAAGAGATTCATATGGAAATTCCCTATTTTACAAGGATAAGCCCAGATCTTCCCTTGATAGATTCATTCAGAAAAAAATATTCAAGTTAGAGAAAAAGTGTTTTTATTTTATCCTCTAATGAATCATGTATCTAGCTATATTTATTACAAATGGAATGGTCCATTTTAGTGACTAATACAATTACATTTGGTGTATTCAATATCAAGGGATTTGAAGTACAGTATCCATTTAAAGTGAATAGATAGTAGCTAAATCAATTTTGAAAATATTTTGAAAACTAATATAGAATTCCAAAACTCCTCACTTTTGAATATTAATAAGTAATATTAGGTTTTCTCTTTCCTTAACACTATTCTATATACTCATTTATTTAAGTCTATTTTCCTTTGAAAAATGTGTGAAGGAATTAACTGGAGGTTTTATCTGAGATAATTATATGGGGAGAGGGAAATGGATTAGGATGTAAATATTTTTTTAAGACTATTTTGAATTTCTACATTTTCTTTTTCTATTTTTGATATTTGACTTATTTAAGGTTATAAAATTGAGTTTCAATCTATCCTATCTAGTGAAAAATACCGTGCTATTTTGGAATAGTTTCACATATTTATATTTTGTTGAATATAAATGATTTTTGAGTAATTTTCCCTACTAATTTAATATATTAGAACTTAGGATAGTAAATGTGAAATGAATTCCGACGACATGAAATGACTATCCAAATTGATAAAATCCCTTAGCAAAGATAACTTCTAAGTTATTTATTGAATTTTATTCCTTATAATCACTTTCTTGTGAGTCATGGGTTATATAGAGATATTATAACATTCCTTGATTCCATTTGAATAAATAAAATTAAAGTATTATACATTCATTGTAGAGTCCATAATTAATTTAAAATCAATTTATTCAATTAACCACTCTTTTATAGCACCTTAAAATTATACCTTTTTAAGCTTTAGATACCACAAAATACCTATTAGGTAAGCCAAATTACAAGCTAAATTCATCCTTCCTACCCATACCTTATGTAAATTCTAGTTTTAAATTTAGAAAGTGTGGCAGGGGAGGGTGTTTCAATAATACTTCTACAGAATAAATTCACTATTTTGGGTTGATTGAAAGGGTGTCTACATATATTTTGGGATGTAGTTCACAATCCATATTCATCATTATTTTACACATGTTTACTTATTTATCTCAAAATAAAAATGTATATAAAAAATAGTTCTATACATTGAAAAAATAAACATAAAAAAAAAGAGAAATACATATATATATATATAATAGAGAAAAGAGGAAGTTTATTCACTATTATTCACTACATAGATGTGACCCACACAAAAGGAACAAAGGGGATAGTGATTTAGGAGTGAAATTCAGGTGAGGGGTTGAGTGAGTACATTCATTGTTTCACACTTACTGAATTTTAACATTATTTATGATTAGAAGATTAAAAAATAATCTTCTACCTCAAACTTTTAAACATCAAATCTTACCAACCCATGATACTTAGAACAACCTGTTGGAATTCCTATCAAGTAGCACACTAGATTATTTTAATAGAGAACTTAAGATCTTGGAAATCCTATAGTTGATCACATATACTCTAGGAATAAGTAAAATTATATTTTTATATATTCCTATAGTGAAGTGGGAAATTTTCAATGTGATGTATCTCAGGTACTGACTTAGGTAGGAAATAAAAGGTTGAAAATGTGAGTGAAATAAATGGGTAGTCAGTTACATGAAAAGAGGAGGCGTAATGTCTTTAATGATGGATGGTTTGTGCTCTATTTTTTATTAGTTTTTATGTTTTTTACTAGATAGGATAATCATTTTTTAAGTTGAATTTATTGTATTGACCAGGAGTACAATAGTGTAAGTGTGGTGTAGTGATGAGATCTATCATATTCAAAATGTTATTATATTATTATATAGAAATTAACCCCACAATTTAGTTAATACCTACATAAACATCTCTTTTTTTTAAATTTTAAATCTAGAATTTAATTTTATTTAGTGGATTAAATATTTATTTTTAATGGGTTATCCAATTTTTTATACTAATTTTTAATCCATACATTGATTATAAGTTTTTAGATTCAACTAATTAATGAATTTTAGATCTGATTTTCATAGTTTTAATTCATTTTAATATTAATTTTGAAGAATCCTACACTAAGTAAATAATTTTCTTGGTTACGGGCCTGAAAAAGGAAAGGGATTAGGATCCCTTAAGACTTCATCCCCATATAGTACTTTCCATGGGAATTGTGTTAGACTTTGGTTGCACCAATATATGAATTTATAGAGACCCTTAATGACTTCACCCACCTAGACCATAATACTTACATCCCAAATTGGACTTCATATTATCCACGTATGACTTTCTCTGGCTAGCGCATTTGACTTCAAATCCATTACATAATACTTCAGGACCATTTCATACTTTATCCAATGAGTGTAGTGACTCATGCATCATAATGCTTCTCAAGATTCATTTCAGACTTTGAATCGTGTCATAAGACTTTTTTCTAGTGCATATGGCTTACTTTCACATGATGCTTTGGTTGTATAACTTTAGTTCCCCGCATCAGACTTCCCAGGAATCTCATAATACTTCAAATTCATAAGATTGGAGTTTCCTACTACATTAATGAATTTGTAAATTTTACAAAATATAGAAAAATTGAGTGAAATATGAAATTCCGAAAATGGAAGAGCTTGACCTAAACACGATTATCATTTCCCTTTTCTTCCCAAATTAGAAAATAACTCTCAATGAAATCATTATCCCTCTAGTTGAAAAAATATAATGAGAATATAATAAAACTGAGCCTAGCTAGGAATATTCGAGATAACCTACAAAATAATCCACACCCTCATCCTGTACACGTGACAACAATCAAAGAAAAAGGAGTTGGGCAATTAATTTCAAGAACATTCTGAAGGAATTGAAATTAATCAATTCAGGAAAGGAATATTCTAGTTAATGATACATGGAGTTATTAAAGTGTGTTAGGAGTCTAGAATAATTCTGTAAATAGGATGATTATTCACTCAAAGGTGTGGGTTAATCAATTGATTGAGTTTATGTTTCTACTCGATTTTTTTTCTTACTTTAATTTATTGTAATATATATAGGGATTACACACTCACTACCATAGTTTTAATTATTAAATTTGGTTATTTAGTGGTATAATATCAAAACACCACTAAATATTTATTGAAATTAAAGAAATCAATTTCTCTGCTCCCCAATTTACTCCCCAATGACCAAATCCCTCAGCCCCCATGACCCCTAAGCCATTTCTTAAGGCCATCGACCTAGATCCTTCAATATTGTTTCCCTCAACACTACCACTCTTTCCTAAACCCTCAACCTCATTTTCTCTCTCTCCCATAAACACCCTCACCCTATCCTTTACTTTTTCCCTCACCCTCACCTGTTGATTCCATACCTAGATTCACTTCTTCCAATTCTCACCCCTCTTCACCACCCTTGACCTCATTTGCTTCATCATTTCCAGCTTACTAATCTCTTAAGAGGTCAAAATAATTTTAAATATATTACTTATGTTATTTGAAGGTGTGTTCCATGTTCATATTATTTTTTTTAATTCTAATAAATAAAAAAATATATTTTTGTTTTTTCTAATGTATAAAGTTATTATAAATGAATTAATTTAGCCTTTATTGGTGAAAACCTTAAGTTGTCACAAGTTCACTCATCATTGAAAAAAATACACATTCAAGATTTTTGTGTTGTTTTTAGTATAATCATTTGGTTAATTTAGTTTTTTTAGTTATTAAATTATTGATAAAGACATTCATTTTAATTGTAGTTATTTTTCATTAAATTTATGGATTTAGTGATATAAAAAATAATAATAACAATATATATTTAATAAAAGAATCTATGGTTACTTTATTTTTTTCATTAAATATTACATAAAAGTAATTTCTTAATTTTTTAATATATGGATAAAAACTATATCACATTACCTAGGAACACACCTCAATATGCTAATGTGTTGGATGAGTTTTTAGATTTTCCAATTTCCAATTGATCCATTAATGGGAGAATAATATTTCCATGTCCTAAATTTAAATTTAAGTGATGTTTAAAGAGACATGAATTTTATGAGCACTTGATATTGAATCAATTCCCTAGTCAATATGTGTGTTTTATTTAGCAAGGAGAATCAAACGTTTCAGAATTTATGATAATAAATTTTAGTCAAAAAAATTAGTAAGAAACCTCCTCTATTGTGGAATCCAAAATCTAAAACCTTATAAATGATTATTTACGGATTATAAGAAAATATCATGAGCATAAAAAAATATAAGAATAACTAGTCATGACTACTGAAAATATTAACTTTCCAAGTGGTGTTTTTAGGACCTCAGGAAACCTTATCAGGATTGTAACATTTTAGTGGATCATCTTCTTAATGATTGGAAGAATAATTAAATGGAGAACTTTATTGAGTATACAAATTTTTTTCATAATTTAGTTGAGGATGTAAATCAAGAGTTATATTTAGGATATATGAAGTACTCAAAACATTATTTTCTTTTGATGTTCTACCATATCAAATGCCTATGAAGAATTACAAATAAATCAATGTCCACGATATTGGAATTGTTTCAAGAAGAATTTCATAAATATAAAATACATAATTATTTTTATGAAATGAATAAATTAGATAAAATGATTGAACTAAATTATACTAAAATAAATTTGTATCCCTATGATTGTATGCTTTATTGTGGAGAGGATACAAGTAGATATGAGTGACAAAAATGGTTGTCTTCTAGGTGGAATTCAATGAGTAATGTTAGAAGTATGAATCAAAATACTACTATGAAGAAGTAGAAAAAATAGCACTCCAATAATGTTTTTCATTATTTACCTTTCAAACCCCAATTGTAAAGTTTATTCATGTCATAAAAAACTATTTATCATATAAATTGGAATATTATAGATAATAACAATGATGTGTTAATGTTACATCATAGAGATTCAAAATCATGGAATACATTAAATTAATTTCATCCATATTTCACATGTGATCCTAGGAATGTGTGATTAGGATTTGATACTAATGGATTCAAACCATTCAGGACTTTGAGTACCAGTTATAGAAATTTTTCAATTATTCTAATCCCATAAAATGTACCTTTATGGATGTCCATGAAAAAAAATCATATATAATTTTGATGATTATTCCTAGGAAACAAAGTCCTAAAAATGATATTGATGCATATTTTAAGCCTCTGATTCAAAAAGTGCAAGAGTTATGGATAAATGGTGTGGATACATATGATACAGATACTAAAACAATGTTCAAAATGCATGTTACTCTAATGTGGACCATTGTTGAATTTCCTAGACTTGGGAATTTATCCAATTAGAACACTCACATGGGTTTTGATTGTCTATATTTAACCTTGTTTTTAAGCCTGAATGACTACCTTAAAATGAAAAATGGTTCATCCTTTATCATCATATATTTCTCAAAGTATCTCAAATATTTTTTTTTGAACAATTAAAAAACCAATGAATTTATTTATCATAGACCACCTATGAAGTTAATGATTGGTTATGAAAAAATTGAAAAACTAGTAAATTTTTAAGGAGAATTTAGGAAGATCCATCAGATAAATGATAGAGGGAAAAAAGTTTAAAGTACGTCATCATTTTAAATAATAACATGACAATGGAAGAAAAAATATATTTTTCAAACTTCTATATTTGTAATTTAACTTCCTGAATTATAATCTTGATATTGTGAATATTGAAAAGAGTGTTTGTGAAAATTTTATCTCTACATTACTTAATGAGAATGGAGAATTGAAGGACCATCTCAATCCTCAGAAGGACTTAAAAGTAATGAATATAAAGCATTATTTATGGAAAAATGGTAATATAAAGTATGTTGTAGCTTTTTTTCAATGAAAAATAAGTATAAAAATATATTCCTTCAAATTTTAAAACATTTTAATGTACTTTATGGGTATTAAAGTAACATCTCAAGGGGTTTTGACTTAAATCATCATTGTTTTCATGGATTTAAGATTCATGATTCATATATTTTTTTACAACAATTACTATCTTTGTAATTATGTAAATTATTTCCAAAAAAGATAAATATAGTTTTAGTTATGAACATTCTTTAGAAAACTATGATATAAAACTCTACAAACAGTTAATATTGACAATATTTGTAAAGGATTTATCTTAATATGTTATTAAATAGAGATAATATTTTATCCATAATTTTTTACTACCATGATGCATTTTACTATTAATTTAGTCGAGGGAACTAAATTAAGAGTTCTCATAAATTATCAATGGATGTATCCAATTGAGAGGTAATTTATTTATATGTTTTTCTTATTAGGTAACCATTCTTGGAATTACATTAAATGTGTAACTATGTTGCAATAATTTTGTTTTACAGATACATTGATCATTTAAAATCACATGTGAAAAATAAATCCCAATTAGAAGGCTCTATTTTGGAAGGTTACATATAAGAGGAGTACCTTGCCTTTTGTTTTAGAAACTTTGATAATATTGAGACAATATTCGACTAATTAAGACGTGTTGATAACATCCTGACTCAATCTCAACATCATAGGAAATCAATAATCTTTTCTACTATTGGATAACAAATTGGGAGGATCTCAAATATTACACTAACATAATTGGAATTATTAAAATCTCATAGATATGTGCTAAAAAATTAATAAATTATATATAAATTCTTTGGAGAGATTAGGATATAAACAAAGAGATGCATGATAAGTTGAATAGAAAATGAGATAGATATAAAAAAAGTTGTCAATAAAGTACTGGTATAATAGTTTTAATGTCATGAAAGTTTATAAATATTGAAATCAACATGAATATTAGGTTTACATATATATTCTATAAATCAAATAATTTATATTATTTTCTTAAATCGTGAATATTTATACTCGAGTTGAATTTTAAGAATATTTGTAGTTTCTAGATTGTGATCCCCTAATGAAAATTAGAAAGTTCGACACATACTATGTAAATAGATTCAAACTTCATATAGTCAATTGGGGAGAGGGTTAAAAACACAGAATATTGGTATATTTATAGTTTTTGAATTGTGATTCTATGTAAAGTTGACTTTTTTATCAAATTAATCTACCAAAGTAATTTTTTATATGTTTTATTCAAATTCAAGTGGGTCAGTATTACAAGTGGTATTAAAAGATATTCCTTGTAATTTACTTCAATGAACTTCTCTCACTTGATGTACTTCGGTGACTATGAAGTATATGATATGTATATCTTCACATCATAAGATAAAATTGTATATATTTGTAAGACTTAGTGGATGAATAATGGAGTGTATTAGTTAACATGAAACAAAGAGAGTTGTATGAAATGGAAGATTTGACCTAAGAAAATGAATCCCTTCAATGATAGGAAACTCACTTAATTGTTTATCGTTATATTAAAAATATTAATCTTAGAAGTATGGATAAGGTGGAAGAATTAATGATGGATTAAGATGATGATATGATTGAGTGAGAAAATGATTTTATGTGTAGTCATCAATTAAATTATCAACTACCTATATATTATGTTATTCATTTTTAGTATTATGAATCTATTATCATATTTAAATTTATTTCTATTAATGGATTGTTTAATTTAAAAAAAATTAATGTTATATTTTTTTATATGTTTATTCATCCATTCACTTAACTTTTTATTTTGTTTCTTATTTTTAGTACTATACATTTGATATTGTTTTAAAATTTATTTTTATTCATGAATTATCTAATTGTGAAAAAAAATGTTTTACTTGTTTCAATATATATATATGTGTGTTCTAAAGTTTTTTACATATTTAAATGATAGGAATGCTGGAAAAAATTAATTCATAGACATTAGTCGATCACTACCTGAGGTTCCCCTTTCAATATAGATTTTATCGGTGTTACTTGATGATCCCTCACCTCCTATGTGTAGGAACCCCATTGACTTCATCTCAATGACACCTACCATTCGCTCAAGATCCCTCCCTATGAAATCTAGGATGACCTCCATATCCCTCTTGGAAATGTAGTGTGCGCTGCCTACCAATTCACCAATTTTTACACATGATGATATTTTAGCGTTGGAACTTGTGGACACTCATGATTCCTCAAGAGGATATTGGATGGTCAGGGTTAAAGGTATAAAAGTTAATGTGAAAAAAAATTATTGCAGTTTTTATACTAAAAACTTCTTTTTCATAATAATTAGAATAAATAATACTAAAGATAAAGACATTCAGAGTTTAAATATGTGGAATCTAAATGAATTTAAGATAGTTTCCCCGTTTGATTATTTTGGGGTCCCCGTAGAGGATTCTATAGGAATATTTGGACAGATCCTTGGACAATTGGCTTCTAATCCAGTGACCCTACCCATTACATATTCTGATTAGATACATATACTAGTATCATTAAAGAATAAAGTGTTTGATTCATAAACAAAGCTATTTTTATACATTATGCCTCGATTGAATGATATTATTTAATTAAATTGTAAGGTTTTATATGAATATCCAACAATAGATGTTATTCCACTTTACCATGAATGTTACTATCGTACATAAGTGGTCATTAAAAAAATTTGGTAACAAATAGAAATATTTTAAATAGATATTTTGTCATGATTTCAATAATATGTTGTTGACTACTTAGCAGATGTATGAAAATTTACTAGTAGTGTTACCTCAAGAGCAGTGGAAAGTTTTTTTGATCAGCATCGCGATGAAAAGTATATAGTATTAAAGATTATATTATTATTTTAAAATAATTTTTCATATATTCATGTATATGATAAGTAGATGGAATTGCACACATTACTATTAAATTGCCTATTATTTATTTTATGACGTTCTAAGAAGAAATGTATTGAGTCAAGTGAAACAAATCATCCCTCACATAGTTGATCCAAATAATTTTTCAAGAAATAGATCCACTATGGTAATATTATCATCAATTCAAATATTTATATGATTTTATTATGTGTTTTATATAGTAAAATTTTTATTTATCTCCTTTTAATATAAACAAATAAGTTAGGGAACTAAGTCTATAAAATAGAAATTTGGTTAGATGTTATACAAAATCTGATGGGAGTTATGTGAATGAACCTGCCAAAGATGTTGGGGTATGAAATTATTTTTGAATATAATGGTTTGAAAAATAATATTAATACCTTAAAAACTTACAAAACTAAATATTATTTATATAATCTCAACAAAATTAATTTAAAATATTGTATGCAGGGAGTATAATTATTATTTTCTATTTAATATTATGTATAATTTGTCAATAAAATGGTATGTCTAAGCATATTTTATTTGGTAATATATTGTTTTAAATATATTAGATTTATGTACATATACCTTCATCGAATTCATGGGTGTATTTTTCAATATGATATGTTACTTGTCACAATTTTTGTGTGTTTTATTATTTTCAAAAAAAAATTATTTATTTGGATTATATGATATATGATCACGTGTATAAGTTGATTTAATTTTTTTTGCAGTAATGATTAAAAGGTTAAATTATTATCACACTATCATTTATGGGTTTGGTTTACTATTGAATTATTTATGATATTTATATATCATTTATCCTTTTTTTTATGATAATATGTATTAAATTAAATTTTACTACTATTTTATTTAAAGGATAAAATAAAAGAATTATGGGATTCCAATCCCACACACTCTTTATTGGTATCCCAAGATGACTCAATTGGTTAGATCCTTGGGAAGGATCATCTTGGTCATGTTCACATGATGGGTTCTAGCCTAGTACCATCTGAGCTCTCTAGAAGGTCATTAGTGACTGCAGTAGAATCTACTTCAAGTTCTATTTATTCTCCCCATCTAGATTCTCAAAGAAAATTTATTATGATGAAAAAAATTAAAGAACATGGAAACAAAATCCAAAAACAGGGAACTTGTACAAAAGTTTGGAATTATAAGGTAATCACTGTGCAAAAAAATTAATTACATCAAAAAAACAACTATATTTGTCCCCAATGACATTTAATTAATGGTTTTTTAGAGTCAATAGGTAAATAACACAATTTCATAATCATTAACAAGAAAAAAATTTATTGAATTTAAATTTAAATTTAAATTTAAATCATTGTATAATTTTCAATCGAATTTTCATATAGGTTTTGAGAGAAGAGAGTGGTGTTGGATACAGAGATGTAGATTATTTCATCCCATTAGGAAATAGAAATCAGGTGTGATTTAGAACTTAGTGGTGATATTGTATAAATAAACTCTATTTATAACTTATTTTATTTATTTAGATATATATGTTTGTTACTTAATTAGTTTCTTGACTTATTAAATATATATTTTAATCATGTATCTTTTTTTCTTATAGAAATGGATCATGTGATTAACATACAATAACTTTGTATATAAATGTTATTGTGGTTGTTACTACTGAATCTATTTTTTGGTTTTGTTTCTTGTTTTTTTTATGAAATTAGATGCATTGGTATCTTTTTTTTTGAACTTCAATATATAACTATGATTTAAACCATCATAGTATATAGAAAAAAATACAGCATCTGTTTAATCCACTAAAATTAAGTTGTATTATTACAACTATTTTACATTAAAACCATATCCAAAAACCCTGGGAACCATCATAAAGAAAATTCACGACACTTGAAAAAATTCCTTGTAATTTGGAAAACCTTAATGAAATATTTTTCAACACCATATTTAGCAGAATCTTTATAAAATTGATTATAATTAAAAAATTAGAATTAAACTACGAATTTGGTGTTATTACTAGACCCTAAGTGGTCGATCTCAAGATAACTCTCATCGCCGTTTTTTATTAATTCTAATTTCAATTTTTAATTCTATTGTTCATTATTTTTCTAGAAATTTTTTATTATAGAGACAGTAGGAGGTCTCCATTGATCCTTGTATTTAAATTTTTCTACCCTACTTCACTATTTTGCATACATAGGCCACCAAGAACATCGTCAATGCATACTATGGTGAGAAATGGGTTTATCTAAGAGTTATTTCATATTTTCAATCACTTAGCTAGGATAGAATCTGAAATTCAGTTGTTATTTCATTTCCCTATTCAAGATAAAACTACTAGGGGATTTCAATTTTTTTAGGTTTTAGCTGATTAGAGGAGGATAATTGAAATTAAATTATGATTTAACCAGTAAGTGATGTAATTATCCAGGGTTAGAACAATATATTTAAAAACTAAATTCAGTATAATTTTAGATTGTATTCTAAAAACACAATTATGTGCTATTTTAAAGCACACTAAACCCCAAAACATACTCCTCTTTAGAGACAACTTGAGTCCCATTTTTAATACATTTAACTTGGGTTAAGAAAAATGGTAAGATCCATGTGATGGGATCTTCATCAGTCAACCTTAGACTTTATTTTTTACTATACCTTTGAAGTTTTAATTTTAAGGATGATTAATTATAATTCATAAACTTCATTTATAGAGGAATGTAATAAAACCTCATGGGTGGTAATTATCTATTCTCTATGCACTCATAAGGTGAAACTTAAATAAGATAGTAATCCAAATCATTAGCCATAAAGGAGGATGAAACCTCTAATGAAGGAATTGAAAAAGAAGGAAGTGTTTAAACTCTTGAATACTAAAATTATTTTCCCCATATTCAATAAGGAATGGGTGATTCCTTTCCAAGTAGTTTTAAAGAATGGTAAAATGTTGGTAATTGATAAGAATGATGAAAATAATAGTTTTCTCAATGGAAACATTGGATATAATCAGATTTTAGTGGTATCCAAATTTCAAAGTAAGGTTTTATTTTCCTTCCCTTAGAGACCATTTAAAATAGTTGACCATATTATATGTAAGTTTAAACTCATTTCACAATATAAAAAATTATTTCATAAGACAAATATTTTTTCCTTTAAAACAAAAATTCCAAACACATAACATATCAGATATATACACACGCACACACTCAAATAAATTTATTCACATATATATACACACATATAAAAACATATTAAGAGAAATAAATTATATATATATATATATATTTGTATATACATAAACATATAAATTGATATGGACATATATTTATATATACACACATGAACATGAACATATGAAGAGAAAGGATATAATAGAAATGTTTAGAAAGAATGAACAGAATGAGATATAAATGAAGAACAATCCAAAAAATGGAAGAGATGTCATTAAAATATGAAGAACATTCAAAAATAATGAAAAACAATCCAAAATTTTATAGGGATATACCTGAAGAAAAATAATATGAGATATAGATATACACAAACATATATAAATATATAGATATGGGATATATATTAAAAAATAATCTCAAAAAATCACTAAAAACACATCATAGTCAGAAGAGATTGCATACCTTTGATTTTGGAAGTGTAATAATTCAAAAAATGATGAAAGGGGACATGAAAGAGTATGGTTTCTATTATATCTAGAATTAAAGATTCAATGGGATGTGTAGTTATGGTTCTTTTATGAAGATTGTAATATCTTTATTATTTCTTACTAAAAAAACGGTAAAAGTGTCCTTTATCAATGCTAAAATTATAAGCAATGATAATTTAATATTTTAATAACATTAATTTTAGTGCTGATATAGATCAATATTTATCAGGGTTAAATTTAATGCTAATAATTTTTGGTTTAATCTTATAGAGATTTAGAAATTCAAATTTATTCTTACACAACTTTGATTTAGTCTTATGTGGAGATCTTTAATGATGATATCTTTAACACTTATATAGGTTGATCTATCAGTACAAAAGTTAGTGTAGATAGAGATCTAAATTGAATCTATTTAAGGATTTATTATTACACAGTTTCAGTTTAATCTTATGTAAAGATATTTAACAATTATAACCTTAGAACTCATATAGTCTGATTTATCAATGGTAAAATTAGTACTTATAATGATCTTTTCTTAAGATCAAATCAAAACTGTGTAAGAGTAATTCTAAATTTATTGTCAACTATTTTTTAAATAATAATGAATTATTATTATTTTGATAATATTTATTTATTTATTTAAGGTTCTGGAGGTAACAAGAAAAGAAAACAATACACCCCTAGGGCCTATAAGGATTGGCCACACCCCCCTCCAAGGGTTGAACCACTCTATTATAAGCTCATTAATTTGTTTGGCCCAAAGTCCTAGTTTCCCAAAGTCCATTACATGGGTCTGCCCCCCTTCCTGCATCACTCATGTGTCATCGCCATGTGTCACTGCCTATGTCACTATCTGTCTGTGTTAGAAACTACATCATAAATCCCCCAAAGGGGGTTACCAGGATTCAAACCTTGATCACTTGAATGTGGATGTCATTGGTTAGTACCGTTCAACCACGGCTGAGACAACAGGAAATATATATATTTTTCATATGTAATAATATATTTTTTTATCAACTATGTGAATAATATAAATGTATAAATTTTTTCACAATATATTTTTAATTATAAAACTATAAAATTAGAAGTAATAATTTTAATAATTATATTTAAGTATATTTAAAATTTCAAACATATCACAATAAGTTAGGGTTAAGCCCCTTTATTAAGGAAATAAACCTTTTTAAATTGGGTTGAGAGGGAACCCTTACATGACCTGTAGGACTAAACATTATATGAACCCAAAGCTTAGTGTCCTAAAGGATATTACAAAGGTTACCCCTATCACTGCTTGTGTCACCGCTTGCATTAACAGCTGTGCCACTGGCCATAAATGGCTTAGAACCCCCCCCCCCTCAAGGGAGGTTTCTAGGGTTTGAACCCTAGTCTTATGCATAATAACAGGGTGACTTTACCACTTGTGAAAGCATCCAACTACAATTGTTAATATATAGTTATATTATTATTACTAATTAATTATATCGATGTATATATTGCATTGATTTTATATAAAAAATATAATTAATTATTAACTAAATTTAAAAATTGTTAATTATAATTACAAATATTATTATTATATAAATGAATAAATATTTTAAATATATATATATATATCACAAGTAATAGAAATGTAAAATAAAACTCTAAAATAATTACACAACTACAGAATCAAAAATATTGACTGGTTCCCATTATTATCACTAATAAAAATCATTAATAAAGAGGTGGTTTTATCTGTACTAAAAAAGTGCAGAAAAAAGTGCTACCTTTATCAGTGCTTTTTCTTAGTGTTGATAAAGGTTGTATTTATCAGTGTTTTTTTTCTAAAACTCGTAATAGTGACCTTTATCAGCATGTGTTTTAGCGTTCATAAATGATGGTCTTCTTGGAAAAAAATTATATATTATTAAAAAGCATATTAAATATATAAATATATATATTGATATATATATATATATATATATATAATTATCTTAAATATGATTTATATAAAACTAAATATGTATTTTCACTTAATATATATCATATATTTATTGAAAAAATGGTTTATAGATTAATTAAAAATTAATATTAATTAAAAGTATTGATTAATTAATATTAATAGACATTTAATGACATTTTTTTATAACAATGTTATTTGTTTTTTTTTCAATTTGACATATATATCAAATAATAAATATTTAATTATTAATTAAAAATATTAACTAAATATATATTTACACTTAATATGTCATACAATAATTTCACACATACATAATTAATTAAATTTTATAGCAACACACATACACAAATAAAAATAATTCATTTTATCATTTTTTATTTTTATATATTAATATTAAATATTAAATATACATTATGTTTTTAATTATTAAATTTTATTCATTTTTTATATTTTTATTTAATATATATTACTTATTAATTTTTAAAATATATTTATATATATATTATTTTCTTCATATTTATTATTATTTATTTCATTAATAAATGTTTTTAATATTTTCTTGATTTCTTCATTTTTTATTTTTATTTGTTTTATATCTTCGTAATTTTATTCATTTTTAATATTTATTTATACATATTTATTTCTTAACATTTAATTTTTTCAATATTATTTTAATTAACAAATTTAATATATATATATATATATATATATCTGTTTTCATTTTAACATATATTCATTTTTAATTTTTTTATATAATTAATTATTCAATTCAATTTTTTAATATCTTTTCAATCCATTCATTTTTTAATAAAATTTCACTCATTTTTAACATTCATTCATTTAATAATATTTATTCATTAATAATGTTAAGTATTTTTACTTTTTTTATAATTTATTTATATCTAATATTTATCAATTTAATATTTTTTATAATTTATTAATTTTTAATGTTATTTTATACATGATTATTCATTAATATTTTTAATATTTTTAATATAGAAATATATTCATATTGATATAAATATATATATATATATCAATATATAATGTTTTCATCATTATTATTTATATAATACAAAATATGTATTTATATTTAATAAGTCAAATATTTAGTGAAAATAGTTTATAATTAAAAATTTATATTAATTAAAAATATTGAATAATTAGTATCATATAATAGACGTTTAATGTTCATATTATATAAATTCCATTTTTTTCAATTTAACATTTATCAAACATGTTATATATATATATATACATTAATTTTGCACACACATATAAGTAATTAATACAATTTTATATAAAAACACACATACACACACATATTATTTCTGTAATTAATTCAATTTTTAATATTCATTTTAGAATTTTATTTTTAACATAATATATTTAAGATGTTATTTTTTTAAATGGGAAATTTTATTCACTTTTAATATTTTTATTTAATATATATTATTTATTAATTTTTAATATTTTTTATAATTTATTTAGTTTTAATATTATTTACTCATTAATAATATTAATATTTTTTAATATTTTTTAAAATTATTCATTTTTAATTTTTATTTGTTTGATATTTTGTAATTTTTCCTCTATTTAATATTTATGTATACATGTTTATTCATTAAAATTTAATGTTTTTAATATGGTTGTAATTTATATAATTAATATGTATTCATTTTCATTTTAACATACATTTATTTTTAGTTTTTTTTAATAATCTATCTAATTAATAATGCTTATTCATTTTAAAAAAAGAAATTGAAATCTATTAATTTTTTAATTATTAAATTTCACTTGTTTTCAATATTCATTCATTTAATATTATTTAACATTATTTATTACTTTTTTTATAATTTATTGATTTTTAATATTATTCATTTAATATATAAGTAATTTGTTCATTTTTAAAATTTATTTATACTTATTTATTCATTAACATTTATTGTTTTTAACATGGTTCTATCAACGCTAAAAATTTAGCATTGATAAAGGAATATCTTTATCAATGCTAACTTTTAGTGCAGCTAGAGGTGGGTTTTTTTTAGTGCTTTTCATTTTAGAACCGATAAAATCCTTCACACGTTTTTAATGTGAACACAAATAGTACCCCACTTGCATGAGTCATTCAAGCTCTCACATAACTTGTCCACTACCCCTCGAACTTATCGAATGAATCAACCCTCTCAAAATCAGATGTATGTGATTCTTTCTACTCCTTTTTAGTCAATCTTGCATTGTTTCATATTTTTTGTACTTCTTTCTCCACATAACATACCACCCCCATTATCCTTAGCCTATCAATATTGTAGTGGATTACCTCGTGGAAATGATCGAGACCATCAGGTTTTTGATTACCCAGGTTTGATGTACTTAATTCCTTCATGATTATTTGTTTAGCCACTATTTCTAAAGTATTTGGATAATCATGTTTGGGTGTTTTTAATTTCTCAAGTCTAGTTGTGGATTTTTTAGTTTTTTCTTCCCAAATTTTATCCATAAAATACTCTTTTAAAATATTATAATATCTTTATCCCTTTTGTTTACTCTATTAGAAAAATTATGATTAATTAAAGGGGAAAACTACTCTAAATTAGTGTGTTGGTTTTCTATAATGTGATTTTAGGTATAAAATAAAATGGTTTTCAATTAGAAATTGAATGTTATAAGATGGGTTTTCAAAAAAAAATTGAATCAAGATATGAAAAATAGTGAACTTCTTGGTAAATTCTGACAATGATGCCTATAAGATAGTGTGGATTTTATCATTAAGTCCCAATCAAAATATTTTTTAATTAATAATGAAATAAATTTGTCATAATTTTTATCTCAAGGAGGTTTCTAGTTGTGATCTTTCACTATAAAAAATTAGGGAAGTAGCAGCGGTTGTTTTGTGAACTAGTAGCGGTTAATAAAATCGTTGAGTATTTCATTGTCGCTAGTCATTCAGTGGATGTTTTTTAAATTTCATTTAGGTTTTGTTATGTGTCATTTTTTGATCATTTAGCAGTAGTTACTTGTTTATTTAGCGATGGTTCTTTTATAAAAAAATATCTATGGGAAATATAAATAAAATAGAAGAATCTATTGTAGAACATATTAGCATAGGTTTCTTTTAACGGTGGTTTTAAGTAAGTACTACTAAATATATTATTTGTAATATGTTTAGTGGTGGTTACTTGAAACCGATGCTAAATAGATTTTCTTTTTTAAAAAAATATTTAATAAAAAATATTAAAAAACTGACATGTAATAAACTAAAACATAAATATATGATAAACCCATCATACATATATCATACATCCACAATCATATACAAACATCAAGTCATCAAAAATTATATCTAATTCAACCCATACATCTGTCAATATACATATAAAATATTTCCAACAACAAATCAAGCCCAATATACATCCTTGTCACAACCTCCATTGCATCTGTCTACCTCCACATCATTTCATCAACTAAAAATGACCACTTCATCTCACCAACTATATCAAAAAAGGAAACAAAAATTAAAACTACACATAATAAATCAGAATTACAATATAATAATTGATAAAATTTTAACATACAATGGAAACTAAGAACCATCACGACTACCTTCTAAATAATTTCATGGATCGGAATGGTCAACCTCCTACATACTACCGGTATCTGCCACCTACAATAAAAACCAGAACATTTAAGCAAAGAAATGTGAAATAGAAAAGACATAGAATATATTCCTAATATTGCACAGAAATTTTTTTATTTTTTTAATAAAATATAATAAATTTGAACATAAAAAATAATATATAATTAAAAAAATTGATAACATAAACATATCTATTTAAGATAAGATTCAACACTTTAAACTAAAAAGGGATAAGTAAATATTCTAATTTATTTTTAAAGAAACATGTGGTGTGGTTGAAATTTACTTAATGAATTTTTTTTAAAGATTTTGATATCACAGCATGTCCAATATTTCAAAAACAACTCAACAGTTGTATTCCCTTTATTTCACAATAATACAAGGTCGTTTTATATGGTTTTAACCATTCCACACATGTTTTAGTATTTTAAAACACTAAAAACATGTTTACGACCAAAACTGGAAAACCGTAATTTAGAATAATGTTTTTTTGGTTCCTACATTAAGAAATTAAATATATGGTTGTTGTCTCATGATTTTAGGGCTATCTAGCATCATTTCCCTAGTTTTGACCCCGTGACACTTGTTTTTAAAGGCTTTTGTACCTTTCCAAAGTGTATACCGAGTAGTTATGACCACACTGCATATCTGATTGATGTGTTTTCTATGTATACACATTAAAAAACTCATCGGTATTTGTTCCATGATTTCACATAAATATGAGATTGTTTTCTATGCTTTTAACTATTCCACACATGTTTTAGTGTTTTAAAACACTAAAAATGCATTTATAACCATAACGGGAAAACCGCAATTTGGAATATTGTTTTATCAATTTCTACATTTCCCAATTAAATATACGATCATTGTCCCATGATTTTAGGGCAATCCAATATCCTGGTTATAAACCCCTAACACTTGTTTTTAAAGGATTTTGTATCTTTCAAAAGTGTACACCAAGTAATTCAGACCACAAAACACGTAATATTGATGTGTTTTCTGTGTTTATAAGTTAAAAAAAATCAGAGGTGGTTTTCCCATGATTACACATCAATTTTAGGTTTTTTATAGGGTTTTGACCATTCCATGCACAGTTTAGTGTTTTAAAAAACTAAAAAGTGTTTATGGAAGTAATGAGGAAAATGTAATTCAAAATGATGTGTCGTCGGTTCCCACATTTCACAATTAAATCTAAAATCATTTTCCCATGATTTCAAGGCAATCTGATATTTTTCCCTTATTTTGACCCCCAACACTTAAATTTAAAGGCTTTTGTACCTTTCAAAAGTGTATACCGAGTAATTCGGACCAAAATACATGTTTTATTGATTTTTTTATGCACGTACATGTGAAAAACAAGTCATTAGTTGTTTTACCATGATTTCAGATCAGTATATGGTCATTTTCTATGGTTTTAACCATTTCATGCATGTTTTAGTGTTTTAGAACACTAAAAATGTGTTTACATCCATAAAAGGGAAAACGTATTTTGGAATGATGTGCCATCAGTTCTTGCATTTCACAATTAAATATATAGTCATTTTCACGTTATTAAAGGGAAACTCAGCGTCATTTTTCTAGTTTTGACCCCATAACACTTTTTTTAAAGGATTTTGTACCTTTCAAAAGTGTATACGGATTAATTCTGACCACACCACATGTTAGATTGATGTAGTGTCTATGGGTACACATAAAAGAAATTAGAGGTGTTTTAACCATGATTTCACATCAATCTGAGGTCTTTTTATATAATTTTGGTCATTCCATGCACGTTTTAGTGTTTTAAAACAAGACAAATGTGTTTATGTCTATAACGGGAAAACAATAATTTAAAATGATTTGTTATGGGTTACTACATTTCACAATTAAATATACAGTAATTTTCTCATGATTTCAAGGAAATTCAATGTTGTTTTCCAATTTTTAACCCCCTAATAATTTTTTTAAAGACTTATGTACCATTCGGAAGTGTATACCGAGTAATTTCGACCACACCACATTTCAAATTGACATGTTTTCTATGAATACACATCAAAAATAACTCATTAGTGGTTTTCCCAAGATTTAACACTAATATGAGGTCATTTTATATGGTTTGGACGGTTCCATGCATGTTTTATTATTTTAAAACACTAAAAACATTTTTACAGCCATAATGGGAAAATCATAATTTAGAATGAAATTTCATTGGTTCTTACATTTAATAATTAAATCTATGGTGTTTTCCTATGATTTTAGGTTAATCTGACTTCATTTTCCTAGTTTTAATCCCCTGAAACTTGTTTTTAAAGTCTTTTATACCTTTAAGAAGTGTGTACTGAGTAATTTCGACCACACCACATGTCATATTGACGTGTTTCCTATGTTTACATGTCACAAATAACTCATTAGTGGTGTTCCCATGATTTCACATCAATATGAGGTCTTTTTCTATGGTTTTGACTATTTCACACATGTTTTAGTGTTTAAAACACTAAAAACACATTTACATCCATAACAGGAAAAACATAATTCAGAATTCCATGTTGTTAGTTCCTATATTTACTAATTAAATGTATAGTCATTTTCCCATGATTTCCTGAAAATATAATGTCATTTCCCTAGTTTTAACCCCCCTGAAACATGTTTGTAAAGGTTTCAATAACTTTCAGAAGTGTTTACTAATTCAAAACTAAGTAAACAAGATCATATTGTTTTCAAACTTATGAATATCAATCTATAATTCATTTTTGACATGTAAAAATCAACCACACGTTAATCTGGAATAATATTTTGTAGGTATGACTCAAAATGCATGTTTTCTATATAAAAGTTTCATTTTAGTTTTATTTATGGATATTATATGTGTTTTTTGAAAATATGTGAATGATCTTTGGAATTTATAATTTACCTCGATGAGATGAGCTATAAGGCTATAAATTTCCTCAGGGATCGTGCTAGTCATCTATTGAAATATAGAAACTAAATAATTTTCCATTTTCAACCACCATTGAACCTACTTTTTCCTATAAGAGTCATGTTCTTGCACTTTTTCTTTCAATCTTGCAATTTATATTTGTGATTCTCGATCAACATCACTACTTGAACCCCCACTGGGTGTAGAAGTAATGGATGACACTGACCTACCAAATAATCCTGATGAAGTAGGCTCAAAACCCAACCCCTGTACATTTCTGGGATGCTTCTTCCCAAAAATTATTCCAACTGCATCATTCTGGGAAACTGACCAAGATTATGATGTATCAAATTAAACTCCCAATAAAGAAAGTTTGAAAAATATACTCTTTTTCTTCCATTTTTGTGTTCTAAATTCTTTGGATATTGTACCACATAACCTTTTCCCCTTATTTAAACTGATGAAGTTTTCTAAATTTTTCAATAACGTTCATTAATTGTCCTACGTTTTCTAAACCATATAACACCTTGACTGAAAATTAAAATTTTTATTATCCAAACACTTTTGAGGAAAAAGTGAGAAACCATCAAAAAACTTTTAAGGGAAAAGTGGTAAACCATACTGTACTTCATGACTTACAACATTCAAAACATCATGCATCAAAGGATTAAGACCAACCAAACAACCCATTCAACACACCAAATCAGTCAACTCAAGCATTAAACCTATCAAACTTTCACAGAAAGAGTTGAAATCATGAGAGAAAAGGCCGAGGAAACCATGAACCAGGAATAACAAACATCAGAAAAACTTGAACAAACCTCAGAACCAACCTCCTCGAACACCCACTAGTGCGACCATCGACACCAGCCCAAAACCACAAACTCACCGACGAGATCCAATCGGAAAATGACCCACCCTCCAACAATGTGAGACGGTATCCCGAAAACCTTCGAGAAGAACATGACCACAAAAGGATAACGAAGAAGACAGAACCATGAAGAACAAATTCGTCCTAATAATGCACCCTGCTCCAGATTCAGCCTCAGCACAGCCTCGAGTAGCGATGCCTCCGAAAAACCAACTAGAGACACCTGAAAACCTTCCCCCTCCGAGCTGCTCCGAGCAGACAATGAGAACCGCGCCATGCCGGATCTGACCTCAATCCACGCTGACACTGGTCAAACTAGAAGATGAATCCATGCCATGGATCTGCGAGCCACACCGATGCCAATATGAACCAGAAGGAGCCGGATACCACACTGCACCCTGTCTGCAGGCCACACCAATGCCGGATCATTCGCGCTGTGACAGAACTGACCACAAGACTCGCTGACATCATTCCTCTATGAACACACCGATGCCAAACTGATCTAGAAGGAGCTGGAGACCACGCTGCGCCAGATCAACCTTCAAGACACGCCGATCCTGGATCTATCCACACTGCGACAAAACCCCAAAAGTCATTCTGACACCGGACTGAAGCCTAGAAGAATCCCAAAGACATGCCAGGAAAACAACTGAGCCAATCCGCCGCCAAACTGAGATCCAGGAATCCGACACCGAGCCACATGAGCTGCGCCAAAGGGGGAAGGGAACAACCATCATCCTATAACACCTTTGGTGACTTTCTCTTTTCAATATCTCCATTGAATCATCTATTTTTAAACCTTAATTTATGAGAATCATTAATAAATTGATGATAGCACATAAAACACCATTTTATGATATGAGGTAATTATTGAGGATCAAAATCAAAATTACAATTTAGACAAGACAAAATAGTATGAGTGTTCCAACCAAATAAATTTCCTATTCCAAGAAAGTAACTAATTTTCCACATTAAAGCAATATGCATTTTGAATACTTGTCTCATTGAAACATCATTTGTTTCTATTCCATCATCCGATAATTCTCTCAATTCATTGATTAGAGGTTGAAGGTATACATCAATGTTATTTCCAAACATTTTCTTTCTAGGAATAATAATCGAAATAATGAAAGTATTCTTCATACACATCCAGGGAGGTAGATTATAGGGGATCAAAACCACTATCCAAATTCTATAATTAGTACTTAAAGTTCCAAAAGGGTTAAAACCATCAAAATCCAATCCTGAATGTACATTCCTAGGATCTAAAGAAAAATGTAGACATAGAAAATAAAACATATTCCATGATGTTTTTTCTCTTGGATGTCTCATCAGCCAATCGTTATTATCCTAAGAATTCCAATATATGTCATATAAAGTCTTAGATGACTTTAATAATATTTTCAATCATGGTTTTAGAGTAAAGTAATCCAATACCTTTGTAGGAGTTTTATTCTTATGTTTCTTCCTGGGGTTTCATTGATTTATACTATCATTTTTTTTCATTGAGTTCCATATTCTTGTATGAAATGTTGTGTATTCTTTTTTATTAGACTCTTCTCCCAAGTAAATCATGAAATCATTAGGTAATTAATGTATCTTTGTATAATCAAGTCCAAGTTAATTGATGAATTTATTCATCTCACTTAATGATTAAAGGATCTTAGATTCCCTAAATGCATCATGAAGTAACTCTAAAATCATGGAAATTTCATTTTTAGTAATTCCAGAGAGACACTTGATATGATGCATCTTAAGTATAAAAGATAAATTTGAATACTTGGCACACCCTTCATACAGCTCTTACTATTCTTCTTCAACTAATTCATAAAAACCATTTTTTTGGTCACTAAAGTTCTAAAAAAGATTAACATTCTCAGGATCAAATGATGGTTTATTGATATATTAAAATCTTAGATGTTATATTCTACAAAACTAAATGTGTCATTTAACAAATTTCGAATAGAATTATCCTCTTCTGGGTCACTTTGTGTTTTGTTGAAAGTATTATCATTGTTTTGACTTTCCATACAATTTAATTCACTATGAAAAATACAATATATATATCAAGAATCAAAATATTTCAATATAAAATTCTCATATACTTCATTTCAATTCAACCATTTCATGAATTTACAATCAGGTGATAGACATTTTATTATACCATCCACTGATCATTTTGCAATTGAATAATCTAAAAATTATTCCAACCCCTTGGCATATTGAGGTGTATTTTGAGGTAAATTAATGCAACTTTTATCCATAATTTTTAGATTCTATTCTCCCTTTACATTCAAATATAAAGATATAAATTTTTGATCAAACAGGTACAATCAAAAATTAAATATCACTCAAATTCACCATTGACTCTTTCATAAAAACTATAAAGGAAAATCGGATGAATCAAATAATGAAATTTTTCTTAATAAACTTATAATATAAAAACATGAATCAAATAAATTATTATTTCTCACTAACATAGATAAATAATTACATAAATTAGATGAAACCCACATTTTAGCATAAAGTAAACCCACGAAAGTTCTAAAATATATCAAATATGTCTTCTTAGATTTAGAGTTAGAAGATAAATCATATTTCTTGATAAATATAAAATTACTTTTTTAGGTTAAATAAGGGTCTATATGGGCTAGGATAAGACTCAATAGAAAGGTATTTGAATTTGGATACATGATTGAAATAAATAGTATTTAATGAGGGAAGTGTGAAAAACAACATCTACATTAAAGATGATAAATATGTATCAATTTTTTATATTTTATATGTATATGATAATATTTTTATGGGAGAAAAAGATAATGGCGTATTTTAACCTAGTGTTGTAACTAAGGAGGGTTCATTCCATTGAAAAAATAGGTACATTGAGCAATATATGAACCATTTCCCATTATCTAACTAAGACCAAGAGAACCCCTTTAAAAATATTAATACAATGTTTACTTTATTTTTATAACACAATATTTCATGCATACTCAAAATATTCAACTCTATATGTCAATATTCTATTGAACTAGTTTAGTGTGACTTTATGTCTTTCCATTAATTATATAAATCAACGTTTTTCACATAACATTGAATCGTATGTTTCTTCAATTTGAGATAAATATAAAAAACATGATGTTAACATAAATTTGAATAATTTGTATTGTGATTTTCAAATCAAATGAAAAAAATATCCATTTGACTAAAAAAACAAACTACACTACTACTAACTTCATTTTTTTATTATAAACCAAAAACACTTTTAAGGAAAAAGTGAGAAACCCCAAGAGAAAACAAATTTGTTAAAGGAAAAATTGAGCCTATTGACATTTTTATCCTTAATAAGTTCCAAAGAAAAAGCAGTTACCGGTATTTCTGGATCATCCTTTATAAGGTCTTCAAAACAACGCACCATTTTGTCCCACGCTTGCTTGTATTCCTCTTGATTGATTTCCCCCGCTTTAAGACCTCTTACAAGGATACGATTCTGCTTGTCAATCCAGTCCCTCTGTTCTCTATTGGTGTCCACTCGAATCTTCCTTTCTATCATTTTATCTCTGTCAACTATTGGGGCATGGGTCGCAAGGGGTTCCTCCTCCACTAATTCTTCTCCGGAATTCATTAGTAGCTCTATAGGTTGATCTGCATCCATGCATGTAGTCTGCAGTACATCCCTGATGGGAGCAGCCCCTTCAACTGCATCGGCCATATCCCCTGCTCGAACTTCATTTCAATTTAAGTTGATAAAACCTTCCCTTACTTGGTCCTCTACCTTCCTGGCAGAGCGGGTCTCCATTGGTAAAGGTACGTGTGAATAATCCTTGCACCCTTTCTTCTCGCCACTCCGGACCTTCCTTCTCTTCTGACTGCAAGTGTCGCTACCATAGAATTCAGGAGCACTGACTCCTGACAGCTGGCTTGGAGAATCATCACCAGACTCCTCCCGTGGTAGACCCTGCTCCTCATTATGAGGTACTGTCCGAACAGCCTTCTGATTATTCCCTTCATCCTCCAAGCTCCCAAATCGGTTACACAACTTCAAAGCTGGCAACACACTCTTCGGGCAAGACCTACTCGCTGGAGATGGCTCAACCTGGGGACCCACAGAACCCTTGTTCTCAATACCTGCAAGGACATCCTCCCTGTAAGAAGAAGGCTTGGGATCCCTTGAATCTTCCTCAGCACCCATTCGAGTACCCACATCTGGATTAGAATCACCCCCTATCAAGCTCTCCACACCAGAGATGGAAGTAGCTGGAGGATCCACCATATCCACTACTGAGGGATCCTCCTCTTCAACACCCTTTAGACCCAAATCATGTTTTAATCGAGCAAAAATATACACAACCTGTGGCCTTGCCTCTTTAATCGTCTCACTCTTTGCTAATGCGGTAGGAACCATGGGACACCACTGCATAAGATGAGACTCTCAGATGTTGGAATCAGTAGCAGTCAAAACCGCATGATCAAACGCCTTTGTTACAGCCCCGCACACCTCCTCAAACTCACCCAAACCAGCATTATTCCTCACCTGGACATCGGGATCAAGTTGCACCTCAAGTCCCTCAGAATTACTGATCACATCTTGACTAACCCGGCTCCCGCGACGGCAACCAGAAGCCCGGTGGCCCATCTTGTGACATCCCAAGCAGAACGCTGGCCACGATTCAAACACTACCCTCTGTTTCCATCAAAACTTGTTGGGAAAAAATCCCTCAAGGTACCATTGAATCATTTTTGAGGTGATTGTGTTTATTGACAAAGTGGAAATATGTGCTGTGATTGTTGACAAAGCAAACCAAGACATACAAATTTGTTGACAAAGGTGTTTTCATTGTATAATGTCGAGTTCAAGAGTTATGGTCAACGATCTATGTTTTATTCAAGAACTTAGACAAAGTAATGGATGATCTGGAGGCGGTACAAAAAGAACAGATACAAGGTGGTGATGTATGTTTTTGAAGATCAGATCATCAAAATATGTTAAAGGGATAAGGGTCGCGTAGGTATTAGTGTGGTCGTGCAGGTGACTTGCGCGCCATGAAGAGAATTGTGCACCAATGCCTAGGAGTCTTGTAAACTTGGGCGCCTATTGTTTTTCAAGATCATAAGATCAAAATATGGCAAAGGAAAGAGGGTCGCGCAGTTATTTGGTTTGGTCGCGCAAGTGTCCAGGGGGACAGAGGACTTGCGCGCCGAGACTTGCGCGTCGAGGTTTGACTTGAGCGCCGTCACGTAGGTGGATCAAATGCCTATAAATACTGGACCACCCCTCCTCATTCTTCACGGATTTCAACACTTAGAAAAATCAGAGCTCGAGTCGTGCATGTGTAGAAGTCGCGCAAGTGGTGTGTGGTCACTCAAGTGGGACTTGCGCGCCAGTGTTGAAGTTGCGCGTCGGTTGTTTGTTGTGCGCCTAAGGTGGTTTAGGCATCAAAGGAAGTGTGTCACACAAGTTTTGAGAAACCTAAGCTTGAGTCACGCAAGTGTTGAGAAAGACTTGCGCGCCAGTGTTGACTTGCGCGCCGAATACTTGCACGCCACCTTTGATAAGGGAGCCAAGTAAGGTTGATTTTCGACAGTAATTCAGGGCTGCGCGGAAGCAGGGGGATTGCTCGATACCTTCGGTGCAAAGGGAAATTCATCTACGGGTGATGGTTGAGCTTCAACAGAGCATCTACGTATAAAGGAAGATGCATTCCTTCATGAAAATAAAGAGACCTATAGGTCTATAAACTGTGAGTGAATCCTTTCCAGAGCAGTGATCGAAGGAATATGAAGAAGGTGATCCTCTCCATCGGCAGTGAGCCAGAGAGAGAGAAACAGGGAGTGACCCTTGGGAAAGCAGTGATCTAACCCTAAACATTGTAAAGGCAGTGCGTCTGGGACAGAGTGATTGTGCCCAAACCTTATAATCCACAGCTAGTGAAGTTTAGTGAAATTTGGTACGACCGACAACCTGTCAGCGTATGCTTATTGGACGTAGCCCTTAGCGGTGAACCAAGTAAAATTGTTGTGTCATGTGCTTTCTTTACTTTCTGTTTATATCGTGCAACAGGAGAGAGAGAAGAGTGTTTTTCTTAATAGAGAAATAAGATCAGAACGGGATTTAATTTTAAATTAGTCATACCCTGATTCACCCCCCCCCCTCTCAGGGTATTCAGCCTTGTGGACCTAAAAAACTCTTCTCCTACCAAAATCCACAGCCACTCCACTGGAGGTATTGAATCATCGACCTCAACACATACATGAGGTAATATAGGGTGACAAACCACTGTCGTGTGATTGTCCAAACACAAAAACCTTCCAACCATATTCCCAAGCATACATATAATAGAGGGGGACTGGAAAGGGAGTAGAAGATTAGGAAAATTTACCCACACTGCTGACGAGGGTAGGTCACGATTCATGATGAAATCCGTAGACCATAAAAGGAGATGAAAACCACATCTGTTGAAGACACAAGGAGAGCGGGACCAGGCGGCGATCAGGTCAACCTCCGAGGAGAAACGGAGCATCAATTGTCGCCGATCGAGAATACCCACCACCTCTCAATCTTGAAGACCCCATGAATCGAAAACAAAGTGGCATTAACATATATAGAACAAAGTGTAATTCATTAATATCAAATACAAACTATGAAATTATGAACGATCTAGATTTCATGACTAACTTATATCATAAATGAATTTATTTTTTTAATTTAATACAACATAACAAAAATAAATGATTATTATAACTCAAAACAAATAACAGAAAAAATCAAATAACACATTATAAACCAAAATTGAATATATATACATTAGTATTTAATGAATGGAAAACAAATTATATACTCATTTTATCACCTGTGATTGTCTATATAATGTTACTTAGTAATATATTTAGGGTGAGGATGAAGCAAACATTAAGGGGGTATATATTTCCATCAAGGATGGGATCTAATCCAAGGATAGAGAGGTCAGAGGGGGGTTTCATCGCCATCGAGGAGGGGAACTAATCCAGGTGAGGGAGGTTGGAGGGGGGTCATGGGGTTTGGGGTCTCCACCGATAAGGGAGGAGGTTGGTCGATGGGGTGGGGGAATAGGGATCCTGGGGTCAAGGTCACAGCCAAGGGAAGGGAGAGGAGGAGGTCAGGAAGGGAGGGGTGAAAAGGGGTCAGGGTCACATAGAAGGAGTAGGGGAGGGGTGGAATTATGATTTTTTAAAACATTTAGTAGAAATTTAGTTAAAATTGCTACTAAGAATTTATTTTTTGTAGGGATTTTCACTTAAAATATTAATTGATTCAAAATGAATAAAATTGGATTCATTTAAAATAGATGTATGATGTAATTAAAAATGGTGTTTTTTATTATAAAATTCGTGTGAAAACAATGTGTTTTAAAGAATGAAAAATAAGTTAAAGAGTGATAGAGGGTTGAAAAGGGAAAAATTTATCTTTTGAGGAAAGTAAGAACTATATTTTGAGTACCTCCCTTAAACATGTTCAATCTATAAGGTTCCTCTTATCAATTGTCCAAAATATTTCTTTCACTAATTTATTTTCAATAATTAATCCATAATTATAAACTATGTACTAATGTGGTTAAAATAGAAGAGATTATTTTCCATAATCATAATAATAATTCTATTTCTTTCAATAAGAGTGATTAAATAATCAATGGTCACATATAAGAAGAGTTTGACTGAATAATAACTATGATCACAACCTATATCGAGTGTTGATAAATTTAAATATATTTTAAATAATTGGATCCATTCTTATTCAATTTTGAATTCTTAGAATAGCATTAAATATGAAATAATATTTCAATCAACCATATTCAAAAAAAATGATAGCATAGAAAACATCAATTAAATTGTTTGGGAATAAATCCAAAAATAGAATCAATTATTCTACTAAATGTAAAAATTCTTAAAATAAATAATATGAGAGTATTTAAAAGACTATTTAATATTTAAATCAAGCTCTCCCATGTTTAGGTCACCCAAGGTTTATCCAAACATGGACACACAACAATTTCTATCCTTTTTTGTCATTAAAACTCTTTTCTTCATAACTTATTTGAGCATCCAAAGTGAGTATGTTTTTTTTATAGTAAAATAATAAAATTTTATAGAAGTTTCAATAAATTTATCCTTTTATTATGAATATTTTCACTTATTTAAAACATAGAGTTTATATATTTATAAAAAAATGTTTTTATACATGCACATATACATAATTATAAATTTACACTAAAATTATGATAATTTGTTTATATATCAATGTATGTATATATTATATGCATACCTTATGTGTATTTATCTTTTTTTAAATGAATATTTTTGAACCAAATAGGATGGATATTAATAAACAATGGATGGATATTAATCATATGAAAAAAGGAGTATGAGGATGGAGTTAAATAGTTCATCAAGTTTTCAATAGAGCATGCATACTACCCTTCTCAAATAATTTTTCCATATTTAAATTATTGTAATTCAAGATGAATTCAGAAAGAATAGTCAGAAAAACATTTTATTTTTCATATAATAGATCAAAAATATAAATTTTTTACTAAATTTGGGGGATAACTAAATGTACATAAAAACTAGGATGGTACTGTGATTTATGGTTCATTTAATATGAATACTAGTGTAACTAGTGATAGAGGTCATATGGATGAAATAAAAAATAAAATTAAAGATGAACTTCATGATTGTAAAATGTTTTTTGATATGTTAAATAGATTAAAAAAAAGACCATTTTATACTTATTTCACTAAATATAAAATATTTCCATCTATATTGAAGTTATATAATTTCAAAGCTAGAAATGGGTTGAGTGGCGCTAGCTTTAAAGAACTACTTGGTATCCATAACAATATCCACTAGAAGAAAATAAGATTCCTTTCTGAACATATGATGTTAAAAAAAAATTATGTTCAATGTATATGATCTCTAAAAAATTCATGCATGTCCAAATGATTTTATATTGTTTCTCAAAGACCATGAATCACTCAAAAAATTCTCTAAGTGTAATGTAGATCAATACAAGAAAGATGAATTAAGTCCTTTGAAATTTTTATGGTACTTTCTTATCCTTATAGTGTTTATAAGACTATATGGATGTTAGGAAACTTCTAGAAAATTGACATGGAACCAAGATACAATAATTTAATATGAAAAACTATATCACCCAGCAGATTCTGCTCGGTTGAAGAAAATTGATTATGAGTATTCTAAATTTGAAAACAATCTAAGAAAACTCTATATTTCATTATCTAAAGATGGAATAAATCATTTTAGTGTACAAAGTATGACTCACATTACATGGATATCTATGTTTTTTAATTATAAATTTTCATCATGGTTATGCATGAAGCATAAATACATTATGTTATCTCTACTTATATCCGGAACAAAAAAACTATGAAAGGATATTAATGTCTATTTAGATCCATTGATTGAATATTTGAAATTGATGTGGTATAAAGGTGTTACATTCTATGATGCTAATATAAGTGAATATTTTGCATTGAGAGCCATGTTTTATAAGATGAGAAATGAATTTCCTACTTATGTAAATTTTTTAAGTTATAGCATTAAAGGAATGTTGGGGCAGTCCATTTGTGAAGAAGGTGCACACTGAGTTAGGTTGATACATTCCTTAAACACTTTGTTTTTAGGAAATCATATATTATTACATTGATGAAATAAATACCAATATTGGATGACATTATTCAATGAAAATACGGAAAAATATATAACAACCTCTCCATTGACGGGTGATCAAATGTTTGAGTAAGTAAAAGATATTTACACTTTTTTAAACAAACTTTTTTCTATAAACCTTTTGAAATATGGTTGGAAAAATTGATATATTTTCTTTGAATTACCATACTAGAATTTATTATATGTTAAAAAAATTCTTCATTTAATGCATGTAGAGAAAATATATGTTATAATTTTATTTTCACATTACTATATGTACCAGAAAAAAAAACAAAATATGGAATTAAGGTTAGGTTGTACATGATTTACATGGGGATAATGGAATAGTTGGCACTGGTGAAGGGAGAAAAATGAAATTTTATTCTTCGGGTAGCTTATACTCTATCCATACAAAAAAATTTCAATTTTGAAACTTCCCTAATGGTGTAAAATTTATATTGGGGTATTCATCAAATATCAAGAATGTCATGTCAATTATTAATTTAAGTTTTAGGGTCTAAAATCACATGATTTTCATGTTTTAATGAAATATTTAATTCTTGTATAATTAAATTTCATTCATCCTTACAATTTATGAAAAAAATTAAAGATACTTTTATTCTTCTTCAAATCCATATGTAGTAAATTTATAGACTTGAAAAAATTGTTAATCATGAATAATGAAATTGTAGTCATAGTATGTGAATTGGAGATGTTCTTACCAACATCATTCTTCAATATAATATTCCACCTATTGGTTAACTTATCTAAAAAAATTAAACTATGTGATATTGTACATTACATATAGATATACCCCATTCAATGGAATGTGATGATTTTGAAAGGGTATGCTAAGAATCAAATATTTCCAAAAGGTTGTATTGTATAGAGATATATTATTGAATAAGATGTTGAATTCCGAATCGATTACCTATTAGATGTTGATATCATTGGTATTCCAAAATATCACCATAGTGGGAAACTTATGGTCAAATGGATTTATGGAGACATGTTTCTAAAATTACCATTACAAGGCAGGAGTAAGATATCCTTTACATTTTACATAATAGTGCAGAGGTTGTTCTATATATTGAATCCCATAAAGTAATTATTAGAAATTTAAAACCATCAGGGGCTGAAATATGGATATCAAATACACTTTATCAATAGTTTATAGGATGGTATTGAGATCATATTTATAAGGAATTATCTACAAATTCGAATTCAATTTTGGAATGACTTTGATGGATATTCAGAGGACCAAATGTAAATTCATTATCTTACAATGGTTATTTAATAAATGGTTATACATTCTATATGAACGGAAAATATGAACATAGTGTGATAAAAATGGTGGAGTTATACTTGTGGTATAAGTAATGCATGTATCTAGTTCCAATTATTAAAATTCAATTTATGTGAATATGTCATACTTCAGCATCATTAAACAAATATATGATTTGGACTATAAAACATTTCAAGTGTTTACTTTCTATTATAAATTGGTTGAAAATGGTAGTGAAATTAAATTTGATGAATTGGGATTTATTAAGTATAATTTCAGTGTGGAAGGGTATAAGTATGAATCATTCATAATAACATTACAAGTAGTGAAAGTATGTTATATCCCAGAACTTGGAAATAGGAATTGGTCAATTATTCTATCGATGGCTAAAACAACTGTCGGGTTTGATGAAATTCCGATTAAGGTTGACCTTTTCATTGGTACGTCACAATAATTTCATGAAAATCCCAATATATATAGTGTATAATATTATAGAGGGGAATATAGGGAGGGTATTGGGATACTTGATAGAGGATCCAAATCCCTTCAACCTTTAAAGAAAAAAACATAGAGTTCAAAGAACAGGTTAAAGTTTTTTTAATATGCTATTATTTTCCTCATAATTTTATGTATTCTCTATTATACTTATTTAATATAAATTAAATATTTAACTACTCATATTGAAAATGACTTCTCCACATGCTGATGTTACCGATCCTAAGTAATAGTACACTATCAATGTTGAAAATGAGAAATTTTTAGGGGATCAACAACATGTGGATGAAAAATATAAGAACAATGTAGAATCACAATGTAAAATAAATTTATCAAGGTAAGAATAAAATTTATAATATTTTATGTTGGATAAAATCAACATGTCTAACCTATTGACCCTAATAAATCAATGTTCATTAGTTACATTGGGGTCACAACTTGAATGAATTTTTCAATTGATATAGATATGTGTCATAATTTCATTCATGCATTAAAGATTACCATTTGGGAAGATATTATGGTAATTTTATGACATACTTTCTCCATTTTATAAAACAAATTTAATGAAATGTTGATTTACTTTTCATTTTCCCTTGTAGAGTTCGTTTATTTTAGATGATTTTCGTAGGTAATTTTTATTAATGTTCACTGAAAAATCTCATAGAGCCTTATGGACAAATCTAAAAAATAATAATAATAGGTTTTTAAAGGGGAAAGTAACCCACACCCCCTATCTAGATATTCACACATTATAAACCAAGAAACATGGAAAATTTTCCTTATTCATCGTGATGAGGAATCATTTCAGATGCATTTTTATTGATAATATTTTATTTTACTTTTTTTTTGCACTTTCTTTCAAAATTATTAATTTATGAAATATAAAAGGAGTTGTGAAAATAAGTAGTGTGCATAAAAACCAATAAAACCCTGCTGTAAAGTAAGGATGGGGTACACTTCACTTGAAAATAAAATGGTATGTATTTTTAATCTAAAGTAAAAGTTTTATGTGATATGAAACAAATTATGTTCATTTTTATATATAGATTGATTAATAATAATCACAAGCCACTTCAATTCCATTTCATGTGATATGGAAGGAGGCTCATGTAAATAAAGAGGGAAAACTAGTAGATGAAAATACACAAGTAGTATAGGAATCATATGTAAGAATTGAATGGTAGTAATTTGTTCTTATTTATAATAGTATTGTATAAAAATATCTATTTATGTTTATATATTATTTATATGGTTTATACATATGAAAATTCATCAATTTTACGAGAAGAAAAACTAATTTCAGTATCTTTGAAGTGGATAAAACAATATAGCCGCCTTAGAGGTGTTGGCTTTAGAGTGTCACCTTGATCATATTTAGAGAAGATAAAGGTTCCAAGACCTACAAATGAGATTATGGAAGGAATTCCGGCACAAATAGATGATTTAAAATATATTATTGTCTTGTCTGGTTTGGAAGACTAGTACATATGATTAGGTCAAAGTGAACCAACGGTAGAACAATGATCAGTACATGAAGTGACACATGACCCTACTAGCTTTGAAGCGAGCATTTTCCCTCAACCACCTACCTTACCTAATGTAATCAATTTTTTCATAACTCTTTATGCTAAATGTTAATCGAACAACTACTAATAAATTTATATTACTAAAATTATTCAGGGTTAAAATTTAGGTGATTTATGTTAGAACTTATAGATTTGTTTGTCTAATTTTAGAGTATTAATATTTTATGTTTTGAATATTATAAAATGCCTCAAAATATTTATTATAAGTATTTATTTAAAAAAAATATTCTAATTTATAATTATTTATTATTACATATTATTTTATGTCATTATAATTTCTCATAGTTTTATTAAGTTTTATATTTAGTATGTTTAACTTTTATTACATCATAATATTTCTTTTCAAAAAAATTCTTTGGATTTCTTATTTTCATTTTTCATAACATGATATACATGTTTTATGAAGTCTTACTATGATAAAAAATTCATTTAGGGCATTTAAATATCATTCATACATGATTTTTACTATTCCCACATAGACAAATTATTGTTCACCATGTATCCAATTTTTAACTACATAGTGGATTTGTGAACCACATAGCTGATTTTCCAAATTTAATTACCTTTTATATTTTAACCATAACATGGGATAAAGAACTCAAAATTGAGTGATTATTATTGAATCATAAATAAAATAAAACTATATACATTTCATTAAAAGACATAAAATTATGAATCAATATCTATCATGTCTTAAATTAGGTTAGAAGTCACTATATGTTTTTATTCTTAATTGTACATTTTTTAGAACTGTTTTACTACAATTTTTTTAATCATAAATTGAGCTATATAGGTTATATTAAGGTGATTATTTATTATTTACAAAGATAATGAAATTTTATAAATATAATTTAACTGGAAAATGGTGATTTTTCCTTCTATGATTTATTTTTTAAGTTTGAATTTTGTTAAGTTAATCTCCTTTCAAATTTTAGAAATTCGGATATGTGAATGTGGCTACATAATTCCATTACTTGAATTCGGATACATGATTTACCTACATGAATCGCTTACATCAATTTTCCTATGTCAATTCAACTATGTGAAAATTTCTTTCTAGGAGGGTTTTTAGCTACATAGATAAAAATAGCTACATTAAAAACACTTGTGTGAATTTTTCTACATAGTTCTAAAATTATACAAGAATTATTCTTTGTTTTACGTATTGTTTCATATTTTTACTTTTTACATGTTTGTTTAAGATAATTTAATTGTTCTAATGACATTATAAATTCATATTAATTACATAGAACCTATGTAATGTTTTTTTCTTTTTTTAAATATATTTTTATGAAGATCAAATGGTGTTCTATTTTTACTCATGAAACTTATAGATTGAAACTCAAAAAATCATTTTTATTATTTTATGTTGTTTTATTTTATTATATTAATTATAAATTAATATTATTTAACATTAAACTCATTTAAACTTGTGTTAATATTTTTAATACATTTTTATTATGTTTTTTAAATTCTCTACATGTTTAGTACTTGTTTTAAATGGAATATTATTGAATTTAGTATCCCAGATATAAATTTTCTATTTTTATGGGAATATCTATTGACCTATTCTTATGTAACTATTATAAATATTTTCATGTGATTATTTAAAAACAAAAATTAATCAGTCTCTATTGTTTTAAATTTCGGTTGTGAGTTGAGTGGTATTTGTGAAATGATAATTTATCTTTTTTGTCTCTATTTTGGATGATCCAGTTTACCATTTGTTTTATTTTGAATTCTTGATCCACTCTTAAATGTATTGAGTTTCTTTTTGTAAGGATTTTAAGCCTTAATTTTGTGTTATTGGAAAGTGACAGACTACTCTTGTGATACTTCTTCCATGAGAGCCTTTATAATTTTCAGGTGATACAATGTGAAGAGTGTAGTGGTGTTGATACTATGAAGTTTTATACATTATTTATATGTAGAACATTTCTCACTAATACTAGAAAATATATAAAGGTAAGAACAAAAAATTCTATGACTTTTTATACTACCTTTATGAGACAATCATGATGATTAAACACTCAAGAACAAGTACTTATGTTTTATTCTTCTTCTATCTATTTCTTTTTGGTTTCTTGAGTATATAACACTTATTACCATATCTCGCATAATTTCACTTTCACTTTATTATTTTTCATAAAAAATAATTCTCTATCATCAGTTTGTAGATCTCAGATTCTAAATTCAGTTTCATTCAAGTTTTTGACTCCCGGTATCCAATGTTGGGGTTTTAATTGGGTAATGACTCCCCATAAAAAAGGTAATTGTATTGGTTATTCTTACACTAAAAATAGTAGGTTTTAATCATGTTATGATTCCCATTCTAAAAGCATATTATTTCACAATGTATGTCTCTTCAAGTAGAGAGGTATAACCTTAGACTAGGTCTACTTTGGACTAAACTACTATAAAAAGAATTTTTCATTATTTCATTGATTTTATATTACTAATTAACTATGTTAATTACCATTGATAATTCATTTAGATAATTAATAAATATATCTAAATTGTTTATTATAGTATATTCACACTCCCTTTAGACCATTTTATATCACATATCCAACCAAAAAAATTGGTTTCAAAGCTGGTTTCTTTTGAAGTTTAGCCAATCCTTTTATAGTGTATGTTTGTTTTTTATTGTTATAAACTTTTCTTAGAGCTCACAATATAAGTAAAACATCTTTAATATGATAATGATCAATGTAAATGATGGATGGATTCACCATAAACCAACTCATTTTGATAAAAAGGACTATGGTTACTGGAAATACAGAATGGAGGCATGCCTCAAATAGCTAAGCATATAGCATTGTTCGATCGTGGAAAAAGTTACAAGCTACCAGAATATAGCCCGGATAATCTTATAGGAAATGATTATATTATATTTTTTTGAATTAAAAAGTATAATTTTTTAAGATTATATAAGTTACTCACCTTATATCATACAAGCTAATTAGAATTGAATTCAGAATGCTTCGAGTGGAGTACCAAGATTTCAAGATGGGTGAAGATGAAAGATTCAATCAAATGTTACACCAATTCACAAAGAATTTTAGTGGAGTTAATTACCTTAGAGAAAATTTGGAGAACCTTTTTCTTGTTGAAATATAATTAAGAGATCTACCCAAGAAATGGAATGTAAATAAGGTTGTGATCGATGAAAGAAAAAATTTCAAATAATAACAATAGATGAAATCAATCGGATAAATTATTAAACATGAACTTGAATTAAAAAATATAACAGAGGAGGATACATTAAAGAAGAAAGATATTTCTTTTAAATATCATATAAATGTTTCTCAAAACTATTTTAAATCTGAGGCATAGTAATATGACAAAGGATAAATAATGAATATAATAAAATGTATTTATAATTTTATAAAGATAAAGAAAAAAATCATTGAGTGGCCAAGTAAATATCAAAATAATGATTGAAAAGAAAATAAGGTTACTGCATATGGACTAGATGTAACATTCTATGGATGTATAAAGAAGGTACATATCAAACCTGACTATCCAAAGTTGAAGTAATAATTAAGAGATAAAAAATACAAGAAATAAATGAAACATGATTATCATGTTGGATGAATCTACACTAAAGAATCTAAATCAAGTGATGAATCTGGAAGAGAAAAAGAGTCAGTAATCTTATGTTTTATGGTGAAAATATAAATGAGTTTAGTAATGATTCTGGTTCTATTTATTATTATGTTAGTTATGGTTATATATTTTATGAGTTGTATAAAGAAAATGAAAAGTTGTAAAAATATGATTTAAGAGTTACTAAATTATAAAAGGAATTAAAATAAGAAAATATTAGGATTATCAAGGAGATTAATAAAGACAATAAAGATAATGATTCTCTTAAGTAATAAATAATAAATTCGTCTTCATGTTTTAAAGGTAATATCTGTTATTATTTTGAGTCTGTTCAAAAGGAAAATGATAATATTATAATGAAAATTGTAATATTGAAATATATTCTATTTACTTTTTTTCCAAGTAAAGGAAAAATATAAAAATATGGTAGTTATAAAAAAATCTAGTAAAGATAAAACTGGTTTTGGTTATATTAAATTGATTCCTAAGGTATAAAAGACTGATTTTGTTAAAAATTTTGTTAGAAATGTCTATTTTATTAAATTTTTTAAGTGTTGTTTATAAGGGAATTATGCTAGTGAATATTCTATTATAATTTCTAAATATATTATCCACACTATATATTTTATTTAAAAATATTTATCTACTTTATTATATTACAATAAATGTTTTAAACCTATTCGGGTACCTAAGATTTATATTTTTAATCCATTTGGACCCAAAAGAGTATGGGTACCAAAATTGTTCTCTACATAATTTATCATTTCAGGATAACTGCCTTAAGAATCTAAAGGACACATGGTACATGGATAGTGAATGTTCTTAACACAAGACCAGTAACCCATTAAATTTTCTCTCATATAAAAAATTTGATAGAGGCTCTATTACTTTTTAAGATAAATATAAATACAAGTTTAAGGGGTTTAGTGAAATAAGTATTTCTAATGTTGTTTTGATTTATAAAATTTTATACATTGTAGTTTTGAAAAATACCTTTACTAGTATTTCATAATTATGTGATGATGGTATGTATGTTAAATTTGAAGATAATAAATGTTTAATTTTTAACAATGAAAATGTTTCATTTTATACTAATATAAAAATGATATTTTTCTATTAATTTATCTGATCTATCTAATAAAAATGTTTTGTGTCTCAATGTTATAGAAACAGATGATGTTCTATTGAATATAATGCATGGACATGACCATTTCTAAATGGTACACAAATTATCCAAGCATGGACTTGTTCTATATTTACCTATGTTAATGGTAAGAAAATATTTTGTTTGTGATTCATGCTTAAAAGGTAAGAATCACAATGAATCTTTCAAATATATCAATCATGTTTTAACTTCTAGTCCTCTTGAATTGTTTCATCTTGATTTATTTGTTCCAATGAAAATAGCTAGTTTTAGTGGAAATAAATATTTTTTTGTTATTTTAATGATTTTAATATATTTACATGGGTTTATTTTATGTCTCGTAAGCATGAAGCCTTATCTAGATTTTTTTATTTTTATAATCTAGTTCAAAATATAAAAGTTTGTTTAATTCTATCTTTTAGAAGTGATTATGGAGGTGAATTTATTGATTTTAATTTTTAAAAATTGTTTAGAAATAATGTTTGGTCTTTAGTTGAACCTCCTACAGAAAATCATGCTATTGGATCTCAATATATTTTTAGAAATAAAATAGATGTATCTGGTTAAATTGTTAAAATTAAATCTAGACTTGTTTCTCAAGGTTATTGTTAAGAAGAAGTTATAAATTTTAGGAATGTTTTGTACATGTTTCTTATATTGAATCAATTATAGTTGTATTAGGTTTTTCTACTTTTTAAGGTTTTAAGGTATTTCAAATGGATATTAAAAGTTCATTTTTAAACTGTTTTATTTCTGAAGAAGTTTATGTTTCTCAACCCCCTGGTTTTGAAAATGGAAAATTTCTTAATCAAATTTTTTAATTATCAAAAGAAATATATGGTCTTAAACAATAACCCCATTCTTGTTATAATAAAATTACATTTTTTTGTTGAGAAATAATTTTAATAATGTTAAATTAGATCCTACTTTGTTTATCAAAATAATTTCAAATGATATTTTTATTGTTCAAGTTTATATTGATGATATTGTTTGGATAAAAAAATGATTTTATTTGTAAATAATTTTTTAACTTTATAGATAATGAATTTGATATGATTATTATGGGTGAAATTAAATTCTTGTTAATTCTTTAAATAAATCAAATAAATGATGGTATTTTCTTGAATCAATCTAAATATGATAAATATTTTGATAAACATTTGTGGTCTTGATTCTTGTAATACTTTCAAAAAACTTTTGAGTATTAATGGTATATTAGATTCTGATGTTTCCAGAAAATCTATTTATTCTAAATTATTTATAGGAATGATTTGAATTTTATTCTATTTAAATACTTCCAGACATGATATAATGTTTAGTGTTTTTATGCGCTAGATTTCAATCGGATCCTAATGAATCTCACTTAAATGTGGTTAAACTTATTATGAGATATGTAAAAGGAAAAAATAATATGTATTATTTTATTATAGAAAAAAATATTAATATAATTTATTAATCTGAATCTGAATTTGATAGATGTGGACTTTATAGAAAAAGTACCACAGGTATGTGTCATTTTGTCTATAAAAATTTTGTTTATTAGAGTTTAAGGAAAAAAATTCATTTCATTATATACTATTGAGAGTGAATATATTTTTGTTTGCATCATTTTGGTCTCAATAATTATGGATTAAACAAAATTTATCTGATTCATGTTTTAATTTTTAAAATATTCCTATTTATTATGATAATTTTTCTATTATTTCTATTTTGTAAAACCCATTACAACATTATCAAACTATGTATATTAACATGTGATTTCATTTTATTTGAGATTATGTTAATAAATGAGATATAATTTTTGAATATGTTCCAAATGAAAATCAACTTTTAAATAATTTTACTAAACCATTAGATTTTGCTGGATTTGTGAAAATAAAATTTAAAATTAGAATGTTGGAAATTTAGTTTAAAAATTATTATTTTTTCTTTTATTGAGGGGGATATTATTTTTATAATTTATATTTTTTTGATAAATTTAAAAAGGGGGGATAATTTTTAAAAAAATATGGTTTGTTTTGTAATGTCCAAAATGGGAGAGTTTGTTATAACTTGGATGTTTGTTTATCAAATTTTAGAGTATTAATATTTAATGTTTTGAATATTAAAAAAATCCTCACAATTTTTTTAATAATTTATTTTAAATATAATATTTTTATCTATAATTATATCTTATTATATATTATTTTACATAATTATAATTTATCATATCATTATTAAGTGTTATCTTTAGTATGTTTAACTTTTTATTACATCATAATCTTTATTTAATTAAAATTTCTTTAGATTTATTGTTTTGATTGTTCATAATATGATTTTTAATTTTAATGATGTCTTTAAAATCTAAATAAGTCATTTGGGACCATTAAATATCATTTAGATATGTTTTTTACTATTCCTATAAATCCAAATTATTGTTCACCACATAGCCAATTACTTAACCACATATCCAATTTGTGAACCACATAACTCATTTTCTAGATTTGGTTACCTTCTATATTTAGATCATAACATGGTCTACCAAACTCAGAATTGAGTGATTTTTTTTTAGTTAAAATATAATAAAATAATATACATTTAATTAAAATACATAAAAAACTAAATTGTTCTATATCATGTCGTAAATTAGATTATAATTCATTGTATGTTTTCAGTCTGGAGTTTGCAATTTTTCAGAAATTTTTTGGTATAGGTTTTTAATCATAACATGATATATAAAGGTCCAAATAAGTTGATTACTAATTATTTGGAAAGATAATAATATTTTTCAAATATAATTCAACTAGACTAAAAGTGTATTTTTTTTCTTTTATGAGGTCTGTTCTAAGTCCAAAATTTCTTAAGTCATACTATTTTTAGATTTCAAAAATTCAGATACATGAATTTGACTATGTGATTACCTTATATGAACTAGGCTACATGATTCCCCTACATGAATCACATATATAGATTCACCTACATCAATTCATCTATGTTAAAGTATCCAACATGGTGAATTTTTAACTATGTATAGAAATACAGCTACATGAAAAACACCTATGTGAATTTTCCTAGGTAATCTTAAAATTCTATAAGATTATGATCTGTTTTACATATTTCATCATATTTTTATTTTTTCATTTTCATTTCAAATATTTAAATTATTTTAATGACTTTATGAATTAATATTAATTATTTAGTACCTATGAAAAAAAATTATTTGTTTTAAACATATTTTTATGAAGATCAAAGGGTTTTTTATTTTCACACGTGAAACTTACAACATGAAATTCCAAAAAAAAATTATTATTTTATGTTGTTTTCTTTAATATACTGTTTCTAAATTATTATTATTTTACATTAAACTCATTCAAAATTGTTTTGGTATTTTTTATACAGTGTTATTATGTTTTTAAATTCGCTTCATGTTTACAAACTGTTTTAAATGGAATGATTTTGAATTTTTTATTTCAAATTAAAAAAAAAATTCATGGTTTATTTCATTGAATTATTATTATGGAACTATTTTAAATATATTTTATTTGATGATTTGAAGAAAATTTAAATCAAACTTCATTACTTTAAATTTCAATTGTGAGTTGAGCAATATCTGTGAAATGATAATTTCTCTCCTTTCTATCTCTTTCTAATAATAAGGTTTTATCATTTTTTGTATTTTTAATTCTATAAACTCTCTTGACTATTTTGAGTTTTTTTTAAATGAGTTCAAGACTTTTTGATGTGTGTTTGGAAAGTTAAATACTACTCGTGTGATACTTCTTCCATAGGATACATTATAATTTTTAATTGATACAGTGTGAAGAGTGCGGTGGTGTTGATATTGTGAAGTGTTTCACATTCTGCCAATGGGGAACATTTCTCACTACTATTGGAAGATATCTCAAGGGATAAAAAATTTATGAATTATTATACTTTCTTTATGAGACAAACAAGCTTATAAAACACTCAAAAACCAGTACCTATGTTTTATTATTCTTTTACCTATTTTGTTCTGGTTTCTTGAGCCTATAACACTTCTTACCATCTCTTATATTCTTTAACTTTCTCTTTGTGATTTTTCATAAAAATACATTCACTATATTCAGATTGTGAATCATGAATTCTAAAGTTAGTACTTTTCTAGTTGTGACTCCCAGTATATAAATTTAGGGTTGAAATTGGGTTATGACTCCCTTTAAAAAGTCAGATGGCATGGTTATTCTTCAACTAAAAAATCAGTTTGTAATCGGGTTATGATTTCTATTAAAAAATCATATTAGTTTATAATGTATCTCTAGATAAGTAAATAAGTATAAAAATATACTTGGTCCACTTTGGATTGAACTACTATAAAAAACATTCTTGAATTCTTTGTTTTATTTTCTACTGTTAACTAAATCTATTAATTAAATTTGATAATTAATTTAGATAACTAATCCATACCATTTAATTTTTTATTATGTTCTACTCACACCCCCCCCCCCTCAAGACTATATTTTATCTTCTATACGATCTAATAAATTATATATATCAAAACTCACCCCCCCCACTCTATACTATCTTTTATCGGCTATACGATGTAACAAATTATATCTGTCAATACTCACACATCATCTTATTATGAGGGGTATCGTAACATCCTAACCATGTTCCACATACTAGTACCCTAATACGATTTTCCATATGACATTTTGTTAGAACCCAGATCTTCTTTTTTGGTATGTTTTTCCTTTTCTGGTCGTTTTTAAGAAAAAGATGATAATCTAGAAATTTTCGAAGTACACGGCATGTACTTTATGAGTACACACTGTGTACTGTGATGCCGCCGGAGGCCATGTTCTGGTCATGTCATGGCTGCAAACATGTCCATGTAGGGGTGACATGGAGGTCGCCTAAAGCGGAGTACGGAAAAGGCAAGTACACATTGTGTACTTCAAAATTACATGTCGTTTACTTTCTTTTTTTCATTAAATGCATCGGGTCACGTCTAATCTTCAGAACACACTCCTTTTAGCTACCGTTTGACTGAGATCACCGTATGGCCACGGATCTTCGATTAGCCCCCGAGCATGCATCTGTCCACCAAATCATACACTATCTATTGTGTTGGAATCACATTGGTGATTTCTTCTTTCTCCCAGATCATCGTTTTCCAATTCCTCCTCTTTTCCAAGTTATCAGGGGTTGAATATTTTATATGTTTTCATAGATCTACGATGTTCTAACGTGATTCAAGCATTGAGGTTCAACTATATAGATCACCTAACTCTAAGTTAGGTGGTTTGTGCCTTTCCGTTCAAAGTCTTTGAGTATTATGTGAAAATTCCACCAATACCCTTGAACGGGGTATTGTGTGTTTACCATTTTACCCCTGTTGTTTTTCTTCCATGCTTATATTCCTGCGTAGAGGTTGAATGGATAAGAATAGGGTTGTTTTTCTATGCCTTGGATTTTTTTCCCATGCATGTTCTGTTTACGACCTTTTGGTCATGTTAGCTGGTTTGGCTACTTTTCCTATTTTCCATACCTATTGATGTATGATGGAGAGTTTGAATCCTAACATGCTTGATATGATATAGATTGTTTAGCCAAGTAGTTCTGTATGTTTACTTTGGCTGTATTGCATTTATATGTCATTATCCTACACAGGGCTGTGGGAACCAGGTGTAGTAGACTATAAGTAGAATTGACCAAGTGAGCTTCCTCAGAGAGTCATTGAGAATTAGGCTATAGGGGGATGGACTGTGTGAGCATCCTCATAGATCCTAGGATTACATTGGTCTATAAGGGGACTGACTGTGTGAGCTTCCTTAGAGATTCCTTGACTTCTTTAGACTATAAGGGAATAGACCATGTGAGCTTCCTCAGAGAGTCTTAGTTTTACTTGAATTATCTTGTTTTCCTTAGACTATAAGCGGAATTGACGGTGAGTGATTCCTCATAGAGTCTATGAAAAACCTAGGCTATAAGGGGAATTGACTATGTGAGCTTCCTCAGAGAGTCCTTGACCTTAGGGCTATAAGGAGAATTGACCGAGTGAGCTTCCTCAGAGAGTCTTAAATTTTTTTGTATGACCAAACCAGAGGGGTTAGGATGAGTGTAATTCCCAGAGGGTTGTTGGTACTTGTTAGGTATGACCAGAGGGGATGGATTTGAGTACTTCCCAGAGGATTACCTGTTTGTGCATAACTGTTTGTTAGTCGTTTCTTATTATTGTAACTGTGGATTATTTAATGTTCATCATGTTCATGTTTAATGCTTTCTATACTTTTACCTTCCATATATTCACTGACTGTTAGGCAGAGATCTTCAGGTGGTTTCCTAATGGGATTTAGTCTCACATCCTATTTGGGCCATGATTTTGGGCCCAAACTGATTATATTGTTTCAGGTATAGATAAGGGCAAGTGCCCTTCCACTTCAGGTACTTGAATTTCTAAGGAGCAGGAGAGAATAGTACCAATCCTAGGCTTGCGATGCTGAGGAGATGTTATCTTTTTCTTTTGTACTTGGTTTAGTACTTTTGTATTCATCATTGTGACTTGTTTGGTTGTTTTCCTAGACATATGTATCATGCATCATTTATTATGCATTGCTTCAGTTGTTCATTGTCTCAGTCTTCTGTTATTGTTTGTTTGTTACTTCCGCTGTATACTCTACAAATGAGGGCATTGTTTCCCCACTATCACACCTAAGGCCCTCGCTGCTAGTCGGCAGCCTCTGGCATTTGGGGAAATGTGCTTGAGGCCATGTGACCAACCGGGTATGGGGCGCCTTTGGGTGGCTTCCGGAACCGAGACGTTACAAAGTGGTATCAGAGGTATTCTTTCCTCTTTACTTACATTTTGGAGCCTATATCCATGGATAGGATGGAATAATTACTTGGTAATAAGCTGAGCCTGGGAGTAGCTAACCCGTGTACAGGGAAAAGCCAATCTACCTCGTTTAATTGCAATTTTTCTGGTTTTTAAATTATTACAGTTGATTGGATTTCACCTTGAGTGATTCACATGATTTTTGCTATTATGGTTGATGTTATTGAGGTTCTATTTATGTCTCAACCCGATGAGAGGAGGGTATGCCACCTCATGTATCATATAGGCACTTGCTAGAAATCACATGTCATGCATTTTTTCCATGTCATCTAGGATGAATTAGTGATTGCATGTTGTTGTGATAGATGATGTGTGAAATATGCATACTGTTGTGATAGTTTCCTTGACAGAAAAATCTGTTTTTTGATAGGGTATTGTTTTGTGTATAGATTTTCTTGAATGAACACCAAACTTTGGTTCTTGAGGTTTTATGGGCCCTAATGGACTGGAATTTGGTGGATCATCACCTTGTTGTCTTTTTATAACATGTATAAGATGCCAAGATTTTATTCGTGGGGAGTATGGGCCCTCGTAGATCGAAAGTTGGCACTTTTAATGCTCATTTCAATGTTTTTCTGGGCTCTGAAGTAGTTTCTAAGGCTTACTGTCTGGAAAAATATAGAATACACATCGTGTAGTTTTGACTACATGCCATGTGTTCTTCTGTTCGGGAAGAAAAAAAATTTCTTAAGTACATGTTGTGTACCATATGTACATGCCATGTAATATCTAACCGTGTCATAGGTCGTGTGGCAGAGACACGGGATGGGGAATTCCTTGTAGGAACCTGCCATGTTAGGATTTTACACACTGTGTAGTCTGACCCCAGTACCCGGTCGTGTCACGAACAACACAGGTCGAAGTTATCTTTTCACATACATGTCGTGTTAGGATTTTACACGCTGTGTAGTCTGACCTAGGTACCCGACCGTGTCACGAACAAAAATGGTCAATGTTATCCTTTCACATACACGCCATGTCTATCTGGAACACGTTGTGTTGTTTCAGTCGTGTGTCAGGCTGTGTCACTAACAACACGGGCCAGGTGAGGCTTGTTTAGTACACGCCATGTCTACCTTGAACATGTTGTGTAGTCTTGTATTAGGAGAGCTATGTAGCTTAACCGTGTAGAAGGACCTAGGCAAGGAAAGGGGATTCATGTAGACATCATGTTCTAGGACAACACGCTGTGTGTTTTGGGGTATTACACGACCATCTATGGTGGGATTACATGCCCATGTGAATGACTTGAGGGAACATTCCATGTAGGGGAAATACACACTGTGTAGTCATGTTTTTCTTAACTTGAATGATTTCTTTCCCTAGATTTCTTCTTGTGCCTTCAATATTCATTCCTTGATAATCTTGAATCTAAGTGTGTGTTTGACCTTATAGAGTCATGCCACCAAGACGTCCTCCGGTTGATTGCCAGTTGCAGGGTAGTGATTAGACGCCTGATATGGCTGATCAAGGACTTCCTATAGATCCACCTATTATTCCAGCCTTGGCACCATAAGTTATACCAGTCGCAGGCACCGATGCGCAGTTTAGGGAGGGTTTTTTTAGGATGATGCAGACTTTTTAGGGAGTGTTGCCACTTGCCCCATCGATGGAAGATTTGACTAGGGTTTTCAAGAAGCAGCATTCTCCCACCTTCTCAGCAGAAATAGGACCATAGGCTGCAGAGTCATGGCTTGAAGCCATGCTGACGATCTTTGAGCATCTCGAGGTACCTCTAGAGAGGAGGGTGAAGCTCACAACCTACATGCTCCGAGACTCCTCCAATAGGTGGTGGGATATCATCTCTCAGGAAACACGCCACCAGAATATGGCTTGGGAGGAGTGGTCATATGATGCCACGTTGCACGAGAGACCCGATGGAGTTCTGATCTTGTAGCAAGATGGGCCATCTCCAGCATTTCTTTCAGTTTTTCTCTCTAGAAGATGGAGACATGTGTTCTTCTATGACCCCGTGTTCGGGAGCATCACCCTCAGTTTCTCATCAGTCAGGGAACTAGAGTTATTCCAGCTATCCATGCCTAGGTGGAGGTTGTGGCTGGGGTAATCAGTCGCCAGTTCTTTAACAACAGCCGGGTGGATCAGCTCAGAGTGGTCAGGCAGGGTCACAGGGCCATGGAGCAGGTCAGACTTTTGCAGTAGAGCAAACTCAGCTAGAGAAGGATCCCGGACCCTCTACAGTTCGAGGTATGATCTTAGTAGCCTCAGTTTTATCTTATTCTCTTTTCTATATAGGAGATTCCCATATCTTTATCTATGTTTCTATTATGGAGAGCCTTGGGCTCTGCATCTTTTCTTCTGCTGGTATGTTGATGCTTGACACATTGTTGGGGACGAGAACATCTAGCGTAAGTCAGTGTAAGGAGTTCACTCTAGAGGTTAGTGGATGTCACTTATTATGGGACGTCTATGTCCTAGATATGATGAGCTATGATGTCATTCTCGGAATGGACTAGCTAGTTCCCTTTCAGGAAGTCATCGACTACTATTTCTGTATGGTGAGTTTCATATCACCATAGGGTGGATCCTTTCTTCGTAAGGGTGAGTGGGATGTCTAGGCGAGTAGAGTGGGACTAGAGCATCATGGTTTAGGATGAGTTATGGCCCAGATTACTAGTCTATATCTGGATGATCAAGGAACATCACATTTCGACTTTCCTTCAGTGGTGGATCATTTCAGAGATGTCTTTCCCGAGGACTTTTCAGGTTTGTCTCTAGACTGTGAGGTAGACTTTTCTATTGAGCTTGTGCCAAGGGTGGAACTGGCATTCATTCCTCCTTATAGGATGGACACACCTGAGTTGCAGGAGCTCAAGAAATAGTTGGAGGAGTTGCAGGAAAAGGGTTTCATTAGACCCAGTACTTCTCTTTGGGGTTCTCCTGTCCTATTTGTGAAGAAGGCAGACGGTAACCTTAGGATTTGTGTGGAATATCAGAAGATGAACCAGTTGATGGTCAAGATCTGAAATCCCTTGCTGAGGATTTATGATATCTTTGATCAGCTTCAAGGAGACCGAGTGTTCTTGAAGATTGAATTGAGGTCCAGTTATCATCAGTTGTGCGTTAGACCATCTGATATACCACTCACAGCATTCCTAAGTAGGTATGGTCTATATGAGTATATGGTTATGTCATTCGGTCTCACGAACGTGCCTGCAGTTTTCATAGTACTGATGAACCAAGTGTTCCATCCATACTTGGATTCCTTCGTGGTTGTTTTGTGGATGATATCTTGGTTTACTCTCACACTCAACACGACCAAGCTACCCATCTTGAGATCATTTTGAGTACACTGAGAGAGCATAAATTATATTCTAAGCTCTCAATGTGCCACTTTTGGATGAATCAGTTTCACTTCTTGGGTCATGTGATCTCAGAGACAGGCGTATCAGTAGACCTAGAGAACGTGAGAGCTATATTTTCTTGGGAGAAGCATAAGAACATCTTTAAGGTGCGGAGTTTTCTAGGGCTAGATGGATACTACAGACGTTTCATATAGAACTTCTCACACTTAGAATCACCACTTACAGGTCTGACTAAGAAGGGTGTGAAGCTCTTATGGTCAGCTTCTTGTGATTCAGCCTTTCAAAAGCTGAAGGGGAGGTTGACGTCAACACTGATACTAGTCTTGCTAGATCCGGGTAAGAGCTATACTTTTTACTATGATGCTTCAGGTATTGGGCTGGGAGTTGTGCTTATGTAGGGAGATGGAGTCATTTCGTATGGGTCTCGGCAGTTGTGTCCACATGAGAGTAATTACCTAACGCATGATCTAGATTTGGTATCTGTTGTTCATGTCTTGTGTTGTTGGAGACATTACCTTCTGGGGAGGAATTTTGTGGTTTTCACTGACCACAAAAGTCTCAAGTACATTTTCACTTAGCGTGATCTGAATTTGAGACAGCGAAGGTGGTTCAAGTATCTACAATCCTTTGATTTTGAGCTAGCATATACGCCTGGGAAAGGCAATGCAGTGGCAGATGCGTTGAGCAGGAGGACTCAGATACAGGCAGTTCAGGGGGTCAGCAGTGAGTGGCATCTTATGGCTCTGTACTCTGAGATTCATTTGGAGGTGAAAGACAGTCAGGGGTAGACTTTTCTTTCTTCTATAGCTACTACCTCTACACTTCTTGATCAGGTGCGAATGAGGCAGCTACCAGACTCAGAGGGCCTAGTCCTATGGGAGAGTGTGACAGGAGAGGACCTTATTCCTGGATAGACTATAGGTGAGGATGAGATCTTGCGTTTCTAGGGGCATGTATGGGTGCCAGAAAATATACGTGTGGAGCTGATGCAGGATTTTCATTCCTCATTTTGGGAAGTTCATCCAAGAGTCACCAAGATGTATCGTGATTTACACCATCAGTATTGGTGGCCAGGTATGAAGAGAGATGTTTCTGGATTTTTCATGAGGTTTTCTACTTGTCAGAAGGTGAAGGCATAGCATTAGCAACTAGAACATCTTTTACAGCAGTTACCCATTATTGAGTGGAAGTGGAATGACGTTGCGATGGATTTCATGAACTCTTTGCCAAGGTCTCCTCGAGGGAATGACGTAGTGTGGATTGTCATTGACAGGCTTATAAAGGTCGTCACTTCTTGCCGATCAAGGACACCTTCAGTGTTGTTGAGCTAGGATGGTTGTACATCTGAGAGGTTGTATGTCTACATGGAGTTCCACACTCCATTGTTTCAGACATGGATGCTCATTTTACTTCTTGGGTCTGGCAGGGGCTTTAGAAGGATTTGGGTACACAGGTACTTCTGATTACAGCATACCACCCCCAGATGGATTTCCAGTCCGAACGTATGATTCAGGTGCTTGAGGACATGCTCCGAGCATGCATTCTAGATTTTGGAGGTTCTTGGGAGAAGCATATACCCCTTGTGGAGTTTTCCTATAACAATAGTTTTCAAGAAACTATTCAGATGGAACCTTATGAGGCATTGTATGGTAGGCCATGTCGATCACCCTTATGTTGGATAGAGGTAGGAGATGTATCTTTTCTGGGACCTCTTCTTGTTCAGGAGACCATGGAGCAGATCGAGTTGATTCTAAAAAGGATGGCTACAGCACAATATCAACAGAAGTCTTATACTGATCAGAGGAGAAGACCTCTGGAGTTTGAGGTCGGGGATCAGGTTTTATTGTGTGTCACACCGAGGTTAGGACTCATGAGGATTAGGAGATAGGGCAAGCTTTCGCCAAGGTATGTCGGACCATTTGAGGTATTGGAGAGAGTTGGGCCGGTTGCCTATCGGTTGTAGTTACCTCAGAGGTACCAGGCTATGCATGATGTTTTTCACGTTTCTCAGATCTGAAGTTACTTTTTAGACCCACCTCATGTCTTTCAACCTGAGGAGGTTGAGCTCAAAGTGGATGCGTCGTTTGAAGAGCATCCTATCCGGATTGTGGATCGTAGTACAAAGGTTCTCTGTGGCCGGTTCGTTCCTCTAGTACGAGTGCTATGGAATCATGGGTTAGTATAGGGAAAGACTTGGGAGAGGGAGGCCGATGTACAATCTTAGTGGCTGGAGTTGTTCGGGGTTTCTTCTTCTACGAAGCACAACTAAAATTCAGGGATGAATTTTAAGGGGGAAGTTTGTAAGCACCCAAATCCTCTTTTCTGGTATGTTTTTCTTTTTCTGGTTGTTTTTAAGAAAAAGAGGAAAATCTGGAAATTTTCGAAGTACACGTCGTGTACTACGATGCTGCTGGAGGCCGTGTGCTGGCTGTGTCATGGCCGCACACACGGCCATATAGGGGTGACATGGAGGCCACCTAAAGCAGAGTATGAAAAAATTGAGTACGCGCCATGTACTTCAATAATACATGCAGTGTACTTTATTTTTTTCATTAAATGCACTAGAGTCACGTCTAATAACCAGAACGCACTCCTTTTAGGTCTTATTCAATCGAGAGCACCGTACGGCTGTGGATCTTTGACGAGCCCCTGAGCGTGCATCTGTCCTCAAAATCAGACATTGTCGGTTGCGTTGGAATTGCATCGGTGAGTTCTTCATTCTCAAAGAGCATTGTTTTCCAATTACTCCTCTTTTTTAAGTTATCTTGGGTTGAACGTTTTATACGTTTTTGTAGATCTACGACGTTCTAAGGCGATTCAAGCATTGAGGTTCAAGTCTATCGATCACCTAATGTCAAGGTAGGTAGTTTTTGCCTTTCCATTCAAAGTCTTTGAGTATTATGTGAAAATTCCACCAATACCCTTGAACGGGGTATTGCGTGTTTACTGTTTTACCCCTTTTGTTTTCCTTCCATACTTATATGCTTTTGTAGAGGTTGAATGGATAAGAATAGGGTTGTTTTGCTATGCCTTGGATGTTTTCCCCATTCATTTTCTGTTTACGACTATTTGGTCATGTTAGCTAGTTTGGCTACTTTGTCTGTTTTCCATACCTGTTGTTATAGGATAGAGAGTTTGAATCCTGACATGCTTGATATGATGTAGACTATTTAGACAAGTAGTTTTGTATATTTACTTTGGCCATATTACATTGTTATGTTGTTATCCTACACAGGTTAGTGAGAACAGGGTGTAGTAGACTATAAGGGGAATTGACCGAGTGAGCTTCCTCAGAGAGTCTTTGAGCATTAGGCTATAAGGGGATGGACTGTGTGAGCTTCCTCAGGGAGACTAGGATTACATTGGTCTATAAGGGGACTGACTATGTGATCTTCCTTAGATAGTCCTTAACTTATTTAGACTATAAGGGGATAGACCGTGTGAGCTTCCTCAGAGAGTCTTTGTTTTACTTGAATTACCTTATTTTCCTTTGACTATAAGAGGAATTGATGGTGAGTGCTTCCTCAGAGAGTCTATGAACGACCTGGGCTATAAGGGGAATTGACTGTGTGAGCTTCCTCAGAGAGTCCTTGACCTTGGGGATATAAGTGGAATTTACCGAGTGAGCTTCCTCAGAGAGTCCCTGACTACCTTAGACTATAAGGGGAATTGACCGAGTGAGCTTCCTCAGAGAGTCTTAAATTTTTCGTATTACCAAACCAGAGGGGTTAGGCTGAGTGTACTACCCAGAGGGTTGTTGGTACTTGTTAGTTAGGACTAGAGGGGATGGTCGTGAGTACTTCCCATAGGGTTACCTGTTTGTGGATAGCTTGTAACACCCCGAGATTTTATGAAAAATATTCTTTTTAATTTCATTAATGTCTTGTGTTGTACGATACACCAAAAGAAGCTTGCACAACACGCATCCTTGACTTGCCTTGCATTACACGCAATCACGACCTTCCTTGATAGCGTGTGTAGTATGCAATACCGAGTTTCACTAAACAACGATATGCTATTAAAATATTATTAAAACTAGCCGTTATGAATAGTAATAACCACCTTTTAAAATTTTAGAAATTTTATCTCTCATAATGGACTTCATTTTTGGATTCGGAGTATTGAATTTAGCCTAAGGTGAAATTTTGGTACTTTTCGGATAACTTTCATATTCTGATGAATAGTGAAAATTACTAAATTTTAATTAAAAACAAATTTTTTAATCGAAATAATTAGTAGTGATAAATTATTAATTTGAGTGGTTTAAAAGTATATTTAGAATATATTTTTACAATTTAATACAATTTTGTTCATTGGATGTAATTCTACATTTAAACCAGACATAAACAAGTGTCAATCTTTTGATAGGTATTATCTCTTAAGAACATGCTATTTGTTTTGACGACGGGAATTAATTTTTAAATTAATTAATGCAACTGATATGTTTTTTAATTTGGTAAAATAGACATCATTTTTGAGTTCATAATATCAAATATAGATTAGGCCTAATTTTTTTTATTTTTCTGAAAACTTTCAATTTTTGATGAATAGTGAAACCACTAAGTGGTAGTTAAAAAAACTGAATTTTTCATAAAACTTAATTTTACCGCTTCTGTGATTGAAATTTAGAAAATCTGAGACACACGGTTGATGTCAGTAAGTAAAATGTGGTTCAATGAGATGAAAATAATTTTTTGGTGAATAGTAACTTTTTACTTTTTTTTACCACGGTTAAAAGTAAATAGGGTAATTAAGGGTAAAAATGATATTATTATTACCCTAACACATGTCCTAATTCTATTGGACAAGTTTAATTCGACCAAAAACAACCTTATAAATAAAATATGACCATTTAGGCCCACTTGGATTAGATTAGGACATTTATTATTAATTTATTTAAAGAAGGGTTAAAATAGTTAAAAACATAGTTTAATAAGTAAATCATTTTTAATATGGGGTTATACATAAGATAAATTCGACTATAAATATTCATTAGAAATCCAAAACGATTTCCTACATAATGGTATTTTATTTGTAATTTTTAGACATTAAATAATTTAATTTATTTTTGACACAACGATGATGTAGTAATTGTCTTATTAATGAAATATTGACATAATTGATGTTATAAATACCCAAATAAATATAATTTGAGAATTTTTATGAATTCCACTAATTTTATAGGTTAATATGACATGTTATTATTTATTTAATTAACTTTTTTAGAACTAATAATTCTGTTATGATTTTTACAAAAATTAATTACTAAATAGTGTCAAAATTGACATAAAATAGTTTTTAAAACAAATATTATATTATTAATTGTTATTTTATTCCTAAAAATCTAAGGTTCGTCCAAATGACTTAGATAAGGTTATATATATTAATAATAAACAACTTGGGGTTCGTTTGGCTTGATATAGTAAGTTTATTAACCTTATAGTGTAAGAAAACAAGAAGACACGGTAAATGTAAAATTATCTAACTTAAAGTTAAATATAAATTATAAGGTTAAAATAGGAACCTAAACTTGTCTAAATTCTATTGTATGAGATTATTTCGACCCATCCCCACCTTAGCTTCTAAATAAATCAATTTTGAGCTATTTAAAACCAAATATGACTTTATAATAAAATAATATTTTTAGTTTTCCAAAGGAGCCCCTCTCCTCCCTTATAAAAGGGCACCTCCTCCCTCTCTTCCTCACACCACATTGAGCCTTCAATCTCGGCCAACCCCTGAAAATTTCTTCTCTCCACTTCCCTAGAAACATCCTATAGGTTCTGGTCTTCTTCAAAGACCCATTTTAGTGCCCTAAAAGGAGGTCTCAAAGAAGCACTTCAAAGAAGAGGTAATGTCTATTACCGATTCTTTCATCTTTATTTCTTCTTCCACTTCTTCTTATTTAGTTGTTTCATTATGAAGTAATAACATCAGTATCACTCATATACTTATATGTTATTATAAGTATGAAACAACCCTATTTCACCATCTATCCATCCTACGGAAAAAGAAATCACCGCGCGTGCGTACGTACGGAATACTGTCTCCACGCCATGGTGTAATCTATTTTCCACCACCACCTTACTTGTATGGGTATAATGGTGTAAATAATGACTATATATGACTATTATAAAGTGATACTGATTATGAAATAGTATAAATACACTCCAATACAATTCCACGATCATAGGAACGATATCATCACTAGTGCGTGCGTACGGAATACCGTCTCCACGATGTGATGCGACTCGTTATACATGATCTTCATTTAATAATGATTATATAAATGAATTGAATGAATGAATATGATATATATTACACTAATACCATTCTGGAAACTAGGTATCTATAACCTAAAGATAAGAATAAGAATTTATTCGACAAAACACGCATAAGAACAAAAAGTTATAAACACCCGAATAACAAGTAGCAATGAAATATTACTACTAAGAAGCTAAGAATATGACCAAATATGATATCATAAAAATATTTATGATTTTGGAATAAGTCAATAACATTATTTAAATCATTATACAGGAGGTTCGGACACGTACAAAGCATATCGTACCTAAGGTAAGGGAAATATCACAATCTCATTTTTAACCGAGATTGTTTATACTTTGGCATTTACTAGGGTGTATTTTATCATCCACATCCATGTTTCCTAGATATTTAATATTATTTACATTCACCTATAATTTTTTAAATCCTATTTTACCCTTCGGTGAGTTTTTAGTAAATGGTATGAAAGGAATCTTTTGTCGTTTTTCATACGAGGTACTTTTTGACTTTTCCAACAAAAGTACGAGAAGAATGTTTTTTTTAACTTACACGGCATGAATGGATTTTTAAAACATTATTTCCAAGAAGCTTCCTTTAAAAGTTTTCAAGTTTATCTTTAATCAACTTCTTTTAGTTTAGAATTTTATGACTTGTTAATAAAGGAAAAGTATTTTTGAAGTAGAAAGGATATTTTCCTCAAGAATGGAGTTCAAGTGTTTTATCAAAATTATTTTCCATCTAAGATAATAAAGGGTTCTGTTTCTATCCCTATTATTACATGGATTTGATTATTTTGTGATGGAAATATTTTTATGAATTCCTTTATCCTATATGAATTGTTTTATGATGTCATGATGTTTGAGATTCCCATTTTTATTACATGGGTTATGCAATGATGTATGATTTATGATTTTGTGGCACACATAAGAATGGTATCATTATGAGATGGGTGGGACCTATATCTCCCTCCAATGCATTGGGTAAATATTTTATATCTCATGAGAAATACATTCCTGGAATGGTAGGTTATACCGGTTCAGTGAAACAGGACTGAAACAAGGGTGACTCTGTTCAGAAATAGACTTTGTCCACTAAGATAGTCTTGGCAATGAGTCTTGACTAATAAGATATGATTCTCTATGATTATGTGTGTATTCCACAAAGTTTCATGTTTTAAGTTATGATTATTGGAATTTCATTTCACTACTATGATTTATCCCATGTTATGAAATTATGATCTCTTTTGCAGGTTAAGATTTCCAAAAGATATGTTCTTATGAATATGATGTGATTGATATTTCTTTTGTTTACCCTTACTGAGAATTTGAGCTCACCATTTTATGTTTTCTTTTCCCCAGGATATAAAGAATGATTTAGGTTTTAAAAAAAAGAAGATCTTTATGGTAGATGTTGAAGATCTTTCACCACAATTAGAAGATTATATTCCGAGTTTCCAAAGACACTAAACTATTACGGTCCTTGTGTGTGTGTTTTTGTTATGTAATATGTATTCTAAAAAAGTAATGTAATGTCTATGTACGTCAAGATTCGGGTCTTTACAGTTGGTATCAGAGGAAAGGTTTAGTCAACCTTTGGAAACTAGGATGCGAAAACGTTAGTGAGATCCCTAGAGATATTTCTAAGATATGTCTAGGGATGTCTCTAAGGTTAAGTATACGTATAGGTTATATTCCTAGAATTGCGATAACGATCTTAGAATTTAACCTAAGATGCTAGATATTGAGGATACTCCCCCTTTACTATGTTGTTTTCTCTAGCATGATTTTTGCCTCTCATAGAATTCTTTTTGTGTTTTAGTAAATGGAGGGAACCAGAAGGAATTCGGTTAACATTGAATCCAATGAACAAATTGGTGACTATGAGCAACAAAATTGTGTAATTCCTAGAGAGAAAGATATTGTGATTATGCTGAATCAGTCATTGTGATATATGATTAACAAGGTGAAATTTAGTGGTATGCCTAATTCATCAAAGAAGAGGAAGATAAACTATTATACATGTTCGCATGTTGAGGAGCATAAAGAAAGGAAGATTGAGATCTCTAAAGAAGGGAAGAAGAACCTTGAGGAATACCTCAAATGGAGGGACCGATGTTATCTGTGTGGAGAAAAGGGTCATAGAGTGACAGACTGTTATGGAGTTCAATGTCTTATTTGTGGAGAACATGGGCATTACCCAACTCAATGCCCTGACCTAAAAAATTACTTCTAAATCAAGGAAGGACTTATTCCAGGACAATCATTGAAGTGGATGGACTGAAGTGTTTATGTATTGGTATTCAAGAATAATGTTGTTGAGGTACTTTTATGGTGTATTGGAATATTTATGTATTGGTCTATTGTGGTTTTCAATAATTTTAAGGTACCGGTAACCATGAAAAGTGATTCAAATATTTTGGAAAGTAGATGATATGCGCATAATGAAGGGATAAGGAGAAAATGAAATGTTTGACAGTATTCATGAGCTCATGATTAATATAAGGACTAAGTGATATCATGGTTTGAGTATATAGAATTTTGAGGATTTTGGTATGTGGAAGGTGTTAACTTTTAACTGCATTCATGTTTTCACTAAGGTTCAATGGGTATTCAATAGAATACATGATTAAGGCCTTTGAATGTTTGGAATGTGACCAACAAGACATATCTTATGATATATGGGGATCAACGATGGTATTAAATCTCTGGTAATCGTTTTCACTATATTATGAGAGTGGAATGCAGTATTATGGATAAGCCTAAAGATTGGAATGGATTATGTTGGACATAAGTTAGTATTATTTAAGGATAGAACTTTTGATATTATATAGTTTTAGAAAAAGGAAAACCCACAGGACGGGCGATAGCCCATCGCGTCGGACAAGGCCATGGGAATCGAACCCACAACCGAAGTGCGACTGGCCTTTATCGCCTACCACTGGCCTACAGGAAGTCCCTGTTTAGTAGAAACTAGGTTTATTATATTAAGCAGTATGATATATGAAGTATAAGTCCATTTTAGGAACCATATATCATTAATCTCACTATAGATGGACTTATGTATTTTTTTGATAACTTTTCTAACCTTTTCTTTGAGACAGATGGAATGACCCATCATTCTATCACATGATCTGCTAACACATCACGAATGAAAAATTCAACTTCATTTCTTTAAGAGATGAATTGGAAATTGTCCAAATAACGACCAACGGTGAGACTATACCAAAATCACGAAAGTATTTCTTCTAATTCCAATTTCATCAACTTTAGGGAAACGATCTTGAAAAGCAAAAATGTTGACCTAGTGCTCTTATATCTGATGAATCAGATGGTACCTTAGATCGTCACAAATTTATGGATTTTTGATTGTTGGCTTTTCCATAGTTATGTCCTCTACCACTCTCCATCAGAACTTGATGGCTAGATTTTTCTTCCATATCCATATTTTCACCTATGTTCTCCTATGTGGAAACCCAGTGATTAGTTTATTTGGGTAACCGTTACGTTTCATACTTTTGTTTTTAAATATTGGTTTTGGTATTCCATTTTACGATGTGGGTTTCTATTAAAAAAACTTTCGAGTAGTAAACCATTTATAACCCCAACGAATTTCGAGGGCGAAATTCATTTTAAGGGGGGTAGAATGTAACACCCCGAGATTTTATGAAAAATATTCTTTTTAATTTCATTAATGTCTTGTGTTGTATGCTACACCAAAAGAAGCTTACACAACACACATCCTTGACTTGCCTTGCATTACACATAATCACGACCTTCCTCGATAGCGTGTATAGTACGTAATACCGAGTTTCACTAAACAACGATATGCTATTAAAATATTATTAAAACTAGCCCTTATGAATAGTAATTATCACCTTTTAAAATTTTAGAAATTTTATCTCTCAAAATGGACTTCATTTTTGGATTCTGAGTATCGAATTTAGCCTAAGGTGAAATTTTGGTACTTTTCGGATAACTTTCATATTCTGATGAATAGTGAAAATTACTAAATTTTAATTAAAAACAACTTTTTTAATCGAAATAATTAGTAGTGATAAATTATTAATTTGAGTGGTTTTAAAGTATATTTATAATATATTTTTACAATTTAATACAATGTTGGTCATTGGATGTAATTCTACATTTAAACCAGACATAAACAAGTGTCAATCTTTTGATAGTTATTATCTCTTAAGAACACGCTATTTATTTTGAGGACGGGAATTAATTTTTAAATTAATTAATGCAACTGATATGTTTTGAATTTGGTAAAATAGTCATCATTTTTGAGTTCATAATATCAAATATATCTTAGGCCTAATTTTTGGTATTTTTTTGAAAACTTTCAGTTTTTTATGAATAGTGAAACCACTAGGTGGTAGTTAAAAAAACTGAATTTTTCATAAAACTTAATTTTACCGCTTCTGTGAGTGGAATTTCGAAAATCCGAGACACACGGTTGATGTCAGTAAGTAAAATGTGGTTCAATGAGATGAAAATAATTTTTTGGTGAATAGTAACTTTTTACTTTTTTTTACCACGGTTAAAAGTAAATAGGGTAATTAAGGGTAAAAATGATATTATTATTACCCTAAAACATGTCCTAATTCTATTGGAAAAGTTTAATTCGACCAAAAACAACCTTAGGAATAAAAGATGACCATTTAGACCCACTTGGATTAGATTAGGACATTTATTAGTAATTTATTTAAATAAGGGTTAAAATAGTTAAAATCAAAGTTCAATAAGTAAATCATTTTTAATATGGGGTTATACATAAGATAAATTCGACTATAAATATTCATTATAAATATAAAAGGATTTCCTACATAATGGTTTTTTATTTGTAATTTTTAGACATTAAATAATTTAATTTATTTATGACACAACGATGATGCAGTAATTATCTTATTAATGAAATATTGACATAATTGATGTTATAAATACCCAAATAAATATAATTTGAGACTTTTTATGAATTACACTAATTTTATATTTTTATATGACATGTTAGTATTGATTTAATTAACTTTTTTCGAACTAATCATTCTGTTATGATTTTCACAAAAATCAATTACTAAATGGTGTCAAAATTGACATAAAATAGTTTTTAAAACAAATATTATATTATTAATTGTTATTTTATTCCTAAAAATATAAGGTTAGGCCAAATGACTTAGATAATATTATATATATTAATAATAAACAACTTGGGGTTCGTTTGGCTTGATATAGTAAGTTTATTAACCTTATAGTGTAAGAAAACAAGAAGACACGGTAAATGTACAATTATCTAACTTAAAGTTAAATATAAATTATAAGGTTAAAATAGGAACCTAAACTTGTCTAAATTCTATTGGATGAGATGATTTAGACCCATCCCCACCTTAGATTCGAAATAAATCAATTTGGAGCTATTTAAAACCGAATATGACTTTATAATAAAATAATATTTTTAGTTTTCCAAAGGAGCCCCTCTCCTCCCTTATAAAAGGGAACCTCCTCCCTCTCTTCCTCACACCACATTGAGCCTTAAAGCTCGGCCAAACCCTGCCAATTTTTTCTCTCCACTTACCTAGAAACATCCTAGAGGTTCTGGTCTTCTTCAAAGACCCATTTTAGTGCCCTAAAAGGATGTCTCAAAGAAGCACTTCAAAGAAGAGGTAATGTCTGTTACCGATTCTTTCATCTTTATTTATTCTTCCACTTATTCTTATTTAGTTGTTTCATTATGAAGTAATAACATAAGTATCACTCATATACTGATATTTTATTATAAGTATGAAACAACCCTATTTCACCATCTATCCATCCTACATAAAAATAAATCACCGCGCGTGCGTACGTACGGAATATCGTCTCCACGCCGTGGTGTAATCTATTTTCCACCACCACCTTACTTGGATGGGTATAATGGTGTAAATAATGACTATATATGACTATTATAAAGTGATACGGATTCTGAAATAGTATACATACACTCCAATACAATTCCACGATCATAGGAATGATATCATCACTCGTGCGTACGTACGGAATACCGTCTCCACGATATGATGCGACTCGTTCTACATGATCTTCATTTCATAATGATTATATAAATTAATTGAATGAATTAATATGATATATATTACACTAATAACATTATGTAAATTAGGTATCTATAACCTAAAGATAAGAATAAGAATTTATTCGACAAAACACGCATAAGAACAAAGAGTTATAAACACCCGAATAACAAGTAGAAATGATATATTACTACTAAGAAGCTAAGAATATGACAAAAATATGATATCATAAAAATATTTGTGATTCTGGAATAAGTCAATAACATTATTTAAATCATTATACAGGAGGTTCGGACACGTACAAATCATATCGGACCTAAGGTAAGGGAAATATCACAATCTCATTTTTAACCGAGATTGTTTATACTTTGGCATTTACTAGGGTGTATTTTATCATCCACATCCATGTTTCCTCGATATGTAATATTATTTCCATTCAACTAGAATTTTTTAAATCCTATTTTACCCTTCGGTGAGTTTTTAGTAAAAGATATGAAAGGAATCTTTTGTCGTTTTTCGTACGAGGTACTTTTTGACTTTTCCGACAAAAGTATGAGAAGAATGTTTTTTTAACTTATACGGCATGAATGGATTTTTAAAACATTATTTCCAAGAAACTTCCTTTACAAGTTTTCAAGTTTATTTCTAATCAACTTCTTTTAGTTTAGAATTGTATGACTTATTAAGAAAGGAAAAGTATTTTTGAAGTAGAAAGGATATTTTCCTCAAGAATGGAGTTCAAGTGTTTTATCAAAATTATTTTCCATCTAAGAAAATAAAGGGTTCTATTTCTATACCTATTATTACATGGATTTGATTATGTTGTGATGGAAATATTTTTATGAATTCCTTTATCCTATATGAATTGTTTTATGATGTCATGATGTTTGAGATTCCCATTTTTATTACATGGGTTATGCAATGATGTATGATTTATGATTTTGTGGCACACATAAGAATGGTATCATTATGAGATGGGTGGGACCTATATCTCCCTCCAATTCATTGGTTAAAGATTTTATATCTCAAGAGATAGACATGGCTAGAATGGTAGGTTATACCGGTTCAGTGAAATAGGACTGAAACGAGGGTGACTCGGTTCAGAAATGGACTTTGTCCACTAAGATAGTCTTGGCAATGAGTCTTGACTAATAAGATATGATTCTCTATGATTATGTGTGTATGCCACAAAGTTTCATGTTTTAAGTTATGATTATTGGGATTTCATTTCACTACTATGATTTATCCCATGTTATGAAATTATGATCTCTTTTGCAGGTTAAGATTTCCAAAAGATATGTTCTTATGAATATGATGTGATTGATATTTCTTTTGTTTACCCTTACTGAGCATTTGATCTCACCCTTTTATGTTTTCTTTTCCCCAGGATATAAAGAAGGATTTAGGTTTTAAAAAAAAAGAATACCTTTATGGGAGATGTTGAAGATCTTTCACCACGATTAGAAGATTATATTCCGAGTTTCCAAATACATTAAACTATTACGATCCTTGTGTGTGTTTTTGTTATGTACTAAGTATTCCACAAAAGTAATGTAATGTCTATGTACGTCAAGCTTCGGGTCTTTACATAGCTTCTTTTTAGACATTGCTTGTTATTGTAACTGTGGATTGTTTATTGTTCAACATGTTCCCGTTTACTACTTTCTGTACTTTTACCTGCCATATATTCACTGACTATTAGGCATAGATCTTCGGGTGGTTTCCTACTAGGATTTAGTCACACACCCTTTTTAGCCATGCTTTTGGGCCCAAACAGATTATATTGTTGTAGGTATAGATAAGGGAAATCACCCTTCCACTTCAGGTACTTGACTTGCTAAGGAGATGGAGAGCATGGGACCAAGCCTAGGCTTGCGATGCTGAGGAGATGTTATCTTTTTCTTTTGTGCTTGGTTCAGTACTATATTATTCATTATTGTGACTTGTTTGACTATTTTTCTAGACATATGTATGATGCATCATTTATTATGCATTGCTCCAATTGTTCATTGTCTCAATCTTCCGCTATTGTTTGTTTGTTACTTTTGTTGTGTAGTCTACCAATGAGGGCATAGTTTCCCCACTATCACACCTAAGGCCCTCAATCCTAGTTGGAAGCCTCTGGAATTTGGGTAAATACACTTGAGTCCATGTGACCAACCGGGTACGGGGCACCTCTAGGTGGCTTTCGGAACCGGGACGTTACACATTTGGTTCACCTCCCCGTACACCAAAGGCTACTGACTAGCAGTGAGGGTCTAATATGTAACATGGGGAGACTATACCCTATTTATAAAATAATTACAATAATGGAAATCAATATATAAATAACCAAGATAAGACAATGACCAATAATCAACCATAATCAATATAATACCAAGCATCACATGATGAATCCCAAACATGAAAAATGACCATAAACTAAAGAAGTAAATATGTCATTCCATACAAGTGTCAAGTGTCTAATGAAAACCCAAAGTAAAGACAAACTGAAAACTCCCAAGAGGGTCCTAACATCATATCGTGTTCCCTCTTCAATGCTTCATCCCAAATCCCAACTCATCTATCTAATATAGGGCTCTTTCCCTTATCTTGTCATGTAAACATGAAGTCTATTATGCTACCAATCACGCAGCCCGAGTAGGGTGTGATTACAACTCAATAGGCTACAACCAACAACATCTAAAGAAATGTCCACTCTATAATAGTACATGGAATTGCATAAATAATAAAGAACAAATAAAAAAATTAAACAGGCTTCACATTTATTATTCTTTAATCAACCACCTAGGCCCATGGGTTCACGTTGATACCCAAACCAATCATACTAACTTCAGCCCATGCCATATTCTAATCCATACACCATAGGGATATCACAATTCATTATTTTAATGGGATTTAATTATTCATTTAATTCCAATTTTACTTTTGTTACCTTAGATAATCATTTCAGGCACCAATTCACATACACGCAATGGGGTCCAAGAGCAGTAGTTTGACACGTCATGGGTATTTAAAGCAGTATTCCCTGACCCATAACTTATTTATCAATCATATATATCACAATTATACATTAATACAATGGGGACCTAGATAATTATTCTAGAACCCCATGGGTATTTGGGGCAGAAGTATTTATCCCAATAACTCATTGATCAATCATTCACAAATATCATATATCATGGTTCCACATTCATAACTCATTTATCAACCATTTTCATCATGGTGTACCAATTAATTTATCAAACACAACCATGGTTCTTCCATTGTATCATAAAAAACATAAAATAATTACTCATTAATCCATTTTTCAACATTTATTTCACAACATATTAAAGATTCAAGTTTAATCTATTCAACCCTTTAAATCCCATTATCAGTCCTGCATCAAGGATTTAATTCAATTCCATACACACATTATTCCCATTTTCACATTTCATAAATATCATTCAAGTGTAATTGGAACACACCATGGGTTTTCATCAAGTTAGTCCCATCATCTCCAATGATTCTAATGGGAGCCTTGAAGGGTCTTATAATTTCATGGATTTACGCTCACATTTTTAATTTAAAATCAATTAAAAAACATGTAAATGAAATTTAAAAATTACATACACATAATTATAATAAATACCATGTTAATTAGAAATTATACTACCTCCCTCAAGATAATTTATGAACACTCTCCAAACCATATCCCTCAATTTGACGTAGAATGGTCAAATTTACAATGGTGGAGGAGATATAGGATCAAAAACTAGGATTGAGATCTAATTAAATTATTTCATTAAAACCTTTTTCTAACCCATAAAAAATGGAGTAAAATAATCCATCTAAAAGGGTATATTAGGATATAATAGAGAGTAACATTAAACAAGGAAGATAATCTCTTACTGAAGAGCATATCTTCTTCCACCAGACCTTTCATTCACAAAGTAATGAGTTCGAGGAGCCTTAGAACCATCTCTAGAACCTCAAAAAATGATTGAAATAATTTTAGGTTGAAATATGGTGATTAATGATATAAATTGGTGGTTTGTTAATTTTTAAATAAAATTTAGGGGGTTTAAAAACCCACATGCATGATTTCCTAGGCAGGCCCCATGCTTTGAAAAACCATGTACCCAAATAATTTGGCCATACCGTGTGGGGTTCACGGTTACTCCTAGGTGAGTGAATGGTTTTATAAAATTTGATCCAAACATGAAAACCCCCTATATTATAGGGTAAATTTTTTGGGTAGGGTGGCCAAATGATTTGACCAAACTGTGTTCCCCCTTCCTGTGGCTCAAAAGGGAGTGCACAGTTTCCTAGGGAAAACTGTACAGTTTTCCATAACTATGCACCAACCATGCATAGCCCCATTGGCTTCCAAAATTATTAAAATTCACCTAAAATTAACCCAAAGTAAGACCCAACCAAGGTATCACCAAAAAAGGGATAAATGAATACATAAAAATGAGCATGATAAGCCTTAATAAAGGTCATGATCTTTCAATATCATCACCTTATAATAGCTCATCCTAGATATGTACTCCCAAGTGTCACAAAGATTATAAGTTAAAAAGTTTGTCCCACTCGGATAGAATATATTATTACCTCTATAATGTTTCCTCCTGAATATATCCATTCTTACATAGCACTTGAACCAAGAATATAGTCTTTCCCTACAACACATTCTCATTGTGGTCCACAACACAAATCGGATGCTCCTTAAAGGAAGCATCAGCCTCAAGATCAAAATCATCAACATTTATCACATGATAATGGTAGGGGTGATACTAATGAATATATGACACATGAAAAATATCGTGTATAGAATTATAACTATATGTAAAATTCAATCAGTACACCACTAGTCTGATTCTCTTCACAATTTCAAATGGTCTGACAAACTAGGGTGCTAACTTTCCATGCCTCTGAATCCAATGATGACCCAATCTCAGTGAAAACTGAAGGAATAAATGATCACCCACTATGAACTTAGGGGTTTAATGATTTCAATAATCATAAAACGTTTTCCTACTCTGATCCATAGTCATGAGCTTCTAAATCAAATAAACCTATTATGATGTCTCCTGTATGAGATTCGGTCCCACCAACTCTGACTCACCTGCCTCCATCCAGTATAGAGATGATCTACATTTAATACCAAAAAGAGCCTCATTTGGATCCATCTAAATAGTTTTTTGATAATTATTATTATAGGATAACTCTATGAGTGTTAATTTCTTCTCTTAAGATCCACAAAAATCTTGGACAGATTCTAACACTTGAATAGTATGCTCTAATTGATCACCTGTTTTTTGGTGAAAGGACATACTCAGAATCACCTACGTACCAAGTAACTTATAAAATTATTTCCAAAATTTTGATTTAAAATTTGATTCATGATCTAAAACTATGCTTTGTGGAACCCTCTTCAAACAGACTATCTTCTGAACATACATATCCCCAAATTGATAAACTATGAAAGTATCCCAGATTATCATGAAATGGGATACAATTATAAATCGATCTATAATCACCCATATAATTTAATTCTTATTAGGAATCCTTAAAAGACCTACAAAAAAATATATGGTAACATTGTCTCACTTCCATTATAGAATGAGAGATAACTGTAATAAAAAACTATGCTTCCCCTTCACCTACTGACAGGTGTAGCATCTTTTCATGAAATCTTTAATTTCCTTTTTCATGCTCAGACACTAATACTATTGACGTAGGTCATGGTACATTTTGTTCAAACTAGGATGCACCACCCACTCCAAGTCATGAAACTCACACATCATCTCCTCTCACATACATGTAGGCATAACAACATGGACCTAGACATAGATGGTCTCATCCTCATCTATTGTCCAATTAGAAGGTGACTCACCACCTTCAATTATTTACATCAAGGCCAAACACTGTGGATCCTCATACTTCCTCCCCTTGATCCATCTCATAAGTTTCAAATCTACTAATAATAATATGAGGTTCATATGCTCTTGAACCTCCTGAACCTCAATGCGCATATCATCCAGTAAAGTCATCATCTTCCACTTAGAAATAGACTTCTGGACTGTATGAGACTATATATTCTAGCTCAAAGCATCAGCAATACTATTTACCTTCCTCAGTTTATAGGCTTGATCAAAATCAAACATATACATATAATCAAACCATATATACTATTTGAGGTTCAAATATCACTATGAAAAGATATAGTTTAATATTTTGTGGTTGGTATACAAAGTAAAAAAATTTCCCAACAGGTAATGATGCCACCACTTTTAGAAATAAACCACCACGGGTAACTAAATATTTTGAATAAGTTCATTATGTTCATGTGGCCTTAACTATTATGACCCATACACCACAACTCAATCTCCCTAAATCAACACTACCCTAAACCCAATCCTAGACACCTTAAAAAACAAGATATAATCCTCACCCATCTCATGTAGGATCAAAATTGGTGTAGTGGTCAAATGTTTCTTCCACTCCTGGAAATTATTCTCACATTATCTAGACCATTATTACTTGATTACCTTTGTGGTCATGCTTGAAATTTTTTCTTCTAAATGGGGAACATCTTGGATGAATCTCCAATAATAACCTTCAAAACCTATAAAGCTTCAGATATCAATAACATTTTTAGGATTCTCCCAAGAAACCAATGCCTATAATTTCTCTAGGTCCACTAACACACCTTCCTCAAAGATGATGTTACCCAAGAAATGTACCCATCCAATCTATAATTTGGATTTAGATAGCTTGGTATATAGCCAATTCTCTCTCAGTGTACTCCGGATGATTCCAATATATTGGACATGATTGTCATGAGTATTGGAGTACAACAAGATTTAATCCAAAAAACAACCAAAAAATGATCCAGGTACGGGTGAAAGATTTGTTTCATCAAGTACATAAAAAAATTTGGAGCATTTGTAAGCCCGAACAGCATCACAACGAGTTCTTATAGGTTATACATACTTCTGAAAGTATTATGTGGTAAATTTGGAGAATTTGTAAGCCCGAACCGCATCACAACGAGTTCTTATAGGTTATACATACTTCTGAAATTATTATGTGGTACATTAGGGTGTATAAATATCAACTGATGATACCCCAATCTCAAGTCAATCTTGGGTAACACACAATAACCCCTTAGATGGTCAAAGAGATCATCGATATACAAAAGAGGATACTGGTTCTTAACTATTATCTGGTTCAAATTTCAATAATCGACTAAAAGAAACATCTCTTCAGCCTTATTATCAAAAAAACCAAGGAAACCCAAGGAATCATACTCAGATGAATAAATCCCTTATCCATCAATTATTATAGATGAGTCTTAAGCTCTTAGAGATCCATTGGTGACATTTGGTAAGGTGTAATAGAAATTTCTTTATCTCCTGGTATGAGCTCAATTGTAAACTCAATATCTATCTCAAGTGGAATACCGAAGAAGTCCTTATGTAACATGTACTGTAGCCAGTATACCCGAGGTGGAAAGAAATCCTGCTTTACACCCTCATCATATAACAAAATACTAGAAAATCAGTCAGTGATCTCCCCCAGTTACTGAGGAACTAGACCTGCACAGCCTTCCTGGATATCACAATATCCATGACAAATATAATTGTTTCCCTTAGGAGATGTAAAGGTTACTCTCCTAAGATAAAAATCGATGTATTCTTGGTAAGATACTAGCCAGTTCGTACGCAATATCAATTCAAAACCTGAAATATCAAGTATGTAAAGATACCAAACGAAACGATACTCCCCAACCTCGAAGGAACACCCTTTTCATAGACAGATTTCTTTTGACCATACACCCAGTGGTGTGTCGGTCATCATAACCCCACTCACAAAATCCATAGTCAGACTCAAACCATTCATAGGTTGAGAAAATATAAAATAATTTGAGGATCCTATATAAAATAAATCACTAGAAAATATATAACCTACAAGAATAGTACCTTGAGTTTTCGAAGTCCAAACCTCACTATCCACAAGTGCTGGTTGAACAGCAACGAACTGACATGTACCTCTTCCCTTTTATCTATTTAGAGTCCCATGTATTTCATGAATCTTATAATATATTTGTTGGATTAGGACACTCAAGAGGGTGGTGAATTGAGTTCCTATAAAAATTTATGTTAATTTTTTTATAAAAATAGATTCCCCCAATCTAAAATAAAACAGGCCAGTTAATCAAGGTAATAAAATTATAGTAGTTTGACTATACAAATAGATCCTTAGAATATTTATTAATTCTTAGTAATATCAATATGAGATATTTATACAACTTTTGAAACTATTATAATAAGTCAAAATAGTTATAACTATTATCCCAGACTAACTATCAAAGTAAAATTTAGTTTTCTGGAATATTAGTTGAAAGGAGAGAAAAACTAAATTGAAAGAAATGGTGGATAAAACAAGTGGTTCAGTCTCAATATGAGACCTAATCCACTCCACTTGGTGATCACCTTCCACTAAAATATATATATAAAGATTTTATCCACACCCTGGATTGAGTTTAACAACAGTACACAGGACTGTCCCGATCACAAGACCTCTTCCACTATTCTATGTAGTAAAACTAACAACCAGGTCACACATGACCTCTTCCATAGTTATACATGGGTGAAACAGTGTAGAAAGATATTTTAATGAGGATAGTTTGTATCCTCCAGTTTAATGTAGGAGGAAGTGTGTGTTTTAATATAGATACTCACATTGCTTGAAAAGTAATAAAATAGTACACCACAAGGAAAAGATAATGAGAAAGGATTATAAATGATCTGAGTATTTTTCTATGCAACTCTAGACTCATAGGATGTAGAAAATGTGATTTTAAAGTCCTCTTATGAAAACAGAGTATCACGAGTCTGGTGTTCTATTTTCCAATTCGATGAGATGTGCTTTGTAGCTCTTGTTATTCTTAGAGTTATTATTGCGATAATTTTTGAGATTATGAAGCAGAGTAGTTCATCCACCAAGAATCAATATTTCTTCATGTGTTCTTTATTATATGTGTTCTTCTCTTTTTACATACATTTAAATTCTCTAACTTTAATGCTCTAGTGCCACGCTTTTTATTTTTATTTCATATGCTTGTGTCAGAGCTGATAGGAAACCCGATTTTGACACCTCATACCTCATACTATCTTCCAAAAGAACTACAAAAAATATTAAATATATCAGTGTCATTAAATGACTCAAATATGACCGTTATAAATAACTTTTAAATTTAATTGAAAAAGACAGAAAAATGGTTATGTATGGAATGGTGTCACAGTTGTAGTGAGACAGTCACAGTGAGACAGTTGCAGTGATACAGTCATGGTTCCACTTATAACGGTGTCTTATCCTTTGCCTTTGAGTAGTGACATAGTCACAATTCCATAGTTGGGTTGAGATCTGAAACAGGTAGCATGGTTACGGTGTCTAGTTCTTCGCAAATTATGGAATTAGTAGCGAGACTACGGTGTCAGATAAGCGGTGTCTTAGGTAACGGTGTCTAGTCCTTTTTCAAAATTCTGAAAAATTTCTTGTTACGGTGTCTTGGAAATAGTGGCAAGGAAATGGTGTTAGGTCCTTTATAAAAATCTAGAACCGGTAGCAAGCTTACAGTGTCACAGACTTTGTGAAAATCTAGAACCAGTGGAAGACTTACGGTTTCATAGACTTAGCCAAATATCTGTAAACATTCTTAAGAATTAATATTCAAATAATGGATTAATATTAACAATAATAATACTACAACAACATATAATAAGATTAAACATAGTTTACAAGATTCAAATATGATTTTTGAGATTCTAAATTAGGACCTTGTTAGAGTTTAAACCATGAGTTGTAAGCATTAAAGCATAAAGAAACCAACAATCTCTAAACATGATTTGTGATAGGTTAAACATGATTTTTAATATGTTAAACATGATTTTTGATCATTAAAACATGAGGAGTCCAACAATATCACCCTTTTTGATGATCACAAATCATGGAATTTATAATCCATATAAGTTATCAAAGATGAGATATATGAGTATATATGTGATAATATGTATAAAAAAAATTCTTCTCCCAAGAAGATTATTTTTTCATAAATACTTCCATAAATGATTTGTCTTATTTATCCCCATTTTTGGATTATCAAAAAAATAAAAATAAAATAAAATAAAATATTGAATGAAGGTAATTAAAAAAATTAAACAATAATAGTGCACATTGGATTGAATATAATGATAGCTTTCATTATAACCAGAAGTCAAAATGCAAAACAACCATTTCAAAATACATCCTTCACTTCTCTTTAGAACCATCAGTCTTATCTTTTCCATTGGTATAGATATCAATAAATGAAGATGTAGAGGTTGGAGAAGGGATAGATCCAACTATGAGAGAAGGAAGAGGCACTCCTTCAAAAATATAAGGGGCAAGAGATGGTCTGGTGGATGATCTAGGTAAGGATTTCTCAATAATGAAAGGTCTAATCTAGCTCAGAGCCTAAGATACAAACATGGTAGTAGGAGAAAAGGTAGTGGAGGAAGGAGTTGAACCAGGTTGTAAAGGGGCAGCTGTAGAAGCCACAATGGCAGTACTTTTCACATAGAGATAAGGCTTCAACAACTTAATGAAATCACTGATGATATCACCTCCATACTGCATAGCCTTCTCAAAGTCATCTTTGTTTAACAAACACTTTTCCAATAGAGTATTGAATTACTTAAACTTCTGAAATTGAGTCTTGACGGCTTGAGTGATATGAGTAATTTTCAAATTCTCTACAAGATACTTGAATTGATTGTTCAGATCATGTTTAGAATAAATTCTGATGAAGTGGAAGTCTAATTTATTAGAGATTTATTCTTGAGAATAATTGGAAATATTTGAATGTATCCTCACCAAATAAAGAACTTAGTCACTATTCTTGATGATAGTAGAGAAACCTTTCTTATCAACACCACTCAACATTGACTGAAGCTCTTCTTTGAAAATTGTTCTTATCGGGTCACTTTTCATAGGTTGAGATGGTTTTCTAGAGGCATTTGAAGCTGTAATGGCAGAAGTGAGAGACTTAAGTTGATTTTGAACTTTTTGTAAACATCCCTTATACTCATCAGTCAACTTATTAAGTCCTACAACAATTGAATTCATCTCACTAAATAGATTGGTGTTTCTATTAGAAACTTTTTCATAAACTATAACCAGGTTTGGTTGAATCGGAGATAAAACCTTTTGTGGGATCTGGTCACTAACATCATCAACAGGATGATAAATAGGAGATTCTCCAGTTTTCAAGACTTTCTGCATATCTTCAACCATAGATTTTAGATACTTCACCTCATCACTCAACTATTTCTTCTCAATCCTAACTTCTTGAATTTCATGAAGTGTCTTCAATTGAATCTGCTATATAATTTTCTCTAACATCAAGGTATCATCTCTTTCACTTAGATTAGTCATAGGGGTAGGCTATGAGTTTATGATCTTTTCAAATCTAGATAACAAGGTGTCTCTAAGAATTTTTAGATCACTTTGAATCATATAACCAGAAGGTTCTTGAGTAGGTTTAGGAACAGGAATTGAAATGGTTTCAAACTCCTTAGAAGAGGTTATTTCTATAGCAGAAATTGGTTTCAATTGAAACACAGTGGAAAGATCCATTCCTCTTACTGAGGCCTGTTGGATATTATCCACGTCAAAATAACTAGGAAACTTGTACCATGTATCCACAGAACATTGGTCAACAGTATTTGGAAGTTGAACACTTTCTAAGTTGGGGTATTGATCCCCCTTAATAGGTGCATCTCTTTTGGGACTAAGAGACTCAATCTCTTAATCCATTTCCAAATTCTCATCTCTTTCAGGCTCACTTATCTTTTTTCTAGCTAGTTGAAAGTCTTGTTCCATTCTTTCCTTAGCAGATAATATTATCTTAGGTTTAGCTTGTTCTTCATATTGTTCCACAGCAGTATCCTCTCTCTCAACAACAGGTTCTTCTTCTATAGTAGTCTCTTCTTTAATGCTAACACTTCCTTCAGAATCATCTACATCTTTTGCAACTACTTCTTATGGAATAGGTAGCTCAATGTCTTCTTTATCTAAAGCAGTTCCTTCCTCAGGTGAAACTTTTTTATCTTCTACCTCTTCATCTGAATATTATACAACTTCATCAGGTTCCAGACCAGTGTTAGATACACTCTTTGGTCTTGAAGGGTTTTCAACTCGGTTGAACGTTTTAAAAATTCTTTTATTATCTTCCACCCAAGAATTCTTCTGTGGGTTCCAGCTGATTTTCATTCTTCTAATTGTTTCTTTTGAGATAAAAAAATGAATAATCTTAAACCACTTCTTCATTTGGTCCAACTACTCCCTCGACAAACAACATTACATAAATTAACCTTGAATAAAATAGAGAGATTGATTTAAAAGTTTTCTTGATCATCTCATATTTGTGATGTATAATATACTTACACATATTGATCTTGTGCTCATTCTTCATAAGATGTATCAAGAACACATATTGACACTTAAGGGTGGAAAAATCCATTTTTCTTGGACAAATAAGATGTTGAATAAACTTAAACAACATCCTTGTCTCACCATCCAACTCAGCAAAAATTTACCTTCTCTTCTTCTTATTTCTAGTCAAACTTCAAAGGGGTTATTCTAGGCTAAACATATCACTTTGAGGAGGAGGACCTCTTTGGTAATCCTCAAATATTCATTCATGAGGTATTCTTAGGCAGCCATCCCACAGCCTTGAAGAAAAGGTACACCTTTGACCATTCACCCAGATTCTTACAACAAAATTGTCTTCGTTATTGGACGAAAATTATATATACTAATAAAAATCATAAACTAGCTTTGGATAAATGGGTATTTACTCTTTTTTGAACCATTCCATATGTCCCTTCTCATACAAAACTTTCAAAACAAGAGGCTTACTTTTTAGAAGCCACTTCATAAAGAATTCTTTCACTGGCACTACTATTCGACCAGCAAGGCCTAGATTCAGAGGTTTCTTAGGCATTAATTTCATATCCTTTTTCACTTTCTTTGAAGACCGGCACTTCATAGGAGTCAATGAAGATATGAGTGAAAAATATTGGGTTTTTATCATTTAGGGATTTCAAATGTCACAAACACAAATACACAGTATAAAATCAAGAAAAATTTGATACAATTATATGGGAAGAGAATTGTAAAAATAGAAATTTGTGTCATTACTATGAGAATGGTATAGGTAGTCACGATGTCAGCATTACAGTGTGACTCCAAATGGTGTGACCATATCATTGAGACAACAATTAGGAGATCATAACTAAGAGGCAGTAACTGTGAGACCATAAGTGTGAGATAGTAACTATAAGACAGTAACTTGTGAAACTTTGAATTATGAAACTGTAAAATGTAAAATAGTAAGTTGTTCACTAGAGGCTTATCATTCCTAACTAATTTATTATGTAATTTATTCTTTAATAATTTAATGGCTTAGTAAATATATCAGCAAGCTGATGTTTAGTTCTAGTGAATTACAAAGTGATATCACCCTTTTGATAATGATCTCTCAAAAGCTAATGTCTTACATCAATATGCTTTATTATATAAGGTGAGAAAGGATTCTTTGAAATTTTAATAGCATTTATATTGTCACAATTTATAGGTACATGTATGAATTGATATTCATATTCTAGTAATGTGTGTTTCATTTACAAAATCTGTGCACAACAACTACCAATAGCTATGTATTCATCTCTAGAACTAGATAATGCAACATAATTTTGTTTCTTACTACACCATCATACTAGAGACTTTCCTAAAAGGTGACATGTTCCAGAGGTAATTTTTCTATCTAACTTACAACCAAAAAAATCAGCATCTGAATAGCTAACTAAGTCAAATGATTGTCCTATAGTATAAAATAGTCCAAAATTGGTTGTATGTTTGAGGTATTTAAAAATCCTTTTAACAGAAAGAATATGTGACTCTTTGGGGTTTTCTTAAAAAATTTCACACATGAAAACACTAAACATAATATCAAGCCGAATAGAAGTTATGTAGAGTAAAATTCCAATAATTATTCTATAAGTGGTTTGATCAACAAATTTACTGTTTTCATCAATATCTAATTTACAGGTAGTAATCATTGGAGTATCACAACTTTTAGTTCTATCCAAGCCAAAAAGTTTTATAAGATCTTTTGCATATTTTATTTGATTTAAAATAATGCCTTATTTGTTTTCAAAAATTTGAAATCCGAGAAAGAATTTTAGTTAACCCATCAAACTCATTTCAAATTCATTTTTCATCATCTATGAAAAGTCAGTACATAAATAATTTCTTGAAGATCAAAAAATAATGTCATCTATATAGATTTGAACAACTAAAACATATTTATAAATTTGTTTTATAAAAATATTAGGATCATCTATACCTTTTATAAAACCTTTTAAAATAATAAAACTACTTAATCTATCATACCAAACTATTGGAGCTTGCTTTAAACCATATAAAACCTTAGTTAATTGAAAAAAATGATTTGGAAAGCGATGGTTTGTAAAACTAGGAGGTTGTTCAACATAAACATCCTCAGCTATATAACCATTAAGGAATACACTCTTGACATCCATTTGATATAGTTTAAAATTTATATGTGTTTCATATGCAATCAAGATTATAATAGCTTCAAGTATAGCTAATGTTACACAGGTTTCTTCATAGTCAATTCCTTCTTCTTGATTATAAACTTGTGCAACCAATCTATCTTTGTTTCTAACTATGTTTCCAGCTTCATCTACTTTGTTCTTGAACACCCATTTAGTGCATATGGTTAAGGTGTCTTTGGGTTTATCCACAAGTTTCCAATATTTATTCCTTTAAAACTGATTTAGCTCCACTTACATGTCCATCACCCAAAATTTATCATTAATAGAATCATTGATGTTTTTAGGTTCAAGTTGTCACAAGAAAGCTTGATGTTTAAATTTATTTCTAAGATAAGCTCTAATCTATGTTCCTTTATCTAAATCTCCAACAACAGCATCTAAAGGATGTTTTTTAAGAGTTCTAATAGCTCTATAAAAATAAGGACTCGTAATTTAAGGTTCTTCAATAAGTTTGGGTTCATTATGGCTCAAATCTGGAAAATTTCCAAAGTTGGAAGTTTTAAAATATTCCTTTATAAGATGGTCAGAATATTTAGTATTAATTTTCAGATTTTACGTATAATCCTCAAGATTCTATAGGGAGGTATTTGGTTCATGTGGATATGTTTCATCAAATTTTACATGTATATATTCTTTCACACATTTGTTTCTTTTGTTAAAGGCTCTATAGGATTTACTAGTGATTGAATAACCTAAAAATATTCCTTCATCACTATTGGAGGAAAACTTGTCAAGATTATCCTTAGTGTTAAGAATATAGACTTTTCAACCAAAAACTTTGAAGTAATTAACCATGGGTTTTCTATTGTTCCACAAATCATAAGGAGTTATTTTAAGAATAGGTCTGAATAACACTCTCAGTAATACAAATAAGGTTTTTAAAAGTTTTATAAATCACTTTTAACAGTGCAAGAAAAGTGTTTTTAATTGCAGAGAAGATAAAGGGGGGTCCCATTAAACAGTGCTAAAAATCACTAATAAAGGGGGCCCTTTATCTGTGCTAAAACACTGATAAAGGTCCCTCCTTTATCAGTGCTTTTTTAGCGTGGATAAAGGGACACCTTTATCAATGATATTTTGAGTGTTGATAAAGGCCCAGTTACATGTGATGTGCTATTTATTTAATAGCACACCCAGCACCTACACACCTACACAAAATAGCACCTTCACATGAAAAAAGGGTAGAAGAACGAAACAGCACACACAAGAGTTTTGAAAACAATTCTATATACATTTACCTGACATCATGAATACAAAAAAAACACTTCTATATACATTTAAAACAATGTTTTATATGGTTACAATTAAAATTACGCAACAAACAGTTAAAAACATTAATGTTTCATTCCTTGGCATCCATGATCCCCTCTCAAAAATTGTCATCAAAGGTATTAGTTTCTAAACAAAGCATACAAAATCAAGAAAAAAATTCCACCTATATAAGAAAACAAATATTATATTGGCAATAAAATAATGAAATAAATTAAATGTTAATATGAAATAATACATTAATAAAATGTAGATTTTTAATAAAAAAGACACATTTGGAGTTATATCGGTCACATCGTGCATCGTATTGAGGTGGGGTTGATTTCTACATGTCAAAAATGAGTCATAGAATTTTTTTAAAAAATATTAAAACAATACGAATGGTTTTGTTTAGTTTTTAGTATGTCACTTGTTCTTTTATCGAAATTAATATCAAATTTAAATGAAACATTGGGATTTATATTGTTCACATAATTCATCATATTGAGGTTTAGTTGATTCCTACATGTCAAAAATTACTAATGAATCATTTTCCTAAAGTATAAAAATAGTCCAAATGTATTTTCTCGGTTTGCAGTATGTCACTTGTGTTTTTTTTCTAAAATTAATGTCAATTTTAAATAAAAAGAGACACTTTGAGTCATACCAGTTGCATTTTGTATTTAATTGAGGTGAGGTGGATTCCTACATGTCAAAAATTACTTATGGATCATTTTCCTAATGTATCATAAAGATCCGAATGTGTTTGATAATTTTTTAGTATGTTAATTGTGTTTTTTTCTAGAATGTCATTTCAAACTGGAAACACGCATTTTAAGTCATACCGATAACATTGTGTGTTTTTTTGATATGAGACTACTTCATACATGTCACAAAGAACTTATGAATTATTATCCTAAATTATGAAGACAATTGGAGCAGGTTTTCTTGGTTTTCAGTGAGTGACACGTTTTGAGCTAAAATGTCAATTTTAAACTGATAACAGACACTTTTAGCCATACCAATCACACCATGCATCAGACTGAGGTGAGTTTGATTCATACACATCACAAATGACTAATAGATAATTTTACTAAAGTATCAAAACAATCTGAATGCATTTTCTACGTTTTTAGTATGTCACTTGAGATTTTTTCTAAAATTAATGTCAATTTTAAATAAAAAAGACACTTTGAGTAATACCAGTCACATTGTGCATTTAATTGAGGTTTGGTTGATTTATACATGTCAAAAATGACTTATGTATTGTTTTAATAAAGTATAAAAACAATTAAAATGTGTTTTCTCAGTTTTTAGTATGTCAGTTGTGTTTTTTTACTAAAATGTCATTTAAAATTGAGAACACACATTTTGAGTCATACCAGTCGCATCGTGCGTTGGTTTGATATGAGATAGCTTTATAAACATCACAAAGAACTTATTAATTTTTATCCTAAATTATGAATAAAATTGGAGTTGGTTTTCTTGTTTTTCAGTGAGTGCCACGTTTTGAGCTAAATTATCAATTTTAAACTGATAACATACACTTTTAGTCATATCAGTCACATTGTGTGTCGGATTGAGGTGCATTTGATTTTTAAATGTCATAAATGACTCATGGATCATTTTTCCAAAGTATCAAAATAATATGAATGTGTTTTATTAGTTTTTAGTACGTCACTTGTGTTTTTTTATAAAATTAATGATAATTTTAAATAAAAAGAGACACTTTGAATCATACCAGTTGCATTGTGCATTGAATTGAGGTGAAGTAGATTCCTACATGTAAAAAATGACTTATAGATATTTTTCCTAAAGTATCAAAATAATCTGAATGTTTTTTCTCATTTTGTATTATGTCAGTTGTGTTTTTTACTAAAGTATCATTTCAAACAGAAAACACACATTTTGAGTCATATCAGTCACATCGTGCGTTAGTTTGATATGAGACTACTTCATACACATCACAAAGAACTTAAGAATCATTATCCTAAATTATGAATAAAATTAGAGTGGGTTTTCTTGTTTTTCTGGGAGTGATAGGTTTTGAGCAAAAATGTCAATTATAAACTGATAACAGACACTTTTAACCATACTGATCACACCGTGCATCGGATTGAGGTTCGGTTGATTCCTACACATCACAAATGACAGATGGATCATTTTTATAGCGTATCAAAACAATATAAATGTGTTTTCTTAGTTTACAGTATGTCACTTTTGTTTTTTTCTAAAATTAATGTCAATTTTAAATAAAAAGAGACACTTTGAGTCATATCAATCGCATTGTATGTTGAATTGAGGTTCGGTCGATTCATACATGTCACAAATGACTTATATATCATTTTTTAAAAAGTATAAACACAATTCGAATGTGTTTGCTCAGTTTGTAGTATGTCAGTTGTGTTTTTTTACTAAAATGTCATTTCAAACTGGAAACACGTATTTTGAGTCATACCGGTCGCATCATCTATTTTTTTTATATGAGAATGCTTCTTACATGTCACAATGAACATATGAATCATTATCCTAAATTATGAAGACAATTAGAGTGGGTTTGCTTGTATTTCAGTGAGTGACATATTTTGAGATAAAATGTCAATTTTAAACTGATAATAGACACTTTTAGCCATACTTGTCACACCGTGCATCGGATAGAGGTGATATTGATTCATACACATTACAAGTGACTCATGGATAATTTTCCTAAAGTATCAAAAAAATATGAATGAATTTTCTTGGTTTTCAATATGTCACTTAAGTTTTTTTCTAAAATTAATGTCAATTTTAAATAAAAAGAGACACTTTGAGTCATACCAGTTGCATTGTGCGTTGAATTATGATACAGTTGATTCCTACATGTCAAAAATTACTTAAGGATCTTTGTCCTAAAGTATCAAAACAATCCGAATGTGTTTTCTTGATTTTTAATAGGTCAGTTACTCTGATACTAACTATAATAACCTAAAAATTTCATTCATTGATATCACATATTAGTAAATTAATATTCCTTACATAAAATAAATAAATTAAACATAAATATGAAACAATGCATTAATTCTATAGAAAATTATTTTAATGTGCAAACATTAATATTACCTTTGTGATTTAGCAGACACTGGGTCTTTTCTTTTCTTTCAAAGGCATGTCACATGGATAGAAATCTTCAAAAATAAACAAACCCTCCAAGGAATAATGAAAATCCAATCAATGTTTCATTATATAATTTTTCATTAAAATAGAGATATTATATTGTAACATTACCTTTACATATTTCCAAAGGGTTTATTTGGTCTAGATATATGATAATAAAAAAACTAATGATTCTCTGTATACTTTGCTACTATTGGTTGACTACCGCTTAGCATATCATATGATATGAAATTCTGATCCAGCATCCCCGTGATGCTCTCATTCAACACGACCTCTATGATATCATCATTCACCATTCACTTTTCCTTCTCTTCCTACACCCATTTACCTAGAAAAAGGGTGCAGGAAGAGAAGTAAAAGTGAATGCTAAATGATCATATCATAGAGATGGTGTGGGATGAGAGCATCACTTGGATGTCGGATCGGAAGTTCATGTCATATGCTATACTAAGAGGTAGTTAACCAACAGTAGTGAAGAATCCTTAGTTTTTTTATTAAATTTGTGAGTGATGCACAACCAGTATTATTCCAACACACTACATCAGTAGAAACAGTAGCATAAATGACCAAAATATAGAATATAAATGATCCATTCCATAATATTTTAGGTCTAGTGCTTTTGGAAGCATAGAAACATAAAGAACTCGTTCATAAGAGTCTCTCATTATGTTATTCTTTACTAGAAAGATAAATCATTTCTAAAACCATTCTTCATAACCTAATGATGTGAAACATAAGAAAGTGTGATCATAGATTCTCAATAAGTGTAAAAAAGGGAGATATCAATAATCATATATGGATAACATAAGTAGTAAGAATTCAGCTTCATCTTATTTGTGTACAATCTTCCATTAGGTATGTTGCCCATTCATTTCTAAACCATCTATATCATCTTATGAATATGATTTTTTGTGACAGTCATGGTAGTACTGAAAGAATATAAATACACAAAGTATTAATAAATATTTAAAATGAACTAGTAATTATTTTCTAAAATACCTCTTCAGGGATGCTAGTTTGTTGATGAAGTATGATCTCCTTCATAAATTTACAAACATAATAACCACAGTATTTTCCATTTGTTTGTTTTGGACACTGTAGAAACATAGAGAAACATAAGTAATTTGTTTTTATATGTGTTTTTATAGGGAAATAATATTATATAAACCCTGATACTTTTCAAGTTGTAGATTTTATCGGCGTTCTTGTCCTTAGTCCCTAGATTCATTCTATGAATTAGACGATATTGATTCACTTTGCTATCATAATAGAATCCTCATTAAAAGATAATATAAATTATATAGCTAGATGTTTAGTTCTAAAATTTTGAATCTAGTGTATTAAAATTTGACAAATGCCATTATGCGTGGTCATTTTGTTTAATATTCATGCATTGAATATAGAAAATAAATCTTTGGAGTATCCAAATTTACCGCAATGAGCATCCAATGCTGCCTAAAAACACAAAAAGGAATAAGTAATGAAAGAAATGAAAATATATTTGATATGATTAAATTGTAGAGTTTTACCCCTGCATCATTGGTATTAAAAAGTGTCTGTCATTTGTAATTTTGTTTTCAAACGATTTGAGCAGGGATGACATTATTTCACCCTCTTTATTGGAATTTATTTCTTATTTTGAAGTGGTGATGTGAGGACTAATGACTCCAAATTTTTGTTCTTGGGAAAATCCCATCAATTTTTTCATATATATGCCTTTGAAAAATATGAAATATATTTTTTTATAATTATCACAGTATATTAGATTTTTTAAAATCAAATCACAAAAACATACCCCATGTATACATTTACTATTGAGGCACCTAGCCATTCATACTTGACGATTTCATTTACATTTTCAACACTAATGTAATCTAATTATTCCCCTATATACATATTTTTTTCCAAATAACTATGTGAGTATTTACATTTATCAACTTTGTATCCACATGAGCCTGCAATGATATTAAATGTGGATATAGAATGGGCGGGGTAAAGGTGATATCAGTAGATCATTTTGATCAGTTGGTTGATCCTTGAGATAGTTTTGAGCCAATATTTCGTTTCAACCCTTCCCTTTGTTGTTTTTTATAAAAATTCATTGGTTCATCCCTTTTTCATTAAATTTTAAAGGTTTATCTTGAAAAGTAAATTGGAAATAAATACCTCCTTGTCGACATGTTTTTTATAAGAATTGGAGGCCATGCGATGAATGTTCCAACAACTTGTTCAGTCGTATGAATGTCATCATCGTCATTTGGAATAGGTAGCTTGGTGCTTGGGTCATGATCTACATTAATTGACACTCTAACATGACCTGTTGGAAGTGTCCAGTTGTGTATCATGTCATTCAACATATTGAACATTTTATCCCTCGCTACAAAGCTATGGATGAGAGTTAATAGATATAAATCACAATCATTTTCACCCTATAGAATAATAGTACAGAAATTTTATCAGTGTCTATGTGATTTAAATTTCATAGAAACAATTATTAGAATATTGATTACCTCATCCAAGGAAGGTTTTTTTGGGGAATGGCTCGCCTCAAAACTGGTGGGGGTGGGGCAGGATCTTCACGCACGGGTTGTTCTTGAGTTGTTTCTTCTCTTTGCCTCCCACCATCAAACTTTATATCATCTCTCTTTGGTATTTTAATTATTCTTGAAACATATCTAATGTTTATGTCATCTTTTTCATTTCTTCAGTTTGATCCTATGCTTGTTTTTCTTTCTAAAAATATGTTCGAGGTATCACCCCAAAACCCACACCTCTAACGCGACCATAATGTTCTGGCTACTTCAAGGTAGTGGAAATTATGTCTGCATCTGGTGCGGGTGTTGTGGATTCCTGTGACTATGTTAGATAGAAAATATAGGAAATTAAGTCATCATTGTTATATAATAGCAATATAAAGTAAAAAAATTATATTATGTCATACTTACACATGTTTTCCACACTTTTTGTTTTTTACATATATTAGTATCCCCTCTTTATTTACAAGAGCCTCCTTCCATAGCACATGGCATGGGATGGAAGTGGATTTCAATTTTGATTCATCAATCTACATATAAATAGGGGAACATGGTTATGGTGTTTTTTATGTCACATAAAAGTATTACGGTAGATTTAAAATACGTAACAATTGTTTTCTCAAGTGAAGCATACCCCATCCTTGCTTTACGGTAGGGGTATGCTGGTTTTGCTGCCCGTTCCATATTTTCAGCACTCAATTGTTGTTTCATTAATAAAAAATAGTAAATTAAAGTGATGAATACAAGTAATGTCAAACAATGTATTACCTAACACAATGTACCTTAAAAGTCTTCTCTAAACTAAATCTATTAAATGCATCTCACACTCCTTAGTATATCAAGTGTGCATAAATGAGAAGGTGGGTGCGGCTTGATTTCCCCTTCAGCATCTTTAAGATGATATTTCATTAACATTGTGTGGAAGCCTCTATGAATCCATCCTGCAAATATTAATACATATTCCTTGTGTGAGGAATCTACTATAAATGAACTCTACAAGGGATGATGAATAGTAATTCAATGTTTTAATATTGTATTTTATTTTAATAAATTAAAAAAATGATATCATATTGTTACTATAATCTCTTCCAAAAGCAGTGTCTTAAGCCTTGTGACAACATGGTGCCATGAATTTACATCAATTGGCACACGTTGTCGAGTGACAATTCCAATGTAGCTACTAAATATTGCTTTTTTGGGGTTAACATTATGGCCTCGCTTATTCTATCCCACCTCAAATTTGATTCCTTTTGCTTTTACCTTAATAATTTTGGATAACACTATCAAACTATGGCACTATTATTATTTTTTACACCGCTAGGGTTTCATTTCCTACCATTTCCTCAGTTTCATCATCATCATTATGTTCCTCCGGAGTGCTAGCATCATCACTAGGACCAATAGAAACAAGTTGAGAAACTTTTTGTTCCTATGCACTGGGACCAGCAGCAGCATTTTGAGAGACCTGTTGTGCCTCGGGATTGGGTGCATCAGCAGGTGCAGAAGTCATTATCTGCAAAAGTGTTATAATATTTAATTTATATTACATAAAATTAATTGCAGATAGATAATAACATAAGTTAAAACATTGTATATTATAATAAAAAAATAAAATGATTATTGAACTCCCTTTTTTTAAAGGCTGAAGATATTTGACCCCTATATCGACTATGAAAATCCCTTCATTATAGTCTCCTATGACATAAAAAATGTCGTCTACATTGGGACGGCTAGGAAATTATTGAGAATTCACAATGAAAGGGTCATCCTCCATTGAATTTTTATCTAACCCTTCAGTTGTTTTGGTCGATAACAGAACAATTGACCAGTTTCAGTTTGTGGGATCTGGAACATAAAATAATTGTACTGCCTATGATGCCATTATAAATGGTTCTTCTTTCTCCCCTTCCTTATTGAAATAAACTTTCACGAATCTCAATTCATCTATTTTAAAATAACTCCTATTATCAACCCACTTTCATTGAAAAATTGGCACTTCGAATTTCGTATAATCCAACTCCCATATTTTTTTGATGATGCCAAAGTATGACATATTCGCATAAATTGGATTTATGCCCTTAGCACTGGAAACATGCATCGCTTCAGCCCCAAATGTAACCCCACTATTCCATATGGTACTGTCTTCATCATGTTCATTAGTATAGAATGTATAACCATTAACTACATAGGCATTGTAAGATAATACATACACACTTGGTCCTCCGGCTGGCCATCGAAGTTGTTCTAAAATTGAGTCCAGATTTTCATCTCACTTCTTAAGAATATGATCCCAAAACCATCCTATAAACCATCGATTATATGTATCTGGTATCCATTTTTCATCCCTATATGGATTCAAATGCCCAAGAATTTCTTTGTGGTTTTGAACATATGGTTCAACGTCAAAACTGTTATGAAAAAAGTAAAGGTGGGTCTGCTCTTGATTTATAATATTGATAGTGACAACCACTCTTTTAGAAATTCCTTCACCCTCAAGCCACCTAGTGTGAAAATATTTTGGTAGGATAATGTTTTCCACACCAGACAGGTATTAGTTATATAATTCAATGGCTTCCTCAACAATATATCACTCTGTAATACAACCCTCTGGCCAAATTATATTTTTGACATACCCTTTCAAAATATTCATATACCATTCAATGGGGTACTACCATCTATAATGTATAGGACTACATAGTTGAATCTATCTCACCAAGTGAACCATCAAATTAACTATCATATCAAAGAATATTGGCAGGAAGAACATTTTCAATTCACATAATATGATAGAAATTTCTCTTTCCATGGTTGGAAATTTCATCGGGTCTATAACTTTGTTGCATATAGATTTAAAGAAGAAACATAGCTTCGTTAATGTATGGAGGAAATTTTTGGGAAAATTGAAATGTAAAGATACAGAAATTAGATCTTACATCAAAACATGGAAGTTATGTTAAACTTTAAATTTATCATTTACATGATGTTATTGATATTTGATGAATACCCCTTTGAAAACTTTACGTCATTCAAGAAGTTGCAAAACTGATATCTCTCTTGCCTGGAAAGAGTGTAAGTAGCAAGAGGAAGAAATTTTTGTTTTTCACCCTTCACTAGTGACAACTCTTCTCGTATTCCCATATCAACCATGTCCAACCTAACCTTAATTACATTCTTTGTTTTTTCAGGTGCATTTAACAATGTGTTGATGACACCATCACATACATTTTTTTCAACATGCATAACATCAAGAAAATGTGTGACATACAGACAATTCCATTTTGGTAATTCAAAAAAACTGATCCTTTTTCCAACTGTTTTTTAAGGTGTTTCGAAAACATTTTACCAAAAGTAGTGTCCACATATTTTACTTTATGAAACAATTGATCGCCTATTTGGGGAGACGGTGTTGTGTGTTGTTTTGAACTTCCATTGAATGATTTCGTCCAAGATCAGTACTTTTGTCATTAGGATAGAAATCTGTGATTTTCTAGATTCATAGTTTTTTATGAATGTTTCAACCTAATTGATTGTATACCTTGTTTGCAAATGGGACACCCTTGAGTTCCTTTAATGTTATATCCTGAAAATTTTCCATAAGTAGGAAAGTCATTTATCATCCCATACAACATGGCTCTCAAATTGAAATCTTCATTTTTGTAAGAATCATACAATGTAACACCTAAATCCCACAATAATTTCAAATCCTCAATCAATGGAGCCAAATAAACATCAATATAATTACCCGGTTGTTTTGGTCTTAATATAAGCATAAATAACACAATGTATTTTCATTTCATGTATAACCATGGTTGTAAGTTATAATTTACCAACATAACCAACCATGTACTATGTCTGCTTCTTTGAAAACCAAAAGGATTTACTCCAACTATAGATAACTCCTGAAAAAGTTTTCTTGGCTCGTTTCCAAATTCAGGATACTCGTGATCAATTTTCTTCTACTGAGGAGAGTCTTCTGGGTGACGTAGTTTCTCATCCTTAATTCTTGTATCTGTATGCCATGTCAATTGTCTGGCATTCTCCTCACTTCTATATATGCACCTAAACCTTGGAATGATTGGAAAGTACCATATAATTTTCATAGGACTGGATTCATCTTTCCTGTATCGAGAAGCACTACACTTTGGGAATTCCTCCAGTGATTTTTGTTCCTTGCGAAATATTATACAATTATTCGGGCAGGAATTTATTTTTTAAGAGATCATACCCATTGATCATAGAATTCATTTGGCATCGTATGTTTGTATCTAGAGCTCATTATCTTCTGGAATCATGCCATTTAGGAGAGTAAGTAGTTCCGTAAAATTGGGATCACTCTACCCATTGCCTAATTTCAAATTATACAGCTTCAGTATGGCTGAAAATGATGTATATTTAGTGAAAATAGTATACAATGGCATATTTTCATAACTCTTTAACTTATCAAACAATTTTGGGAAATAACAAAGTTCATCTTCAACTGTACTTGTCATTTCCTCAATATGATCTTCATCATCATTCACATCTGTAATCACATCCTCCATACAGTCGTCTTCATTATTCACTCTTGTAATCATATCAGATGATCCATAAAACGCAGTGTTATCCCATTAACTACCTGCATTCATTTTTTTCCCTGTTTTTATTCCAACATTTATAACTTTGATTTATTCCATGACAGATCAAGTGTTCTTCTAACTCCTCTGTACTAATTTGTCTTGAATAGCAACAGTGTAAACACGAACAAAGGATCTGAGAAGGGTTATATGAATGATCTTTTGAAAACATGATAAACTCTTTCATGCTATATTCATACTCTTTTTTCAACCGATTGAAATTCATCCATTCTTTATTCATATTCATCTTATTTGATTTAGTAATATTAATATTTAACAAAATAATTACACAAAAGATGTTCAACTAGGGCCATCGTCCAACTATAATAAAGGGAACTAGCTATGGTAAACAATACCCTTACCTCTCTATGCATTACTCAGGACCAAATTATATCACACCCATCTTCCCAACCACCTGATCAATGGAACTAGATATGGGAATACCTTTCACTAGAATGTTTTATTATCCCACATGTGATCTATATACATTTTTGTAAATCGGTTTTTTATTGTTTCTCTAGAAACATAATGTCTCGAGTCAAGAACTATCGTACTAAACTAATAGATGGTATGATTTTCCATAGATTACTTGTGTGTGGAAGGATTAATTACAAGTGTTGTTATGGTTATTTTACTAGGGTGTCCATAAAGTGTCCCATAGAGTCCTCTAGTGAAGTGGTTTTCTAAGATTCAGTGGAATTTCACTAGTAACAAAGTGGTTCCATTGAAATGGGTAAGGTTTGGATTGATATTCAATAGTAGAGGAGCTACAACATGGAAAAAAATGGCATACCAATCATGCCAACAACTCCAACACCATAAAAACACACAATTGTGCTCAAAATCGAAAAACCATACAAACCAAACACAATTTCAGATTTTACAAATCATCCCTTATTCAATTCCACTTGTTAATTCTGGGGTTATCATAGAAATTTTTTATCTTAGGGAATTCATTCATTATCCAAGTATACATAAATTACCAATTTCTATATTAAAATATTAAACAGGAACTAACCAACATTCAATTCATTTAGTGTGCAAACAAGGACCACCAATAGCCATAATTTTCAGCAGGGTGTTTAGCACATACAATTCACAACATAACCATCAATATCAAATAGTAAAAACATGTGAACAAGAGGAAACCAATGATTAAGATGAGAAAACTCACTGCTAAGGTGTCATTCAGCATGTGGTGGAGATGTGTTCGTGGTGGAGGTGAGGCGTGCCCAGAGGATATTTCCAACTAAAAAGAAAACATAAAATGAGAACTCATATGTTATACCTATCCAAAATTTTCCCAATGAGATTTAGGAATGGGACATGTCTAGTTAAACTGTTTTATTGGTCAATAGTGGGATTTTATTTTCCCTCTATGATATATGCTTCCTATTTATTTATTTATTTCTTATCTACTTTTTAGGTCGGATGTGTTATTCCATCATGAGGTTCAATAAGAAGAGGTGTATCAAGCATCCAAGGATGTGCATCATAGACTAAAACTAGATGTTGGGAATGTAACGAATCTATCCTTATGGGGGTTCTATATATAGAATTTATTGAGGTATGATGGTTTTTTTCTAAGTAATGTGACTTAGTGATGGTTATATAAATTTGATATTGTATTTCATCTATTCTAAACTATAGATCTACTTCATGTTTCTTTTGGGGTGAATTTTTTTTTAGGCTCAACATGATAGATGTAGATTCATTTCTGGGGTGTGTATGAAGGACCTTAGAGTTTATAGAGATATTGAATATATATTAATGATTGATGGGTTGTTTATGTTTGTATAAGTATCACATTATATGACTTGACAAAAGAGATTTTCATGTTGATCTCAGTAAACATAAGATTAATATGAAATTGTTTTTACATTGATAATTAGAGTTCTCTAAAAATGAAATTTTATCCTATTATGTGGTATATATATTACATACATAATTAATACCTCATATAAATAGTTTCTTAATAAAATTAAATCATGGGTATTGGTACTATTTTTTAGGTATTATTTCAATTAAAATGCTCTTGGATGAGTTGGATGCTCTAGAGGGTTGAGGGATGTTTCAATGTAAATGTGTTCTATCAAGTTAAAGTGAATCATGGTATAAATAATATGATTTTTTTCATGATGGTAATGAAAGTGGATGAGTTTACTCATACATGTAGAAATCATGTATCTTCATACCATGTTAAAAATGATCACCCTGAGATGATATGTGAATCTAGATGTTTCATATTTAGAACTATTATCTTGATGATGTTAACCCCTTTATAGGATATTTTTACCTAATTTAAAGGAACTCATTAAATCCTTCACTCTTAATGGTTCACTCACCAAAACAAACACAAATGAATAAATATAATGAAAACAAGTATTTTACATGGTTTAATATAAAGAGATACATCTAAGGAGAACACATCATTGATGAGTCAATGTGAAAAAAATCTAGTATACTCACCTTCAATGGATTGAAATTTTAGGGATAGTCATTTCATAACAAGGTTATTGTGAAGCGCAAATAATAGACAAAATGAGATGTATTCTTTGAGACACAAAGTAAAAAAAACACACAACCATGAGGCATACAAAACTGAGAAAAAAATTAAACCTGGTAATGGTGCCCCCCCCCCCAAATCCCTCTTGGAAAACATAACACACGCCAAAACCATTTTCAAAACAACAAATTCCACTTTTACATAAACATGTCCAAATGTGACTCTACACCAAGGATTTACTAAAAAGTTCCCAAGTTCCTTTTTAATCCAAGTTAAAACAAACAAAGCACATTAAACTGCCAAACGGGTCCTTGAGTTTCAAACACACACACCCAAACATTTCACAATTTCCAAAAGGTCCCTTATCCTTTCCAAACACACACCAAATCATTTCCATAAAAAATACATCAAAAATATAAAATGAAGACACCTTTATAAAACAAACTAAAAAATTCATCAACAATTATACAAACAAACCAAACAATTTATAAACAATTATATAAACAACCCAACCAGTTTATAATCAATTTTATAACTAGCTAACCAGTTTATGAACAATTTTTTTGTAGGCCAAATGAAGTATAAATAATTTTATAAGAAACCCAAAAAGTTTACTAGAAATTCTATAAATAAATCAAACAATTTATAAAAAATTTCATAAACAGTCCAAACAATTTATAAATATTTTTTTATAAACAAATCAAACAGTTTATTAAAAATTTTATAAACATATCAAAAAAAATACACAAACTAGAAAAAACCATAACAAACTATTCGAGAGTAATACGAAGGTGATTTCCATGTTGAAAACATTATCAAAACAACATTTGACATCCACTGAACACAATTTCCATAAGCACACATGAACATAACCAGGGAAAAATAATTCAAAACTATTTTCAACAAAACCAACTAACTTGAAAACACTATTAAATATTAACCAAATGTATTTAGTATCTCCGAATCAAGTCAAAGATTTAACTAAAAACATTCAAGAATCAAATGGACTCAATCAGAAAGGAAAATGAGGATTCGCCTACCTCATATGTGTGTAAATGCGACGGCGCTTCAATAGAAGGGAGAATATGACACCGCAAACCCTCCACACACCCTAAAAACCAAATAAATGCATCACACCTAAACCCTACTCATAATGGTTCAGTCAAACCCTACACACCCTATGGAAACCAGGGAAACCGCAATAGAGACTCGTCGAGGGGAATCTGTGCACTGTAGAGGAGGCTGTCGGGACGATCATCCGATGAGGAGGGTGCGTCGGAGTAGGTCAGGTGGACAAGGGGGCCGCACAAGGAGGAGGAGGAGAGGGAGGTATAGGAGGAGGAGGAGGAGGAGGCAATGGCAACGGAGGGGTCGCAGCAGAGTAGGGCTCGATGGTGCAGGGGTCAGCTTTTGTGAAGGCTTGAAAGGGTGTAAGGGGAGAGGAGCCTGTTAGGGTTCTTTTATAAAACCTGTTGGAACCTTTAAATAATTATAAATATGATAAGTATATTACTTATAATTTTATAAATATTTATATATATATATATAAATTTATAATTATAATTACAAATTTATTTGAAAATTATTTATATATATCATTAAAAATACAATAAAATATATTTATTATTTAAATATATTTAATGTAATTTTATAAGTACATTTTTTAGAACATATATAGTTCATATGGGTAGCATTATGAATTAATCGATATACCACATCAATGGACAATGTGATGTAATGTATAAATGAACATTGATGCATGATACAAAATATATAGGCATGATCAATATATTCATTGACCAAATTCATTGGAAAATGCATATATATTCAATAATTTTAATTATAAATATATATATATTAAAAGGTATTATATATTTATAAATAAAATAAAAATATTAAATATAAAAAATATAAAAAATATAATGAATATAATGAATTAATCCAATAAATATAATAAATATAATAAATTAATTTAATAAATATAATAAATATAAATATAATAAATCTCTAATAAATCTAATAAATCTAACAAATCTGATAAATCTGATAAATCTGATAAATCTAATAAATTTAACAAATATCTTTATTATTTAATGTAATTTATAATAATCTCGTAATTATTTAATTATATATATATATATATTTAATTATAATCTTAGAAATACTTTTTTCAATTAAAACATTATATATATATATATATATTTGAATTATTAAAATATATATATTAATTATAAACATGCATTTTTTATTTAATGTATAAAAATAAACATTATTTTTTAATATAAATATAATAATTTTATATAAATTAATAATATTTTTTATTAAAAACTTTTATCAGTGCAAATAATAGTGCTGATAAAGGGTACATTTATCCGCACTTTTAGCTAGTGCTGATAAAGGCCCACCCCATTATCAGTGCTTTCTAATTAACACTGATAAAAGGCAGCGCTTTTCTTGCCTTATTTTGTGGTAGTGTATGTTAATAATATAGTATGTTGTATTGAAAAATTTATCCCAAAAGTAAATAGGTAAGTCATACTCACTAAGCATTGTTCTAACAATTTCTTGTAAGGTTCTATTTCTTCTATCTACAATACCATTTTTTTGGGGTGCCCTGGGGGAAGAGAAATTATGACTATATCCATTTTGTGAGAAAAAGGATTCAAACTCTTGATTTTCAAACTCACGACCATGGTCACTTCTTAGAAATTTTATCCTTAATCCACTAAGATTTTCTACAGTCCTAGAATACTTGGTAAACTGAGAGCAGGCTTCACTTTTGTGATCCAATAATTAAGTCTAAGTATACCTAGAATAGTCATCTACAAGAACATAAACATGTGCTTCCCATTTAAACAAGAAACTCTAGATGGTCCAAACAAATCCATGTGAACTAACTCAAGTGGTTGAGAAGTTGAAACTTATTTCTTTATTTTGAAAGATATTTTGTGTTGTTTACCCTTTTGATAAGGATTAAAAACTTTATCATTTGGAAACTTAAGTCAGGGTAGGTCCTTAACTAAACCTTTTCTAGTAAGCTTTCTAAGTTAGTGTATATTGCAGTGTCCTAGTCTTCTATTCCAAATACAAGACTCTTTATGAAATACACTTAATCGTGAAACCTTTTGAGAAACTAAATAATATAATTTAACAACATAAACATTTTCATTGATAAATGTAGAAAATACTAATTCATTTTTAGATTTAAAACATTACAAGCATCATTTTTGAATTTAACATGAAATCCATCATCACATATTTATGAAATACTAAGAAAATTAAATTCTAATCCATCAAAAAATTTAATTTAGAAATTCAAATTGAGTTAGAGTTATCGATCCGGGCTAAGCCAATTATTTTTCCTTTAGAATTGTCACCAAAAGTGACATGCCCACCATCAATCTTTATTAAATTCTTGAAGCATGAATAATCTCCTATCATGTGTCTTAAGAATCCACTGTACAAGTACCATAATCTCTTGTAGGAGCTCTTCAAAAAACTTTCCTATAAAATAATCAAACAAAAATAGATTTTGGTACTCAGACTTGTTTGGGTCCAGTAACATTAGTAATTAGTGCTTTAGGAACCCATATCTGCTTCCTAGGTTTCCTATAATTATTATATAACATATTTGAAAAATAGACTCTATTTGGTTCAGAAAAACTATAGGTAGTAAAAGATTTCCCATAACTGAAACTAGAAGAATAATTTTCATTTTTAGGTAGAAAAACAAATTTTCCAGATTTAGTTACAAACTTGTTTTTGGTGATATTTCTTTGATCAGGTTGGTATCCTATACGAGTAGTATATCTAGCAGAAATTTATTTACCAAGAATATGTGTGAAATTATTTTCTCCATTGGTAAATTTTTCGAAGTCCTTTTTAAATTTCTCATTATATATCTTAAGTTCATTGTTCTCCTTGAGTAATTGAACATTTTTTTTTCAGATTTAATAGTAGTGGTCAAGGCATGTTGTTTCTTTAAAGATTTTTATTTATCTTTTAGTTTATTACAAGTGTCTTCAAGTATATTACAGTATTCAAATAATTCTTCACTATTCATATTTTCCTCATTTTCAAATTTATCTCTAGAATAATAAAATTTAGGTATAGGAGATTCTTGGGTTACCTCATATGTGCTTGTTATAAAACACGTATTGGCTTTGACATACTTTTCATTATGTGAAGACTCTGAGTCACTTGAATTGTCCTCAAAAGCACTCCAAGTTTCTTTTATTGGCTTTCTATATTTTATATCTTTATCCTCATACCTCTTCTTATATTTTATCTTAGTAAAATTATATTTCACGTGTCCTTTTCATTTGCATTCATAACAGACTATTTCATCTGATTTGTCACTTCTTTTCAATCATTCTTCCTATTTCCCTTGGGATCATATCTTCCTTTGAAGTTAGGATTTCTGAAAAACTTATTTCTTTTATAAAAATTATTAAATCATCTAGATAATTGATACATTTCTTCATCACTATCTGATGATGATTTTTCACTGTTGTAACTTTCTATAGGGGTTTTTAATTTATCCTTTTCCTTTTCTTTAGTCTTGGAAGTAGTGGTTTTGAAGGCCACTGACTTTCTCTACAGTTCATATTCCCCTTCCTTGTTGACTTTTAATTATTCCTTATACATCATAAACATGCCTATCATATTCTTAACTGGTAGCTTTATAATATCATAAGATTCTCTAATTGAGATAGAGGTCCCTCTACATCTATCTGGTAAGCATCTGATTATTCTTGTGATTTTCTCCTTGGCTATAACATCTCTTCCCAGAGAGATCATAGTGTTCACAATTTCATTGAACTTGAGGTACATGTCAGAAATAGGATCATTAGGATTCATTTTAAAGTTATCATATTTAATAGTATGTGTTTTAAGTCTTATTTCCTTAACACTAGAGGTTCCTTCATGTGAAACAAATAAAGTATCCCAAATTTCATGGGTTGTTTTACATGAAGATGAAATTCCCAGTCAGGATCTAAATATCACTGAGAGGGGGAGGGGTGAATCAGTGATATCTCTTTCTTTCTATGTTTCCTTATTTTTAAAACAAACTTCACCTCCTGTTAAATATTTTCTTCCTTGCTGAACACACAAAACCACAGGAACACAATATTTACAAGGTTCACTACTCAATAAGAGTATCTACATCCTTGGTATGGTACATAAATAATCCAGTCCATTAGAAAAAAATATTTTGATGTGGAATACAATGAGTAGGATATACCCTTACACTCATGTAGCACTTGTAAAACAATCTTTAAGTGAGTGTGCACCCTCTTATCACAAATAGGGAATTACAGAATTTTTGTGCTTCTTTGCAATTGAAAGGGTGTATTCTTTGAAGTACAAATCTTCACTTTCTTACCCAGGAGTTATTAAGAACTATCTTACGCACAATCCAATACGTGCAAATACCCCAAATATTTTTTGTACCCTTTTAGGTGTCTTTCATGCAACTTTTATTCCACGAGCACAAGATTTGAATTTTTTCACGAAACACCTCTTGCACGCAACTTCAATCTTGCGCACAACTCTCTTCTTGTGCGCAACTTCTCCTTCTTGCACGCAACTCTATTTATTTTACGCACTTTACTTTTCTTAATATTTTTCCATGCCTCAAAGCTCATAATTTCTCTAAGTGTCGAGCACTCCTAATGTGAGGGGGTCAACTCTTATTTATAGACCTCATCAACCCCTGCGCGCAAAAACCCCAATGTGTCGCGCAAGATCCTGACATGTCGCTCAAAACCCCATTTGACATCGCATTGGGAATGTAATTCTATTTCGTGCCAACCTCATATTTTTCATAGTTCTTGAATCTTTCTTTCAAATCATTCCTTTTCCATTTTTTGAATTTTGGACCTCGAATCATGCCTTGCGAGCAAGATTCCAAACTCTCTTCAATCTTGCGCACAAAAACCAATCTTTCGTGAAAGCCTCTCCTTTGCCAGATTTTGATGTTTAGATCATAGAACTCCACTTAAACACAACATAAAAATCCATATTCAAACTTGCGTGCAACATCCTTTTCCAAAAACACATTTCTTCATCTCCAGATTTTCAGGCCCTAAAAATTGGCAAACACTGGAAAACGGCACCACCTAAAAATATTCTTTTGTGTCGCCTTCAGATTGTATGTTCCTTTTTCATTGATCTCTTAACTGTATCCCATAACCATTATTTATCTTTCATTAATAAATCCACTATCGTGATATGTACCCTTTGAAAGAACAGCTTTAGCATCATCAAATTTTCAATGGGAAGTATTGTAACTTCCCTATCTTCCAGCAGCATCATTCTTTCTAATCAAAACTAAATGTGACTGGAATCGTCTTTTCTCACCCTTTCCTTTATAAGTATTGCATCTTAAGTTCTCCTAACTTATTATATTTTTTAAATACAAATTAGAAAAGCATAAACTGATTTTCAAGTCCTTTACAAAGTGAATTGATTTATCTTCTTTGACAACAAAAGACAACACTCTGTAACAACAAACTCTTCTTACTTCCTTATCCATCCAACTTGGTCCCAAAAATATCCCCCTATGGATTTTTTTGTCAACCAAGATTCATAAATCACTAAACTTTTTAACCTCATTAAATGGATTACTAATCAACAATTCTAAGACTATGTGAGCTAACTCATTGTAGGAAAAAAGAATCATTGATAGCCAAAACCATGCTGACCAAAAGCAGTGACTGAAATTTCATGATCATATCTCCTCAGACTTCTTCAAAATGTCTTCCAAGATTCTATCTCAGCATTATTCACTTCTTCAATTTTCCTGGAAAATAAAAACATTGTTTCTTACAACCACTCCAACAAACAGTTAGAATATTTCACACACATACATGCTAGACTCACAGCTTACCCATAACTCCCCCTTTATGCATGCTTCCATAAGGATAGATTTATGAAACAATTATTCCCCTTGAAAACACTATCCAAATGTAAGATGAGTGTGGTGACTGATACATGTACCTCAACCTTGATGAGAAGGAGGTTGGACACCCATATTCAACCTCAATTTATCAAATGGTTCCTTCAGTAATGGTTTTGTAAATATGTCATCAACTTGTTCTGATGTAGGAACGTACTCCAGCCTCAATTAATTATTCTACACCTAATCTTTGATGAAGTGTTACTTTATTTCAATGTTCTTTGAACGAGAATGTTGTACAAGATTCCTTGTAAGATTGATTTCACTCTGATTATCACAACCCAAGAGAAAGGGTAGATTTACTTCAACAAGTAGATCTTCCAACAGAGTCTTCATCCACATTAGTTGAGTTATAGGTTGAGTAGCAGCAACATACTTATCTTTAGCTATACTAATATTTACTGAATTTTGTTTCTTGGTATGTCAACTAACATAACTTTTCCCCAGAAAGAAAACTCCACCAGATGTGGATCTTAGATCATCAACATTTCTTTCCCAATCAGTATCTGAATACCCAAATAGATCAATATTTCATGATCCATTAGACCTGATTCCAAAAAAAAATTGCCTTTTATATATCTGAGAATTATTTTTCCAGCAATAAAATTTTATTCTTTAGGAGTGATCTGAAATCTTTCACATAAAGTGACAGCATTGACGATGTTGGGTCTTGAGGCAGTCAAATACAACAGACTTCCAATCAGTGTTCGAAACTCTTTCTGATCAACTTACTTTCCTTATCCATCTTTAGACAGCTTAGTTCCCACTAAAATTGGTGTGTGCACTGGTTTCAAATTTTCCATGCCAAAATTCTTCAGAAGTTCCTTAGCATACTTTTCTTGAGACAAAAAAACATGATTCTTCTTCTGTGAAATTTGCAGCCCAATAAAGTATTTAATTTCTCCCAACATGGACATCTCAAATAACTTCTTCATCTCCTTAGTAAATATTTCACATGATCTTTCATTATTCCCAGCAAAGATAATGTCTTCGACATAAACAATAATGATCATTGAAAACTCCTAACACTCCTTGATGTAAATATTGTAGTCAACTCTACCTTTCTTAAAATTCATCTTCCTCAAGAAATTATCTAATTTAGAATACCATGCCCTCGAAGCCTGTTTTATCCCATACAAATATTTCTTTAACCTGTACACATAACTTTCATCCTTTCCAATAACAATTCTACAAGGTTGATCAATTTAAACTTCATCGTCAAGGTCACCATTCAAGAATGCAGATTTTACATCCATTTGAAAGATTTTGTAACCTCATTGTGATGTAATGGCAAGAAAGATTCTGATTGTTTCTAATCTTGCCATCGGAGCAAATGTTTCATCAAAATAAATTACTTCAATTTGTGAATACACTTTTCAAAACAATATTTCTTTGTTTCTTATTACTTTATCTTCTTCATTTAGCTTATTCTGGAAAACCCACTTTGTAACAATAATGTTCTTGTCGTCCGGTTTGGGTATAAGTTCCCAAGTATCATTATTCTCTATCTGATCATTCTCTTAATTCATAGAATGAACCCATTATGTATTCTCAAATGCTTCATTTACATCATTTGGTTTAACTTTCGAATAAATAGAAGTATGTGTTATAGCATTAGTTTTTCTTCTCGTTTGAACCCTCTGATGTTGATCTCAAATAATGTTCTGATCCTCCACTTGTTTCCTTAGCCTAGGATGAGTTGTTCGAACTTCATCTACATCACTCGATATTGCTGAGTCATATTCCTCTTCTTGAGTAGGATTAACACAGTCTGTAGCATTATCAAAATCATTAATAAAATCTTCTTTATCCTTCTCAACTTCCACTTCAACATATGACTGCTTTTCTTTCTCAACATTTTCAACAACTTTTACATCTGAAGAATCAATAATTATTCACGTTTCTTTGTTGAGACATCTATATCCTCTTCTTTCTAGAGTATAGCCAAGAAAAATTCCATCATCTCCTCTTTGCTCAAAATTTCCAAGGTCCCCCCCCCCCTTCTTCTTTATAATGCATGGACTCCCAAAAACTCTTAAGTGTTTCAGACTTGGAGTTTTTTATAGAACATTTCTTATGTATTCATATCTAATTTTGGCCCATAGAAACATCAGTTCTAAATATAAAAAACAGTGCTCATGGATTGCCTCAAATAATAAGAAGAAAGACTATGTTCAAGTAACATAGTTCTCCCCATTTCCACCAGACTTTGATTATTTTTTTCAGAAACCCCATTCTGTTGAGATGTGTATAGTGAACTGAACTCATGCATAATTCCATGTTTCTCAAGGTAACTTTAAACCTCTTCATTCTTATACTCTCCACCATTATTAGTTCTCAACTTCTTCAATGAATACTCACATTCCTTCTCTTCTTGCCTCCTGAAACTCTTAAACATTTTCAGAGCATCTGACTTATGTATCATGTAAATAACACAAGTAATGCGAGTAAATTCATCAATGAAAGTAATGAAGTACATATCTCCATTTTTTTATTGCTTTCTAATTGGTCCAAATATATCTGAATGTATAAGTTACAAGGGGTTTTTTGAACAAATTTCAACTCTCTTATGCATAGAGTTTGTAATCTTCTCTTTTCACAAATAGTGCAGCACCAATCTCTTCTTCTTGATAAATCGGGCATATCTCGAGCATTGTCTTGTGTTGATAACTTGCACATATTTCTCTGACACATATGTCCCAGACTTTTATGCCATAACTTATTTTCATCCACCATTCCCATTTAACAATAATTTTGTACTTCAACAACTTGGAACAAGTTCCCTTTTGTACTTTGGCCTCTTGTAACTACCTTTACATCATTTTCACTTTTCACAAAAAACCCATATTTTCTAAAGATAACTTTTTTGTTCTTATCAGAGAGTTATGAAACACTCAGGAGATTATATTTCAACCCATCAACATATAATTTTTTCCTAGATTTCATTTTTTCTTTCCCAATGATGGCTGATCCAACACCTTTGATTTTCAGATATTCATCATTTCCAAATGTAATTGTTCCTTCTTTATAGTATTTCATATTCTTCAGAAACTTTAAGACTCCTTTCATATGAGAAGAACACCCACTATCAAGAATCCAAGGATGTTCTAATTTTTTAGCTTTCAAGGAGGTTTCAACAACAAGATCTTTTTGTTCTTCCTTTTCATTCTTCACCTCCAGCTTCTGATATTTGTTAAGAACCTTTTGTTATGCTAGAAACAAAACAATACATCCCTTAGAAAGATGTCCAGGTTGTTAACATCTTTCACAAATATTTTCCAATGGTTGGAACCTATTTTTAACTTTTACACTAGCCTTCTCAGATTTTTTCTGAACCTTCTTCTTGTACTTCTCTTTCTGAGAGGATTGACTCCCCCTCAAACCTTGTCTTCCATAACTTATGGAATAGTAGTAATGTTGTTGATTAAACAACACATGTTTATAGTCTTTCCAAATCCACCACAATACCAGCAGTAACCATAGAATGAATATTTCCCTCTAAAACTTCTATACTGATCGGAGTTGTGAGCATGCTTCTCAACAACCTTCTTAATAGAACTCTTCTAACCATAAACCTTCCTATTTTCAATCATAACTTTCTTATTCATCTCAAATTTATATTTAGACTTATAAGAACCAGAAGTATTAGAAATATTTCTGGACTCCAAATTTTTATGTACTTCTGATTTTTATCATTGCTGACTTTGGCCACATACATGGTTTTTCCAGCTTTGTTCTTATCAGAACTAGTTATGTCTTTCCTATCAACTTTTGAAGGTAACATTTTTGGATCCTTCTTTGGTTCATTTTTACTCAAACTTTCACCAACTTATGAGATAGATTATTTGAAACTGATATTTATTTCTTTAGCTTTAGAAAGTTTCTGTTGGACAAGTTCCAACTCTTCTTCAGCTTTACTTCAAGATGATCATTACGATTATTTGTATTCTCAATAGAATTCTTTAGATAATAAATCTCCTTTTCCATATTGATTTTCTCATTAGAAAAATATTCTTGATTATTTAATGTAGAATTTTCATTTATCAACTTCTTGTTTTTCTTCTCAAGCCTTCTAATCTTCCTCAAACATTCTTTCAAATCTTCTTTCATATGATATTCAAGTTGAGTTTCTTCTTCTTTAGAACTATTTCTCCTGTAATCTTCCTTATTCACTATTGCAATAAAGGTTTTCTCTCTAGTTTTTTCAGAAAATGATTTCTCGGATTCATCTTCTCTATCTTCTTCATCTTCATATTTAGATAAAAAAAATCTTCTTTTTGATTTGAAGAACTTTTTATCCTTCCCCTTTGAAAAATATTTATCTTTGTCAGCTTATTTTTTCCACGACCTTCTTGGAATTCTTTCACCATCATCATTCTCTTCTTATTTATTCTTTTGAGGATAGTTTTCCACAAAGTTCCCAATGGATCCACACTCAAAACATTTCAAGGGAAGTTTACCTTTATATTTCTCTATACCTCTTTTCACATTCTTAGAAAACAAGGATAAAATTTCATCAAAATTTTTACATACCTCATTTTCAAAATCAGATTCACCAACATAATCTTCAACAAAAATCTTCTTTGACTTCTCTCTCTTTGCATCCTTGAATGACATTTCTCTATCAGCTTTTGTTTTTCTCTTCATAATATTCTCTCTTCTCATTTCATAAGTAATGAGAGTGCTATTAAAATCATCCAGATATAATGTTTTAGGGTCTCTATCTTCTAATGAAGACACATTAGCATCAAACCTGTCAGTAATAATTCTCAAGATATTTTCAACAACTGTAGAATCCTCCAAAGTTTCACCAAGAAATATAATTGTACTAACAATGTCATTTATCCTGGTAAAGAAGTCCCCAACAGATTCAAATTCTCCCATTTTCAAGTCTTCATACTTCAGCCTCTATATTTGTAGTTTTGACTTCTTCAATTTTGTATTTCCTTCATAAATGTTCTCCAACTTATCCCAGATACCTTTAGCTATAGTGAAACCTTTAACTCATAAAAAATCACTCTCATAAAGAGATGAGAGTAATTCATTTTTAGATCTTCCATCATTCTCAAGATTCTTCTTATCGGTAGGTGAAAAAATAACCCTATCATCAATAGGATGAAATCCATCAGTTGTAGTTTCAATAACTTCATACCCAAGAGACGTAAGATAAGGCATCATTCCATCTTTCTAGATATGGTAATTCTTTCCATCAAATATCAGAATCCCCTTAATTTTCATGCAATTTAGATTTTCCATCACAATTTCTCTTCAATACTTCAGCAAAGAAAAAATGAAGGAAAACTCCCTTTGATACCAATTGAAGTTCCCAGTCAGGATCTAAGTATCACAAAGAGGGGGAGAAGTGAATCTATGATATCTATTTATTTTTATGTTTCCTTATTTTTAAAAAAACCTTTGCCTTATGTTAAATAGTTTGTTCTTTGCTAAACACACACAACCATAGGAACACGGGATTTACAAGGTTCACTACTCAAAAAGAGTGGCTACGTCCTTGGTATGGTACAGAAATAATCTAGTACCACAAAATCCACTAGAAAACAATCCTTTTATGAGGAATAAAATGAGTAAGATATACCCTTAAACTTGTGTAGCACTTGGAAAACAATCCACAAGTTTTTGTGCACTATCTTAGCACAAATAAGGAATTGCAGTATTTAAGTGCTTCTTTACAATTGAACAGGTGTATTATTTGAATTACAAATCTTCACTTTCTTACCCAGAAGCTAGTAAGAACTATCTTACACACAACTGAATACGTGCAAAGACCCCAAATATTTCATGCACCCTTTCAGGTGTCTTGTGTGCAACTTTTATTCCACACATGAAAGATTTGACTTTTTTCCTGAAACACCTCTTGCACGCAACTTTAATCTTGTGTGAAACACTCTTATTGCGTGAAACTTCTCATTCTTGCATGAAAATATATTTTTTTCTTTCACCTTTATTTTTTTTAATATTTTTCCATGCCTCAGAGCTTGGTATTTCTCTTAGTGTCGAGCACTCCCAATGTGAGGGGGTCAACTCTTATTTATAGACCTCGTCGACCCCTACGCACAAAAACCCCAATGTGTCATGCAAGATTCTGATGCATCGTGCAAAACATCATTTGACATCACATTGGGCACGTAAGTCTCTTTCGCACCAACCTCATATTTTGCGCACGTCTTGAAGCTTTCACGCACTTCATGACTTTTCCATTTTTTGAAGTTTGGACCTCGAATCATGCCTTACATGCAAGATTCCAAACTTCCTTCAATCTTGCGTGCAAAAACCAATCTTTTGCGCAAGCCTCTCTTTTGCTAGATTTTGATGTTCGGATCGTGGAACTCCACTTGCACGCAACATACCAATCCATATTCAAACTTTCATGTAGCATCCTTTTATAAAAACACATTTCTTCATCTCGCGATTTTCAAGCCCTAAAAATTGGCAAACATTGGAAAACGACGCCACCTAAAAACGTTCTTTTATGTCGCCTCCAGATTGTACATTCCTTTTTCATTAATCTCTTCCATGCATCCCATAACCATTATTTATCTTTCATTATGAAATCCATTATTGTGATATGTACCCTTTGATAGAACAGCTTTAGCATCGTTAGATTTTTAATGTGAAGTACTACAACTTCCCTATCTTCCAGCAGCATCATTCTTTCCAATCAAAACTAAATATGACTGGTATCATCTTTTCTCCCCCTTTCCTTCATAAGGATTTCATCACAAGTTCTCGTAACTTGTGATATTTTTGAAATACAAATCAGTAAATCATCGACTAATTTTCAAGTCCTTTAAATTGAATTGATTTATCTTCTTTGACAACAAAAGACAACACTTTGTAACAGAAAACCCTTCTTACTTCCTTATCCATCCAACTTGGTCCCAACAGTAGAAACTATGTTAAACTCTTCATTTCCTAAAGAATAGTATAGGGCATTCATGGATTTGTAATTATTATTATAAGCATCCTTAGTTGGGTCATCCCAATTATGCCTATCAATAGTATGAATCTTATATTCATCTATAAGTGAAGACCAAATCTCAAAATCGATACTCTCTAAGTGCATTTTCATTTTAATTTTCCATTGTGCATAATTTTTTCCATAAAATAATGGAGGTTTTTTGGTAGCATAACCTTCCAATATATTATCCATGATAAAGAAATAGGCTTTTAAAGAACTATAAATTTAGAACTAACATAAATTTAAAGATTTTTAAAACACAACTACAATCACAGTTGAAAATTTATTTAAATAGATTTATAATTTAAAATTTTGAAAATAGAAATTTTAAAAAATACTTTGATGCCAAATTTTGGTTGGAGTATGACACTTAAGAGGGGGGTGAATTTAGTTCCTATAAAAATTTATGTTAAAAAGTTTATTAAAAATATTCCCCCAATCTAAAATAAAACAGGCTAGTTAATAAAGGTAATAAAATTATAATAGTTTGACTGTTCAAATAGCTCCTCATGATATTGATTAATTCTCAGTAATATCAATATGAGATATTGATACAACTTTTGAAACTATTATAATGAGGAATAATAGTTATAACTACTATACAAGACTAACTATCAAAGTAAAATTTAGTTTTCTAAAATATTAGTTAAAACAGAGAAAAACTAAATTGAAAGACACAGCAGATAATACAAGTGGTTCAGTCTCAATTTGGGACCTAATCCACTCCACTTGGTGATCACCTTCCACCAAGAAATATATATAAATCTTTGATTCAAACTTTGGATCAGAGTTAACAACAGTGCATAGGACTATCTAGGTCACAAGACCTATTCCACTATTCTACATGGTAAAACTAACAACTAGGTCACACAGGACCTCTTCAACAATTATATGTGGGTGAAACAAATTGTATAAGAATATTAGATTAAGTATATCTTGTATTCTAAAATTTAATATAGGATACAGTGGGTGTTTTACTACAGATATACACACTGCTCGAAAAGTAATAAAACAATACACAACAGATTAAAGATAATGAAAAAGGATTAGAAATTTTATGAGTATTGTTCTATACAGCTCTGGGCTCATAGGATGTATAATATGTGATTTTAGAGTCCTCTTGTGAAAATTGATTATTGTGAGTCTCGTGTTATAGTTTCCATTTCGGTGAGATGTGCTTTGTAGCTCTTGTTCTTCTTAGATTTGTTGTTGTGATAATGTTGATATTCTAAAGTACAATATTTAATCCACTATGAATCGATATTTCTTTTTGTGTGTTTTATTATATGTGTTATTCTCTTTTTGAATACAATAAACTTCTCAAACTCTAATTCTCCAAGGCCACACTTTTTATTTTTTTTCAGGTGTATGTATTGGATCTGATAGGAAGCATGATTTCTACACCTCGTACCTTGTACTATCTGCTAACGGGACTGCAAAAGAATATTAAATATATCAGTGTCATTAAATGACTCAAATATAATCATTAGAAATAACTTTTAAATTTAATTTAAAAAGATAGAAAAATGGTTATGTATGGAACGGTGTCACAGTTGTGGTGAGACAGTCATGGTGAGATAGTCATGGTTCCACTTGGAATAGTGTATTCTCATTTTCCTTTGAGTGGTGAGATAGTCAGGGTGCCATAGTTCGGTTGAGATATGGAACGGGTACCACAGTTATGGTGTCTGGTTCTTTTGCGAATTTTGGAATCAGTAATGAGACTACGGTGTCAGATAAGCGGTGTCTCAAGTAACGGTGTCTAGTCATTTTTCAAAATTTATAACAGTATCTTGGAAACGGTAGCAATGAAAAGGTGCAAGATCCTTTACGAAAATCTAGAACTGGTAGCAAGCTTACGGTGTCATGGACTTTTTGAAAATATGGAACCGGTAGCAGACTTACGGTTTCAAAAACTTATCCAAATATCTGTAAACTATCTTAAGAAGTAATATTCATAGAATGGATTATGATTAACCATAATCATACTGAAACATAATATAACAATATTAAACACAGTTTATAAGATTCAAACATGATTTGTGAGATTCTAAATCAGGATATTGTGAGAGTTTAAACCATGAGTTGTAAGCATTAAAACATATGGAAACCAACAATCTCCAAACATGATTTTTGATAGGTTAAAAATGAATTGTAATATTTTAAACATGATTTGTGAGCATCAAAACATGAGTATTCCAATATAATATAAGTTATCTTTCCCTGAAGTACCGTGTATGCCACCTTGACTATTATGGCTAGTGGTATTGCAACTTCCAGACCGGTATGGTGTAGAAGACCCCCTTCTTGTACTCTGGTTTGGCTTAGATCCTCCATCACTACCCATCAGTCATGGGTTCCTACAAAACCTCTATAAGTGACCTATATTATCACAGGTTGGGTAGTCCACCAATAGTTGTGGAAACTAGATACAAATGTGGCCCAACCTACCACACTGATGGAAGTAAATTTGATTACCACTCTGGATGACTGGTCCTTTTCCCTGGCTACTCTATTTTCCACTGATCTTATTGGAATTATCATAGTGATTACTCCTAACCTCATAATTTGTACCTCATGTTCATCTATAATAAACCACATTCACTCCACTAGAATCCTCCTTTAGGTTCCCCTTATAAATTAGATCTTGATTCACTACCTCAAAAAACTTCTTCAAATAAAAGATATTAACCTGGGAATTAATATCACATTTAATTCCATCCTAAAAATGTATTACTACAGTTTCCTCATCCCCTACCAGTGTTGAAACAAATCATTTTAAATTATTGAAGTAGTTATCATAGTCTATCATTGACCTGCTCCCCTAGGTTAACTGCATAAACTATTCTACCCTCTCCTGCCTGAGAATCTCTAGGTAAAAGTGATCCAATAAATTCTCCTAAAATTCCTTCCATACCATTCTCTATAATTGATCATCTTGATCCTATATATACCACTAACACTTATATATAACACATGATATATATGAAACCAACTTAACTCTTTTCTATTCAAGGGTCTTTAAATGGTCAATAATTTTTTGGATTGACTCAATAAATAACTTAGCTTCCTTAGGTCCACCATCTCCGGTGAAGTTTGTAGGGTGCTGCAATTGGAATTATTGGGTTAGATCAGATATATTTTGTATATCCTGCCCTATTTTTATTTCCATGAACTATATAAAATGATTAAAGTTATCATGGAACTGTTATCCCACTCTTTCACTCATAACTATTGGGGCCTCTTGTCCTGCTACTAGAGGCACATTTCTAGTAGTATCCTTCATCCATCCTATCAACAAACATCATTATTTAGGAATGTATCTACAATTCAAAACCCTTTTCTTAGGTCACATAACATATCATTAACATTTTTATATAGGAGGGATTCATATAATGGCTATAAAAATTCATCACTCATACACCACCCCATGGTCAAAACCAAGGCATTATCACTACCCTTAACCATCCCTAACCCATTCCATGGCTGGCATCGGGCAAAAAAATTACATCATAAGTTTTCCATTAGTCACCCATTTTAACCATTTAAAATTACCACATTTTTTCATCATTTAATATTATCAATTCATTACTATGAATTCTTTCATTTTAAATTTCCCAAATAAAGAATAACATTTTCATTCTGAAAAAAAACCCACTCATAACATTCTTTTATTTTTATCCCTAATATGATTCATGTCACATAAATCTATGAGTTCCTAGAATGATGCATTTATATAGAACTCTTGTGCCTTTCCAGACCCTGAGTAAAATCTTAGAAAATAATAACATCACACAACAAGTGCAGCAGCCAAGGTGAAATAACATTCAACTATAATAGAAAACATCATGAACAATAATCCCACCCTAGGAACTTGGGTTTTTCCCTATAAATGGGTTAGCTACTCCCATTCATGATATCGTGACCAAGGCTTAACTCATTCTAGTCTCTTTTCTACCTTTCCCAAATAATAAGACAACAAAAAAGAAAATAAAACTCATCTGATACCATTTTTTAACATCTGGACCTAGGTTCCACATACTGGTTCCCCTAGCAAGTTCATCACATGACCTCAGGTGCACCTCCCTGTATATTAGAGGCTGACAACTAGCATCGGGGGTCTAATATAAAATTTGGATATACTATACCCACTTTATTAAATCATCACAATAGTGAAAATCAATATAAAACTAACCAATATAATATAATGACGAATAATCAATTGTAATCAATATAATACCAAGCATCACATGGTGAATCATGAATATGAAAAATGAATGTAAACCAAAGTAGAAAATATATAATTCCATACAAGTTTCAAGTGTCAAATGAAAATCCAAAATAAAGACACACTAATATGTACAAATAAATTATTTCCATCATGTCTAGTTCCATCATCGATACTCCATATCGAATCCCAACTCAGTCATCTAACATAGGAATATTTCCCTTATCTTTTCTTACAAACAAAAGGTATATTCGGGTACAAATCAGGCATCCTGAGTAGGGTGTGAGTACAACACAGTATATCGCCACCAATTGTGTCTAAATAAATATCCATTCTATAATAGTGTATAAGTTTTTGTAAAGAAAAAATAATAAATGAAAAAGGTAAAAAGTCTTTATATTTATTATTATTTAATCAATCACATAAGCCCCTAGGTTCATAATGACACCTGAACTAATCAGAACTTCTTCATCCTGTTCTGGAGTTTGAACCATACATCAAACATATTTCACAATTCATTATTTTCATGGGATTTTATTATTCATTTAATTCCAATTTCATTTTCGGTACCTTGGAGCATCAGTCCGTCCACCAATTTATATACATGAAATGAGGGACCAGATCAGTAGTATGGAACCCCATGGGTATTTATAGTAGTATCACCTTACCCAAAACTCATTGATCAATCACATATATCACAAATAAACATGCATACAATGGGGGACTAGAGCATCAGTATGGCACCCTATGGGTATTTGGGACAGCAGTAACTGACCCAAAACTCATTGATCAATCATTAAAAAATATAATATATCATGGTTACACATTCATAACTCATTTATGAACCATTTTTATCATGGTGTGCCAATTAATTTATCAAAAAAACATGGTCATTCACTTTTATCATAAGGAAAAAACATAAAAAAAATTCCCATTAATCTATTTTTCATCATTTATTTCACAACTCATTAACTCTTAAAGGTTAATCCAATCAACCATTTAAATCTAATTATCAAACATGCATCAAGGATCTAGTTAAATTTTATACACCCATTATTGCCCTTTTCACATTTCATAATTATTATTCAAGGATAATTGGCACACCCCATGGGTTTCCATTAAGTTGGTCTCATCATCTCCAATGGGTCTAATAGGATCCATGAAGGGTCTAACAATTTCATGTATTTAAGTTCACATTTTTAATTTAACAGAAATTGAAATTTTTTAAACAAAATTTCATAATTACATACAAAGAAATATAATCAAAACTATGGAAATTATCAATTAGAACACCTACCACAAGATAATTTATGAACTCACTTCAAACTATAGCCCTCAATTCAACGTAGAATGGTCGAATTCACAACAGTAGAGGAGATCTGGGATCAAATCCTAAGATAAAGATCCAACACAATGATATCCATTAAAACCTAGATCTAAAACATCAATAGTGGAGAAAATTTATCCCTATAAAATTGGGGAGAAATATTGGAGAGAGAGAAACCTTAAATGATGAAGAGAATCTCTTACCGAAGAGAAAATATTCTTCCACCAAACCTTCGATTCATAAAGGAAGGATTTAGAAGAACCTTTTAACCCTCTTCGATGCCTCCAAAAATGATGTAAATAATATTAGGTCAAAATAGGGTGATTGGGGATATAAACTAGGGGTTCCATAATTTTTAAATAAAATTTCTAGGGTTTAAAACTTGCATGCATAGTTTCCTGGGCGGACCGCATGGTTTGAAAAAACGTGATCCCAAACCATGTGACCCTACTATCTAGGGAACACAGTTATCCTATGTGGGAACATGGTTTTTCAAACTGTCTTCCAACATTGAAAACCCTCTCTATCTGAGGGTCTATGGTTTTGGGAGGGTGGTTGCACTATTTAACCAAACTGTGCACCCCCTTCCTATGGCTCAAAATGGGGAACATGGTTTCCTAAGGAAAATCCCAAAAAAAAATTCTAACTATGTGCCAACTGTACGCAGCCCCATGGGTTTCCAAAATTTTCTAAATTCACCCAAAAATAACCCCTAATCAATACCCAGCCAAGATATTATCAAAATAAGGGTGAAATAATACCTAAAAACAAGCTCGATAATCCCCAAGAAAGGTCATGATCTTACAGGTACGCTCTAAAATATCCAAGGAGACATGCTACATAAGAAACACCTCCCAAAATATCATGTGGGAGTGTGTATTGAAGAAACTCATGAGATGACCATTGAGTTTCATGTTCCTCTTGATGATCTGGTTGTCACCACAATCGATAATGTTATTAGAACTTTTATATAATGTCCATTTAATCTTATTAAGATACATGGTGATAATGTGGTATGTCCTTTACAATTTTTTCAAATAAAAAACCTTTACCAGTTGATGAAAAAAGTCTGAAATAAGGTATGTCTTTACGAACAAACAAAATGAAACAGAAAAAAAAGGTATGATCAAGATAATCCAATGGATCAACCAATAAATTATAATGATATTTTGAGAGCACCTTCACCCCACCAGTTCAATTTTCATATATATTAACATTTCAAGTTTATACGGATATAATTTTCAAAGATGAAAATGTGTCCTACATTCAATATAAAGAATAAATATTTGGAGATGTCATTATTGATGTAATTAGTCTCGAGAGTATAAATAAAATTATCAAGTTTGAATGGATAGGAGTATCAATTTTGAATGCATACATGTGGTACATTTTCATAGTTTGTTTGTCCAAAAAATGATCTACTTTGTTCATTATAATTAATAAATATACATATTTTATAGAGGAATATATATTACTATTATATAAAGAGAAAACCCTGTGAAGAAAATTTTGGACTCATTAATCCTTCTATCATTTCAATTCCAGAATTTAATTTGAATATGGAAGAAATTAACAAAAAGATATGAACTACGCACAACATTTGAAAATAAAATAATAGATGATAGACTCTTCTTAATTCCTAAAATGTAAGGGTAAAACTATAAAATCTAATCATACAAAATAAATTTTTCTTTTTTGAATTTCTTATTTGTTTTTGTTTTTTTGGGAAACACTAGATCCCATTGAACTTAATTTGGATACCCTAAATGTTTATTTTTTGGATCTAAAGCATGTATTTTCAAAGAATATACAACACATAATATTAATTGTGAATTTGTAATAAACTAGAATCATTATTTTATAGTTACACTTAAAATTATAAATTTTAGTTTATTTTTTTAATGAGAATTTTATTATGATAGAGAGATATATAAGTATCACTAAATCATGGTATGATATCGGTGATTGAGTAAAACAAACCTATGGATTTCTTTAAATAGAGACAGATTAAGGTGTATATAGTAATATTTACCTGTCAAAACATATTTAAAAACAATTTACTTATTGTGTTCAATGTTTATGTAGTCTCCGAAACAAAATAATGATGAAGACTATGCATATTATGTTTTCAAATTTATGAAAGATAACATATATAATCAATAATCTAGCATCCCCAAATAGGTATTTTTGATTTTGATTACAATTTCATTTTTAAATATTTTTAATCATTTGTTTTTATATATATTCTCAGTACTACTAGGATTAGAAATATTATACATTCTCAAAATAATAAATCAAATTTTTTAGAGATTATTGGTCAGATTATGTGACATCAAAATGTTTTTTGACATCATACTAAAGTGATTACCTATTATGTTTGTGATCTAGTACAAACTATGACCTTACAGATATATTTTGGATGTAAAGCATTAATTTCTCAATGGTTATATATTATTATTCTTAAAATAAATCCATGAAGTATTGGAAATATTTTGGTCATATTTTTATTATAATCCAACATTTTCAATTACCATCCAAACAGTTTTCTAGATTTGATCCTCCTATCATTCCAAAGGAATTTAAACCCCGACATATATTTTATTACCCTATTGAGTGAGGCTACAAAGTTTATGATATGCTTCCACTTGAGGTTCCTCTTCTTGAAGATAAATTTTTGAATGTTTTTACTAATGGTGTTTCAACTATGGTATCTAATTGTGGTAAATTATTCAGGGACCTCTCTAGGTAGAAACACCAGTCAAACACTTTATTTTTTTTTTCTTATTGTGGGAGACGGATATGATTATTATAAAAGGAATATTTGGGAGCATAAAAATAATAATCTTGATAACAAGCCACAACTTTATGGGAAATAATTTTATATTATTTCAAACATTCAAATCCACATGCTTATTCTACAGATGCAGTACATCTTCAATTCAACCATTCAGATACATTTAGTAAACCTATATATCTTGTGATTATATAAATATTCCTATTATTGCTATAATTTTTAAATGATTCTAAAGGTTATATGGTCATTCCCCAATTGATCATGCATTTATTTTTACTTTTTCAAAAATTTCCTTCCTCTAGGGGTTAGGATGAGTATCTAAAAACTAGAAAACCTTTTGGTGATGACCACGAAAAGAAAGAAATATTTGAGATGTTTCTTAAGGATAAGAATCATAGAGTCTATAGGTGAGATAAAGGTGAGATGGAAATGGGTCAAGTATCCTTCTAACCTCAAATCTTAAGACATATTATGTAAGATCTTGTGACCATTTGGGTTGTTAATTCTAAAGGAATTTTGAATTTTCAAGTTGGAGGATGGGACATTTTTTAAACTGAGATTAAAAATGGAATTATGAGAGTTTTATCACCTTAAAGTGTTGGTTTTAGAATTTTTTTTAGGCTAAAGAGGTGTCTTGATATCCTTTATAAGTTTTGGAAGATTTAAGCTTCAAAATATTATTTCTTGGAGAAAAAAACTTAGGGCACACAGTTGGCACATGGTTAGTGCTAACCATGCACCCCAAACCATGCGGCCTATTTGTTAAGACACAGTTTATTTAAGCCATGAAAGGGGCCTCAGATAACAATTTTTTATTCTATATAAGGTTATAGGGATATTCATGTTTGTAGCATGGTTTTTCAAATATTTCGTTATAACCATGTGAGGTGGGGTGTGTTTCGGACTATGATCCCGCACAGTTGGCTCATGATTCGTCTATCCATGTGTCCAAACTATGCACCTCATTATAAGGGAAAATTTACCATTTTTTTCTTACATACTTATAATCTTATATCCCCTTTTTTATTACTCCTTTGTCTATGATCTCCCTCCCCCTTAAAACACCCTATTCTTCCTCCATTCTTTCATGAGAGATCTCTTTCATTCTTGGTCTGTTTTGAATGCCATCACTTGCGATCATGATCCCTCATCTATCTTACTTCTTAGTTTATTTTTCTATCAAGTTTCCTCATGTACTCTATGTTTTTTATGACTTATTTTCAAGTATTTTTTCTAGTTATTCACTTTATTTCATTCTATCAAGAATTAAGGGTCCATATTGGATGAGTAAAGATTCATAAGCTTAAGGTAGGTGCTCTATATGTTTTTCCTAAAAGTCTAGTTATTTATAAAAAATTTCATTGTTATGCACACCATTAATTCCAAGTGTTTCCTCTAAAATTATTAATTCTTTTAATTTTTCCCCTAAAACCCAACCTAGGTGTAGTATAGTCTTATCTTACACTATTGGAGGCTAAAAACCTCAACTTAGACCACCCCTTAAAGAGAGTTCAACTTAACACCCATGAGAGACTTACTTTTTGTGAAACCAAAATACCACATAAGGTGTATTTGTATTGAATCATAGAAAATACTTAATATAATCTTTCCCCAAGTAATGAAACCAACCCTTAGAGTTTTTCATGACATTTAAATATTTTAACTCTTAGGTAGACCATGGGGATGTATGGGGTTACTCAAATGTTTTTAAGTACTTAGAGTATCATGGGTAAATTATAAATCCCAAGCTCTTTTATTTTTATGTACTATTTAAAATAAATATATTAATTAAATTATAAAATGATATAACACCTTATGGGAAACCTTGGGAGACACCTACAATTTTTTGTTTAATTTCAATAAAATCATTAATATTATTACTTTACTTATACCTATGATATAAGTATCATGAATAACTTTGATTCCCCTTCTGTAATTACTTGGTACTTATGAATTATTTCTAAGGGAACTATAGAGTATATAAATTAAAGTATTTATTTCGGTAAATTGTGATATACTTATTTTTAAATAAATAAATTTGTGTAACATGTGCATGGAACCTAAAAAGTTATAATTAATGTAAGTTTTGTTATAATTTTAATGAAAGGGCGTGTTTCAGTGTGCACTAATTTTTATTTTCCTTATAATCCTTGAGATATTAATATAATGAGATTGGTTATGGTTATAGTGAGGTATACCATGGATAATACTTGGATTTGAGTTCTGAATTCCAAGTGTGAACCTGATGAATTTCACATGATTTGTTAACACGAATAAAAAGGGGTAATCCCACCTTGAATCTGGTCAATGTCCTACATTCATGAATGCCTCATCCTAGTGCAGATGATTTGAACATGTGGCTGATTTTTTCTTATCTACTGTTTAAGGTTTTGATGCTTTTCTAATGTGTATATCATCACTCGGGTTTAATCCTAGACGATGATACTTTTTAATAGTCGATTGTTTTAGTTGATTGTATTTTCATTGGGGTTTTGTTTGCAGAGATTATTGAAATGATTGATTGATTAATATTTATTTAACATTTTGATAAATATTGGGTTGAGGTCATCATTATGTATTTAAGCTTATGATATCCTTGATCCTTGCTTTATATTGCATTAAATTAATACCCATGTCACAAGTTGACGTTGATTGGAATTCCTAAGTGTTAAGGATTTAATCCAAGCCTTAACTTAACTAGGATTCTAATATCAATAAGTAATTGATTGTGGTAGTTTATTTATGGTTCCAATAATCCATGTAATCCATACATTAAACAAAATATGTCATTAATCCATGACATGTTAAGTCCAACATACACAATGTTAAATTAAAGAATACTCATAGAGAAAATACTCTCAATCACTTAACATCCCTAAATTTTGACTCACCCCAATGATATATTTACTCATCCATTAATATGATTAGAAATTTGTTTTATTATTTTTATGATTATGAGTTAATAAGATAATAAAAATAATGGGATAAGAAAAGAGTTGTGCGCCGAACACAAACACACAAACGGTGATGAGAATTAAAAATAGAATTTCGATTAAATGAGTAAGCAAAAGAAGATAATGGTTTTCATCTTGATTTAAAATATTTTAAGAGAATTAATATTTAAGAAAATATGGTGGATGATTAAAACATAATATGAAGAAGAAACTTTCATTAAAACAAAATTACAAAACAAAGACTTACAAGATTACAAATGAAAAAAATCACAAAAGTAAATGAAATAAAAGAGAGGAGGAAGGGTCTCTAAAGTGAAAACATGGGTACGAAAGGTCCTAAAAATCCTTTTTGAAAGCTTTTTTCGTGCCAATATATTCTCGTATCTTCTTAAATTCCAACCACATGAAACGAGAAGAGGGGGTTGTATCTAAATCCCAAGGAGGTGGACAGTTTGCATTCTAAATCTTCCCCTCCAATTGAATCACAAATTTTTCAATCTATAAAACTGAATCTCGAGATGACATCTTATTAAAAGTAGTATATATTGATGTTTAATTTCATCCCTCAAAATTTTTTGGCCATTGGACTTCTATAACCAAAGTTATGGTGGTTTTAATAAACAATGTTAAACTTTCCATTTCTATCAATTCTTTTTCGATGGATTAAATGTGAATGGATTTTTAATTGTAATATACCTTAAAATAAAAATAATTTATTCTAAAAAGTTGTCCAGACATATCTTATATTTCACACTGAAAAATCCCAGCATTATTTGATGATTAAATCAGGAGAAAATGCAGTAATAGTGTCATGATTTTAATTTCCATCCATAATGGTGGACTAGACTTCAAAGATTCATTTGGGCCCCTTGTTTTTGGATTTGGACCTTGAAATTTTTATTTATGACTCCTTGAATTGTTATCCGAATTTTTAAGGAGAATTAATGAATTTTCACTTCTGGATTGAGCCTAGTAATTCAATATTCATGGATGGTTTAGTTTCTTCATAGATTTCGTGGGCCTTCTTGGGTGGTCCATATGACCCTTGAAATAGAAGAATTGTCCAGTGATTCCTTCTAATGATATGTGGGAAATTGAAAACGGAATTAAAAAAATAAGAACCATATAATTTGGATTAGTATTATGATAGTTAGTATTAAACTAGTAAAAATAATTGAATCTGGATGAATTTAAATAGTGCTCACAAATTATAATTAATATTTAAACATTAATATTTCACAAAAATTATGTAAATTTCATATAATATCAGTAAAGGGGGTATATATTAAGTTCTGAATAAGTGAATAACATCAACTCCCCCACACTTAGGCTTGTTCATGTCCTCATGTTCAATAAATATAAAAACATAACAAAATCATTTTCACTCACCAACAAATATTAAAATTTTATTTTCCCCAATCAGGGGAGGTTTATACAATTTAACTCATCCATATTGAATTCCACCTCAAATTGTTATAGAAACAATGTTCCAAAAACAACTCTTTTTTCATGCTCAAATTTATAAATGGAAAATGGTGGCACACAAGACATACTCTTCTCAAGATGATAAAATTAATTTATGGAGAGTCACTCATTCACTAACCAAAAGTGAAAATCTTAGAGTTTGTAAGATCTCTCAGCTTCTAGTCCCTATCCTAAAGTGCTCAAAAATCACGAGGTATTTTTACGGGCTTTTCTGTGGCTATGGGATAGTAGGAAGATGATATCCAAAAGATAGGGAAAAGGGGGTAAAACACCAACATGGAAAAAGAAATGCACATTTTTTTTGAAATGAGACATGAAAGGAAATGGAAACACATATTTACAAGGGAATGATTGTGTGAAATAAGACACAAAATTGGAATAAAATTTTAAGGGAATGAGAAGGTGGAATATTTACAAAACATGAAACTTATCCTAAGGACATAAGTGTTCATTTTATTTCTTTTTTTTCTTTTCTTTTTTTGTATTTTTTTTTGAAATTTGAACTTGAAACAGATCTCACACTCATATCCCAACTCATGATTGATCTCCTCACGACACTAATTGTAATAGTTATACCAAGATAAAAGGCTGAGAAAAAAGTGATTTTTGACCCACCCAAGACACAATCCATTCTTATTTTCATTTTTTTTTGAACACTTTTCAATATACATTCCCAAACCCCATTGAAGGACAACCTCTCCCCCACACATAAATTGATTATTATTCCCAATCATATTATAAAAAGGTTAAAATAAATAAAAGGGTACCCAAAATGAAATCCTTTCCCCCCACACTTAAATTTCAAAAAAAATATGCAATGAAAATTCATGTTGATATTGGGTGGGATAAGGTATTGGGCTTGTAGTGTGGCTATCAAAGAAAATATTTTCATAGGATTGAAGGGGATTTTGAAGGGAGGATTAATATATGGTTAATGTGTGGCTATTTGGATATTATAATTCTCTTGTGGTTCAGAAAATGCCTATGTCATATTAATGCACACTAAAGTAGAAAATTCAGCACAAAGGTCCACAAACTCAAGATTCAAAAATGGGGGTGAAAAACACACATTTTGAAAATATGGTCATAATTGGCCTTGGAATGAAATCAAATGTTGTTCCTCATGGGTGGGGAAAATCATTTCTAAATCAAAAAATTGAGCATTCAAAATTTTTTGGTTTTGACACAACATTCTTTATCCAGATTTATGAAAAAACCACAAATTTTTTTAGATGAAACCTTGTCTTTTGACTCCCCAAAATGTTTGGACAAAATTTTAAAATTAAAAGGTGAGTAAGTATGACTGTTGAATTTTTCATGTTTTTTTAAATGATTTTTGTGTTGTTTTTCTTTGTTTTTTTTAAGTTTTTTTTTAGTTTTTTATAAACACACACCCACAAAAAAGAGAAAGAGTAAATAAAAAAGTGTGATGAGAAAAGTGGTAAAAAAATGAGAATAAGGGAGGAAGAAGAAGAAAGAGAGAGAGAGAGAGAGAGAGAGAGAGAGGAGTTAAAGGGAAAGAGGTGCCCCCTGGTTTGGATTTGGTGGGTCATTGTCTCCATCTGGTGGTGGGTCTACTGTGGATCTGATGCAAGTTGATGTTGTTATAGGATTGTGTTTACTCTCATGGTGATGCTTTAACTGATGTCCATTAACTGTGAATGTCCTTTTTGAAGAGGGTTCTTGGACTCGCACTGCACCAAATGGGTAAACACTAGTAATAACAAAAGGACCTTCCCAATGAGAATTAAGCTTACCTGGGTGAAGCTGAAATCTAGAATTGAAGAGCATTACCTTTTCACATTCATGAAATACCTTTCCAGGGATGTTTTTATCATGGAGTACCATATCTTTTTCTTTTTATAGATTGTAATTCTCATAATAATCAAGTCGAAGCTCCTCTAGTTCAGTCAACAGCAACAATCTCTCTTCACCAGATTTTTCACAATCAAAATTACAAGTTTTCATAGCCCAAAAATCCTTATGTTGGATTTCAACTAGTAAATGAAATGCTTTACCAAATAATATCCCAATTGGAGACATACCAATGGGTGTTTTATAGGAATTTATATAAGACCAAAGTGCTTCACCAAGTCTTTCAGGCCAGTCTTTTTTGGTCAGTTTTACAATTCTCTCAAGAACTCTTTTCACTTCCCTATTATAAATTTCAGCAATGCCTTTTTTCTAGGGGTGATATGCAGTTTAAGTTTTATGTACAACCCCATTATTTTTCAAAAGATATTCCATGGTTCTATCACAAAAATGGGTTCCTAAGTCACTTATCAAGGCATGTGGTGTGCCAAATCGGTGGAAGATGTGTGTCTTTAGAAACTCACTAACAGTATGTGAATAATCATTTCTAGTGGGTTTGTACTCGAACCACCTAGAAACATAATCAACCGCAATAATAATGTATGATAATCCATTTAAAGTGGGTAATGGTCCCATGAAATCGATTCCCCAAACATCGAATATCTCACAGAAAATTAAAGGATTTTGGGGCATTTCATTTCTCTTTGAAATTGTGCAAAACTTTTGGTAAGTGTAACATGATTGAAAGAACTCATGTGAGTCCTTGAAGAGTGAAGGCTAGAATAATACAGATTCTAGGACCTTTTGGGATGTCATCTTTGGTCCAAAGTGTCCACCACCAGGCACTAAGTGACAGAATTATAAGATGGAAGAATTTTAATTTTCATCAACACGTCTCCTAATTACCATGTCAACCCCAGTTTTCCAAAGTTTATTATCTTCCCAAAAATAGAATTTTGAATCACTTTTCAGCTTTATTTTTTGTTCTTTTTAAAACATTTCATGTAAAACACTAGAAACCAAGTAATTTACAATTGGGGCATACCATGGTGACTTTGGAGTGAGAGATGAAAGGTGGTCAGTGGGAAATTTAGGATCAACGATTTCTAAATGAGAATAATTAGAAATTATACTCAAGTTATCAGCCACAGGATTTTCTTTTCCTGATCTATCTTTGATTTCAAGGTCACACTTCTGGAGAATTAAGATCCATTTTATTAGTGCCAGTTTAAAATCACTTTTCTTGTGTAATAACTTTATAGCGGAATGGTCTATGAAGATGACGATTTTGGAACCTAAGAGATAGGGTTGGAATTTATCTAAGGCAAAAACCACTATTAAAAGTTACTTTTCAGTCACAGTGTAGTGTGATTAAGTTTTATCCAAAGTTTTTGAGGTATAATGAATGACATAAGGAATTTTTTCTCTTCTTTGACCTAAAACAAAAATAACGGCTTTATCAGAAGCATCACACATCAACTCAAAGGGTAAGGATCAATCTGGGGGTCAGATTATCGAGGTAAATGTAAGATTTGTTTTGAGTTAAATGAAGTCTCTCTTGAAAACCTCATTAAAATGGAAAGTGACATCATTTTTGAGCAACCGAGTGAGTGGGAGGTAAATTCTACTGAATTTATGGATGAATCGCCGATAGAAACTGGCATGACTGAGGAATGAATGGATGTCTTGAACAGTGGTGGTTTCAGGAAGTGATTGGATCACTTCAATTTTGGAAGGATCAACTTCAATACCCTCTTTTGAAACTATGTGCCCAAGAACAATCCCATTTGAAACCATGAAGTGACATTTTTAAAAATTTAACACAGGGTTACACTTGACACACCTTTGAAGGACTAGAGAAAGTGAATGCAAGAACGATTCAAATGACTCACCATAAATGGTAAAGTCATCCATGAATACTTCCATGCATTGTTCAATGAATTCAGAAAAGATACACATCATACACCTCTGGAATTTTATAGGAGCATTGAAAATGCCAAAAGGCATTCTCATATATGCATATGTTCTAAAGGGGCAAGTGAATGTAGTCTTTTATTAGTTCTGAGCTACGATTGGGATTTGGAAGTAGTCAGTGTATCCATCAATAAACCAATAGTGTGACTTTCTGGATAATATTTCTAGCATTTGAAAAAGTAATGGAAGATGGTAGTGATCTTTTCGTGTTTCAACGTTAAATTTTTGGTAATCAATGCACACACACCATTTTTTCTTCACTCGATTTGTGACTACCTCCCCATGTTTAGTTGTGACAATAGTTATATCACCCTTCTTAGTTACAAATTGAATTAGACTAACCCATTCACTATCTAAAATCAGGTAAATAATATCATCTTTAAGAATCTTGGTGATCTATTTCCTAACTACCTCAAGTATGAGTGGATTAAGTCTTCTTTATGTTTGTCTAATTGGTTTGGATGATTCTACAAGATGGATGTGATGCATTCAAAGGGAAGGGTTGATTCCTGGTATGTCATCTAGGTTCCAACCTAAGGCCTTTTTGTTTTCCTCTAACACCTAAACAAGTTTGGACTCCGAGGTTTTAGTAAGTGAAGCATAGATAATGACAAGATAAGAGTGATCATGGAAAAGGAATGCATATTTCAGGTGTTCAGGAAGAGGTTTCAGAACAGTTTCATCTTTTATTTGTGGGCTAGACAACTCATGAATGGAGGAAGGGACTTCAATTACTTCAGATCCATTTTCCTTAATATTGTCCAATGTGGAGCAGTAGAGAACATATTTGATGTGCGATTCAAGAGAGTTTTAAAGTTCATCTATATTGATGGAGTCTATGAATTAGAGGTCAATATCAACTTCACCATTTATAACTTGGTTAATCATGGTGTAGATTTCACAAGATCCTATCTCATTAGAACATTATGAACATGATGGAGTGGGGTTCATTGACTCTCATAAGTGTCCTCATAAGTAAGGATTGAGAATACAGAGTGATCCTTATATGGGTATTCCATGGATTGGAAAATGTTGAACTTGACCAGTTGGTCACCAAATTCCATGGATAAGATGCCTAAATGGATATCAATCCTAGTTCTCACTGTCATTAGGAATGGACTTCCCATAATTAGGGGAGATCTAGAAGAGTTCATCTCACCTTCTATGTCAAGGACAAATAAATCATCAGGGAAGATAAGATCATTAACATGAACAAGGACATCCTCAATTATTCCCTCAGGACTGGTTGTTCTTCGATTGGTTAACTAAATGAAAACACCCATTGGATGACCTATACCAAGGTTGGAGAAGATGTATTTGGGCATGAAATTAATTATGGCTCCTAGGTCTATGAGTTCATCATCGAAGTCGGAACTTCTAATTTAGCATGAAACCATAAAGGTCCATGGATCTTTGCATTTTATTTGAATAAACTATTGGTTGGAGACATTTTATAAGGTCCTAAGTTTCCTCTTGTTGGTGCACAATTCCTTAAAAATATTGGCATACTTGGGGATTTGTTTTATTGAATCTAAGAGGGTTATGTTGACTTAAACAAATCTAAACATGTCGAGCATTTCAGGATCGGGTTCAAAGGACTTCTTTGGTTAAGAAAAAGCTTGAGGAAAAGGAATTGGGTTCATAAGTGGAATGAAATGAGGTGAGGTAATGGCTTCAAGTTCCTTTTCAAGTTTCTTTTTCTTTTCATTTTCTAGGTAAACATTTAAATGGGGTTAGAGGAATTATATTTATGCATAGAAATTTTATTTCCCGATATAAGTGAAATTGAACTTATGTTACAATTGTGGTTAAGTAGTGGTTGAGCTTGGACTTGGGAAGAATTTGATTGTTGTTGTTGGCGTAGGTACAAAGAAAGTTGACCAATTTGGGTTTCAATGTTCTTGGGGCTAGAACAGTTGAAGGAGGTAAGATCTTATACAGTGCTTTAACATGGTTTCTTAGAAGAAGAGTCTTGTCCCATATTGGGATACCTTGATTTTGGTTCTTGGTAAATCCATTGTATTGGTTCGGGAATTGGGAAGGCTCACTAGGATAGTGGAATCCAGGAGGATGATTGTTCCTTTGAGGTTGAGGAATAAAAGGATAAGGATGTTGGAAGTTACCAACACCTTAAACATATTGGAATTGGTTGGGGTTTTGATGAGGGTATTGATGGGAATTAGAAATGGGATTCTCAAATATCAAGTTAGGGTTATATGTAGAAGATAAGGGCCTAGAGTGGGGTTGGTTGAAGTTTCTAACAAACTGACCTGATTATTGAGGGTTGGGGTTCCACTGAGCATATGCTGTATTGAGCTTCATTGGTCCAGATGAATCGTATTGATCCTCTTGAAGTTGTGAACATGTGTTAGTTGGATGATATGGGGATCTACATATTCCACAGTTCTTGATAGTTCTAGGGAATAGAGATTAGGGAGAAGATGAGGTTGGGGCTTTGGTAGCCATAGTTAGTTGTCTCACAAGACATGTAAGTTCACTAATCTACTCTGTCATCGTGTTCGGCTCTATGGACTGATTATATTGAGCTTTTTTGACTTGATAATGTGATCGAGTATGGATTTTTTGTGTGTTTTCATCCATGTTACTTATGATATCTCTTGTAGATGCAGTAGTTTTATCAACAAGAGCACCACCACTTGCAGCATCAATGATGGTTCTCTCCATAGACAATAACCCCTTATAGAAGTATTGGATCAAAAATTGGTCAGGTATTTGGTGGTTTGGGAAGTTTTCCATAAGATTTTTCAACCTCTCCTAGTATTCATGGAGTGATTCATTTAGGAATTGACAGATACCACTTATTTATTTTCAGATGGAAGCAATTCGAGAAGTAGGAAAGAATTTCTCTAAGAAAAGTCACTTCATGTCATTCCATGTGGTTATGGAACTAGGAGGGGGTAGTAAATCCATGACTTGGCGGAGTCATCTAGGGATAAAGGGAATTCTTTTAGTTTGATTTGTTCCTCAGAAACCCCTTGAGGCTTCATGGTAGAGAACACCACTTGGAGCTCTTTAAGGTGGAGATGTGGATCCTCACCGGCTAGCCCGTGGAAATAAGGAAGAAGATGAATCAAACAAGATTTAAGTTTTAAGTTAGCCTCTATGTTTGGATATTGAATACCAAGGGGTTGGTAATTCATATCAGGGGCAGAGTGTTTGTTCCCTACGATTGGACATATCTAATTCAATTGGTTGGAAAGGGACTAGTTCTTGAATTATTTGATTATCCCTAATGTTCCTCCTAAATTGGTGAGGTTTTATCTCAATTTCAGGGTCAAAAAAATCTGAGGATTTTTTTGGAGGCTATAGGGAATTTAGATATATTTTAAAAGAAATAATAATATATGTTTTTCTTTGTGTTTTTTTTTTATGATTTTTATGAAAAGGTGGGTTTTTCTTTGTGTTTTTTTTATTTTTTTAAATTTTTTTTTTTGTACAATAACAATAAACTAATGACTACTTAATTCCACCATCCCTAGAAATGGTTCCATTTGAAAGCACGGACTATTGTCACCTATCAACCATTCAAGGTTCTGATGCTCTACTGATGTGTATAACATCACTCGGGTTGAATCCTCAGTGATGATACTTTTTAATAGTTGATTGTTTTTAGTTGATTTTATTTTGATTGGAGGGTTTGTTGGCAGAGATTAATTTAAATGATTGATTGATTAATATTGATTTAACAATTTTATAAATATTGGGGTGAGGTCATCATTATGTAGTTAAGCTTGTGATATCCTTGAGCCTTTCTTTATATTGTATTAAATTAGCACCCATGTCACAAGTTGACATTGATTGGAATTCCTTAGTGTTAAGGATTTAATACAAGACTTAACTTAACTAGGATTATAATCTCAATCAGTACTTGATTTTGTTAGTGTACTTATGGTTCCAATAATCCCTAGAATCCATATGTTAAACAAAATATGTCATTAATCTATGACATGTTAAGTCCAACAAAAATAATGTTAAATTAAAGAATACTCATTGAGAAAATACTCTCAATCACTTAACATCCCTAAATTTTTATTTATCCCAATGATATATTTAATCATCCATTAATATGACTATAAATTTGGTTTATTATGTTTATGTTGATGAGTTAATAATATAATAAAAATAATGGGATAAGAAAAGAGTTGTGCGTTGAACACAAACAAACAAACGGTGATGAGAATTAAAAATAGAATTTCAATTGAATGAATAATCAAAAGAAGAGAATAATTTTCATCTTGATTTAAAATATTTTAAGATCATTAATATTTAAGAATAGAGGGTGTATGATTAAAATAGAATATGAATAATAAACTTTCATTAAAACAGAATTACAAAATAAAGACTTACAAGATTACAAATGAAGAAAAGCACAAAAGTAAATGAAATAAAAGAGAATAGGAAGGGTATGTTAAGTGATAACTTGATTATGGAAGGTCCTTAAAATCCTTTGGAAATTATTTTTTCATGAAAATATATGTTTCTCTCTTCTTAAATTCCAACCACATTCAAGGAGAAGAGGGGTTGTATTTATAGCCCAAGGAGGTGGACAGTTTGCATTCCAAATATTCCCCTCCACTTCCATCTCCAATTTTTCCATCCAGATAGCTGAATATATAGAAGATATCTTCTTCAAAGTTGTAGATATTTATGTTTACTATTATCCCTCAAAAAATTTCGTCCATTATATTTTTTTATCCAATGTTATGGTAGTTTTATTAAACAATATTAAACTGCCCATTTCTATCCATGCTTTTTCTATGGCTGAAATGTGAATGTATTTTTGAGTAGAAAGATGCCTCCAAATAAAAATAATTTATTCTAACAAGTTGTCCGACCATATCTTAGATTTCGCACTGAAAAATACTGGCCTTATTTGATTATTAAATCAGGAGAAAATATAGGAATAGTGTCCTAATTTTAATTCCCATCCAAAATGGTGGGATGGACTTCAAAGCTTTATTTGGGCCCCTTGTTTTTTGATTTGGGCCTTTAAATTTTTATTTAGGACTCCTTGAATTGGTATCCAAATGTTTCAGGAGAATAAATGAATTTTGACTTCTGGATTGATCCTAGTAATTTAATCATTATGGATAGTCCAGTTTCTTTATAGATTCTATGGGCCTTCTTGTGTGGTCCATATGACCCTTAAAATGGAATAATTGTCCAATGACTCCTAATGATATGTGGTAAATTGAATAAGGAATAATAAAAAATAATAACCACATAATTTAGATCGGTAGGGTGATAGGTATTTTTAAACTAGTAAACTGACTTAAATTTGGATGAATTCAAATAGTACTCACAAATTATAATTAATATTTAAACATTAATATTTCACAAAAATTATGCACATTTCATATAAAATTAGTAAAGGGAATATATAATAAGTTTTTAATAATTGAATAACATCAGGATTCACATCCAAATTTTGGAAACATTATAATTCTCGGGATGAGCTCCCAGGATTCGTCTTGATGACCTTGTACATGGAATTCCTAGGATTATATCCTTGGATTACAATCAAGTCTATCCTAAGATTACATTGTAGTTTCTCCTTGGTCTCATCTAGATCCCTTTTAGAAGATGGAGTTCCTTGGAATACTCCTTGGATTGACTTGGTTACTATATATGGTAATTACCTTACTCATTCCATGGATTCACATGGATACTTTTTCTTGGGATCCTAGGCTTATATTCATTATTCCTATGACTACATTACTTCTCCAATGGTCACAGGTAGTCCAACATAGGCCGAATTATGTGGTATTCCCTGATTCACCTCTACTTTACTGCTTTATTTATTATATACTACACTCTATTATGTTTTATACTCATAGGTCATAATGAATTAGAGACCATTGGTAGTGTCCTATTGGGTTTTACTCACCCCTATTTAGGCCTCCGTATGGTACCTGAGAAGATATCATGGTTTCAGGTTTGGACCTTGGATCATGCCTCTTTGATGTTACGTTTTTCGAGCTATGATTTGGCATGGGAGCTGTGGATTGAGAATGTATTTGGGCTACCTGAAGAAGTTGGGTTTCTAATTTATTTATTCATTTATCCATATATTATTACTCTGTGTATTAACTAATATTGGTTTGGACTTCCTTGTACAAGTAGCATCTTATGTTTATGAATGGTTGGATCTTATTGTCACTTTTCAAGTTGTCGGTTTATTTTTATCTTCATGTAGTTCATTTTATTTATTCTTCCACTAAGTTTATTACTAATCTAGAGGGTATAGTCTCCCAACCATACCGTCATTATACCCTCTCTTCTAGTTGGAAGCCTTTGGTATATGGGGAGGTGTGCTTGATTCCATGTGTCCCTTGAGATTGGATTTTTATGAGTGAACTAGGCTTGGGATGTCAAAAAGTGGTATCAAAGCCTTATGTTTCATTTGTCTTACTATTTTGGGCTTGTATACATGAGTATAGGAATATGTTGAAACTTGGTAAATAGATTTTTCCTGGGAATAGACAACCCATGTATGGTGGAAAGATCAAGTTTTCAAGTATAGGACTATTGTGTATATTGTTTGTTATTATAGTTGATTATTATATAACCTTGAGTGGCTGTTTTTCAACATTCAACTATTTATTGATTTATGGTATATATCTCTTGTAATGATATTGACTTGGGTAGGACTCTTAGTGTTTAGAATAATTCCCCATTTAGATGGGTGGTTGGGAAGTAAGTTGAGACTTGTTGTAGATGTCATCATCATGGATGCTTGAGTTTTGTGGGACTGATGTGCCTAAGGAATGGTTTTCCATTTATTTAGTCATTTGGACATAATTTTTATTATGTTTGACTCAATAAATCATCATCTAGGTTAATAATCATGTGGTATAATGTGCCCATGGGTTGATCTTTTATGTAGGCTATCGCGTACATGGAATATGTGGTGTCATTGTGTCTATGAATGAATTAAAATGGGTGAACCCATTGCATTGATTTAATAATGAGGTAGTGTGAATTTTTATATGTGGTTACCATTGAATTAAGTAATGGTTCCATGATCCATGTACAGTTCTGTGGTAATCATTCAAGTCTTGAGGATTTTTGAGAAATGTGATTGTGTAACACCTTGGGGTGTTATTTCATGACTGCATGGAAAAAGGGTCATGAGTTCTTGGAGGTCGTGTTCATGTGTCACGTATGGAGTAGAGTGTCAAGGGTGTTAGAGAAAGTTTATTTAAACTAGTGCTAAGTATAACCATGAAAAATTATTGGGTATTGTTAAACTGCTGATCTGAGTTAGAGTCTTGGCTCTAGTGTTCAGTACTAAATATGCACATGAGTGTCATTTGGGAAGAGTACCATGTGTGCGCCTATGAAAATATTTGTACTGGTTATGATTTTAAGAGTTTGGAGTAAATCTATGTGTTTTTAGATACACTAAAATCTATTTTAATAATTAATCCTCATCATGAGTAAGGTTTTAGCATATTCCAAGGTGGAGTTTCATTTTGGAACTTGGATAAGCATGTGGTCCATGCCTAGAAACTGTGTTCGGTGGTGGATGGAGTCTGTGTTGTGTAATCAATTTCTATTTTCAGTAAAATAATGACTAGGATACTCCTATGGGGGGGAAATTCACATCATTCAAGTAAATTGTTTCCTTTAATATAGCGAGAATATGGTCATAGAAGACTATTTATAAAAGGTCAGGATTGATTCTGGGAGCCTATGAGCAGGTAAATTGGAGCTTTCTAGTTTCATATAGAGTGTTGATCTTAAGACTTGGGTATTATTTTGGGTTGATTCTGGATGTTAGATTCAGGTATAGGTTGTATAATAAATCTTGATTAGTGATGGATAAGTGGCGCATCGGTGCTTACAGAGTAGCATAATGGTGAAATGGTTGGTTGTGTACACAATCATTTAAGTGCACCATGAGTAGGGGTTGGAATTTGATGATCATGTCTAAATGATCATGGGTACCAATGGTATTTAAGTTATCATGATTTATCCCTTAAATAATACATTTTATTTTAATCTAGATGTATTTTAAATGGGTTAAAATAAAGTGGTTTGACTGGAATTTTAGTTAATGAATGCTTACAATGAGCTCATATTGCTTTGTATACATCTTGTTAAGTACGATGATTGTGTTTCTGACTATGGACTTTAAAAACTAAACCATCTAGGAACGATTATGGTTAGAGTTTATCTCACTACAAAAACTTTCCCCTGTTAGAGGGTGTTATTTTTCCATTTAGAAGGGGTTATAACCCCATCTAAACACAATAGCGATGGTTATGAGGAACTATCGCTAATGTGGTCACCCTATGAATATAGTTATGGTTCAATTAGAGGGGGTTTAAACCCCCTATAATTCCACCCTAAATTCCCAAAAAACATATGGATTAAATGAGGTTTTAACTATCCCTAATTCAAACATCAATTTAGGGGTTGTTAGAACACCCCTAATTGAGTTTTAGTTTAGGGGCGGTTCTCCTACAACCGCCCCTAAACATTAATTTTTTGTATTTTTTTATTTTTATTCCCCGGACCCATGGAACCCCCCAACCCAAATCCCTGACACACTTTTTGGTCTATAGAACAACCCCCACCCCACCCACCCACCCACCCCCCCCCCCCCCCCCGACACCACCCCTTGTCTGTGGGAAAACCCCGAACACCACTGCTTGTCTGCGAGACAACCCCCTAGGCACCCCAACACCACCCCTTTTTCATTGGATAACCCCTGAAACCACCCCATTATCCCCAAAAAATAGATTTGTTATAGGTAGTTTTAACCTCCCCTAATTCAAACATCAATTTAGGGGTGGTTAGAACTACCCCTAATTGAGTTTCAGTTTAGGGTTGGTTCTCCTACAACCGCCCCTAAACTCAACATTTTTAAAATCTTTCTTTTTTATACCCTAGACCCATGGAACCCCCCCCCCCCAACCTAGACCCCCACTCCATTTTTATATGTGGGACAACCCCTAGGCACACCTGACCCCACCCATTATCTGCTAGATAATCCCTGACACCACCCCTTCTTCGTGAGATAACCCTCCCAGACACCCCAATACCACCCCTTGTCTGTGGGACAACCCCTAACACCACCCCTTTGTACATGTACAACCCCTTAGGCACCCTGACATCACCCCTTGTCTGTGGGAAAACTCCTTACACCAATTATTGTCCACAGGACAACCCCCTAGGCACCCCAACACCACCCCTTTTTCATGGGATAAACCCTTGAAAACTCCCCTTTATCCCCAAAAATAGATGGATTATAGGTAGTTTTAACCTCCCCTAATTCAAACATAAATTTAGTGGTGGTTAGAGCTACCCCTGATTGATTTTCAATTTAGGGGTGATTCTCCTACAACTGCCCCTAAACTTAACATTTTTAAAATATTTCTTTTTTACACCCTAGACCCATGGAAGCACCCCCCCCCCCCAACCCAGACCCTTGACCCCATTTTTATCCGTGGGAAAACCCCTAGGCACACTCGACCCCACCCTTTATCCACTAGATAATCCCTGACACCACCCCTTCTCCATGAGACAACCCCCCAAACACCCTGACACCACCCCTTGTCTTTGGGACAACCCCTGACACCACCCCTTTGTCCATGGACAACCACTCAGGCACCCTAACACCACCCCTTGTCTATGGGACAACCCCCGACACCCCCCCCCCCCTTTGTCTATAGGACAACCCCCCAGTAACCCCAAAACGGACTTGTATCCCACACCGACAACACCCCCACACCCACAGCACACATGTCCCCCACACCCTAAAGTCCGGGGGGGAAACCCCTCCATAGGGATTCGAACTTAGGGTCACATAAGATTGTAAGGTGCACAAAACCACTCATTGAAGTTGTTTTTAGTTATTATATACAATGAAATTTATTTATTTCGATATATAAATATATGATTATATATATCTCTCTGTGTGTGTGTGTGTGTAGAAATATAAATAAAATAATATATTGTGTGTGTGTGTGTAATATATATAAAAAATTATAATTACATATATAAATATATATTTATACATATATTTATAAATATATTTATATTGGTGTGTGTGTGTTTATGTATTTATAAAATATTTATATATATAATAAAATTATAATATATATATTTATATAATTTTTTTATATACTTATATATATGTGTCTGTGTGTGTAACAATAATATTTCTAATTGTTATTATTATTACACATATTTTTTAAACTATAAAAATTATATATTGATTTTATAAATACTATACATTTATTTTAAGATTTTTATTACATACATTTATATTATATATTTATGTATGTAATTATATAAATTTATATTATATCTTGTATATACATCTATATACACATAAAAAATTAACTACATTTGTATAATGGGAAATTTATAATATAATTAAATAATATATATATATTTACTAAATCAATTTATAATTAATATGGTATACTACAATATATATAATATAATTATATAATATATATATATATATATAAATTTATATATAATAAAATATTTATATTTATATTTATATTTAATTTTAATTTTTTCTATATTATATATATTTGTATACATAATATAATATAAATGTATTTATATATAAATATACAATTTAATAAAAATGTATTTAATATAATATATGTATAATATGAATCATAATATAAATGTATAGTATTTATAAAACTACATATAAATTTTATATATTTAAATAAATATATTTATAATTACATTAATATTATGTATACCAATATTTATATATGAATACATTTTTTTATATGTATAAGTATTTATTTAAAGTATTAATATAATTTCTGTATATATATATATGTGTGTGTTTATATTGTATTTAAATATATTTATATAATGTGTTTATGTAACACACACACACACACATACACATGTGCACGCATACATGTATATTATAAAATTTGAATTAATATGATATTTATTTAAAAAAATATAGAGGGTTAAAACCCGCTCTAATCTATAGGATTAGCAGCGGTCCATGAACCCCCTATAATTTAAGAAATTAGATCAGGTTCAAAACCCCCTATAATTTCTTAAATTATAGGGGGTTTAAAACCCCCTCTAATAACATAAATTAAAGGGGGTTCAAAACCCATTCTGATCTAAGGGATTAGTGGTAGTTCATGAACCCCCCCCCCCCTCTAATTTAAGAGATTATAGGGGGTTGTGAACCCCCACTATTTACTTTAAAAAACAAATTTCATTATATATATATATAACCTCTAAAATCCCACCAAATATATAGTGCCACTAATTATTAAATAGTGTTGGTGTTTACATAACCGCTTCAAAAATAAAACCAAATATTAAAAAAATTAATTCTAAAAAATTAAAGGGAGTTTTGAACCCACACTTAATTCGATGATTAGTATGGGTTGTGAATAAAACCCTCTAATTTATATAGAAAATGAATTTAGAGGGGTTTGTGCTTAACCCCCTCTAAAAACCACTGGTAATATGCTGTTATTTTTTAATAGTGGTTGGTGATCAACCAAGGGTTTTTTGTGATAAACAGTCACCCTACCACTAGTGTTTCCCCTTGATTAAGGGTAACATGAAGACTTCTTAAGTTAATAAAGGGTATATCAGAGTTTTCTTAAGTTATTGAAGGGTAACTTAAATTTTTATTAAGTTACTAAAGTGTAACATAAAGATTTATTAGTTTATTGATGGGAAACTCAAAGTTTTATTAACTTATTGTAGGGTAACTTGAAGATTTCTTAAGTTACTAAGGGGTAACTTGAAGTTTTTTGAATTTAATGAAGGGTTAATTGAATATTTATTAAGTTATTTAAGGTTAACTTGAATTTTTTTTAAGTTAATAAAGGGTAACTCGAATTTTACTTAAGTTAATGATGGGTAATTTGAAAATTTATTAAGTTAATAAATGGTAAATTGATGTTTCCTAAAGTTGCATAAGGGTAACTCAGAATTTTATTAAGTAACTAAAGGGTAACTTGAAATTTTCTTAAGATACTATAGGGTAACTTTTTTTATATTACCATCATGTAATTTTATTGGGGCCTGGGTATGAGCTTTGGGGAGTATTCTTATATGATCATGGGATTCCTCCAAGGCTAAATACAGCATGATTAGGTAGTGAGGATGTGTCGGTAGGTGCAGCTGAATGTTTTCAAGAAGATTCTGCTAAATGTGGTTTGAATATCATTTCTACATGAAATTGGAGGAGGTAGATTTTAAAATGTATTGGGATCATACATATAAATTTATTAGACCTATTTCAAGGGTTGTATGGGCTTTTTAAGGAAGAGTCGGCGTGTTTAGTTTTTTCAATGGTGGTGAAGGCACATCCATTGTCTTTGGAATAGAAAATTGAGTGCTCGTAACGGGTTTATGGAAATCTCATGTGTGTTGAGGTATGAAATGATGGTGACTATTCCAAGATAGTTAGTAAACCATTTTTAACTTTATGACCTGAGATCCCCCTTAACCGGTGCCCCAAGATGGTAGGTCACATGGCCTCAAGTCTGCCTCCCCATACGCTAGAGGCTATTGACTAGAAGCAAGGGTCTAAGGTTTTATAGTGTGGAGACTATAACCTCATATTACAGTGGCACATCAAATATGATAATAAACATACAATAACATAAGTATAATATAATAGATGGAATAGCGGAAACAAATACAATAATAAACTATGGAAGCATAAACAACAAGAAACAGTAATAGTAATCAAAATCACATAGGCAGAGTCAAATACATGATGATGTCATGGAATGACAATATATGAAAAGGAAAATAGGGGATATAGGGGATAGGCATATACAACATGTTATACATAAGTAAAAAAAAGTATAAAATACTTCTCCTCTAGTATCACGAGAATATGCTCGTTCTTATGCTCCCATGCTCTATGATATAAGTAAAATAGATCAAGCATCTATAGTAGGGAGCTTACCCAAATCCCTACCTAGAGTCATGAAGTCTGCTCAGGTACCAAAGGATGCTCGAGTAGGGTGTGAGATAAACTCACTAGGCCACCACCAATAGTGTCTATAAATAATTCATCTAGTGTACATATCATAGCAGTGTGTGGGTAAAATAAATAATAAACAATGCTAGAAAATAAATAAATGTCAGATCATGTTTTTATAGGACACCTGGCTGGATCTACCTACTTTGTCGTAGGCCGTAATGAGTCTAATCAATAACCATAAATAAATATATATATATATATATATATATATATATATATTAGTCATATATATATATATATATTATTCATATATATATATAATGGGAATGCATGTATATGCACACTATACATGAGGATGTTTAGAACTATATACATGGATGCTAGGTTCTAGATGTACCTGAGGTGTAAATCAAGTTTCCATAACTATCCTAATAAGCCAATGGATCCATCAAGGGTATAATCCCATAATTTCATATGAATGTGACAAAATATGCCCATCACATGATATGGTGGGGTGATTCATCATTCCCAACTCTCAAAGAAAAGGAACTTGGATTTCCATGTCCATAATCTAAATAGAAGTATAATGGTGTGACACATCTTGACCAGCACCCAATGTAAGGGAGAATGAAACACCATTCTCAATAGAACCCTTAATTTTTTGTTCAACATATAATGGTAATGGAATACTCATAATAATAATAATAATAATAACATAATGGATCAACTCTAATTCATGTATAGTCATTCACCACAATATCCAAGGGTGAAGAGTTCATATAACTCATGCCCACAATTATAAAACATGTTGCATGGCCTTGAAACCCACTTCTGTTGATTTAAATTAATCCATTAAATTTAAAAGGAAATCAATTCAATTCCATGGTCAATCTAAACACTTATATAGTGATTTGGTCAACTAAACAATTATATATAAGAGGTAAATTCAATTTAGAGCACCCAAAGGGGTGGAAATAAATGTGGTTAGATCCTCTAATCATTCAATATAGTGAACAGAGTAATTAGATATGGTATAATTAATTTAAAAGGTTTGAAACATTTATGGAAATGTGTGGAAATGTATGATGTGCAGAACAACATAAAAATACTATAGAAACACTTATACTTTTGGAAAATATTTCTCGACCACCTACCATAGGTTCATGGATGACCACTCATCCATCATCGGCCTTCGATTCCAAAAAAAATAGAATAAAACAAACAAATATACAAATACCCTAGAAATAGGGCAAATGATATTGCACATAAATAGTTAAATATACAGTAAGATAAAATATGAATCAAAGAAATGGGATTAGGGAGCTTACTGAGTGGGATCCAATGCTTCTGACAGTGATGAAAATTGAGTCTGGATCGAGGAGTTATCAAGATACCTAATAAAGGAGGAGAGAAGGATCATGGAAGAGGAATGGAGGGAATTTATACTGGATAAGAGGAGGAATTGAAGAAATTGGTTTAAAACATTTCAAGGGAAAAAACATAAATTCACCCCCAAAACTAGGTTGCATGTTTTTTCCACGCAATTTTCCAAAATATGTGTCGACTGTGTTGCCTCCACTATCCAAGGACCCCCTTCGCATGGGCTTGAAACATGGTTTAAATAACCATGTGCAAGCCATGTGAAAACCCACTATCAAAAACCTCTACAATCTTGTATATATGTGTTTCTTGGATCAAATAGTTGTATAAATATTGTGTGGAATCTCCTATACAATAATTTCCCCACTTGATTAAGTTGCACGGCTAGTACTAACCATGTGCTTGCTGTGCGGACCACTTTATTTGTTCAATTTCTAGAGATTTGGGATCCAAACTATCCTCAAATTCTCCTGAAACCTTCCTTGGTCCATATGTAACATTTACCATGAGGAAACAAATAATTCAAACTAAAAAAACAAGTTGGGTCATTATAACCTCTCCTCCTTAAATTTACTCATCCCTGAGTAGGCCTTTAAATGGTAAAGAGGAATTTTTTGAGAAAATATATTTACACTGGGATCATATATTAGCTTCTCACTCTAAGTTATTATCTTGTACTCGGCCATGCTTCCATAGCACCCATATGAAAGGAACTGACCTACCTTAGAGTGTCTTCTCACACAGATCCATGATATGAACTAGATAATTTTTGAAGGAAGCATCCACATCCAAATCAACCTTATCAGGATGTAAAACATACGATGGGTCTGGATAATATTGGTGAATATGATATACATGAAATATATCATGCATAGACTAATATCTATGATTAAGTGATATCTGGTAAGTTCTTGGTCTGATTCATTTCAAAACCTCAAAGGGTCCAATGAATAGAGGTGAAAGTTTACCCTACCTTTGAATTTGTTGATGGCCCAACCTGGGTGAAAAGTGTAGGAAAATGTAATCCCTAACCTTGAAATTAAGTGGTTGACGGCATCTATCGACATGTGACTACTATCTAGATTGATCTATCAATTGGTGATTTCTAATCAGTTGGATCTACTTTGAAGTAACTTGTATGAGATATATTCCAATAAAAGCTACATCCCCTAACTCTAACTAGTACAAAGATGATTGGTAAGGCATTTCATATAAAGCTTTATATGGGGCCATATGTATGGTATCCTAAAATATATTATTATAAGTGAACTCAACTAGAGGTATGTATTTCTCCCATGAACACCCAAATTCAATGACTCATGCATGGAGCATGTCCTATAACACCTAGATTGTACGATCTATCTATCTGTCAGTATGAGGGTGATAGGTCATGATTAGAATCACATGTGTACCAATTCCCTCTAAAACCATTTCTAGAACAGAGATGTGAAGCTAGTTTCCCTGTTATATATGATAGAATGTGGAGCTCTATGAAGACGTGTGACCTCACTAGTGTATAGCCTTATTATCTCATGTACTAAAAAGGTCTCTCAAATAGGTATGAATTGTTCGTCCTTCATCAACTAGTCAATGAATACCCACATTGTATCGTTGTCACAAGGTGATCTAGGAAAACCTGTTACAAAGTCCATGGAAACATCATCTGATTTCCACTTGGGAATGGAAAATGAATGTAAAATTCCCACCAGTCGCTGATGTTCCTCCTTCACGAGATGACAAGTGGATCACTGAATTATAAAGCCTTCTATCTCTCATTTTATACCACGCCTCCAATACTAGTGATGTAATTATTGATACATATTTGTGATAACAGGATGTACCACCCAGACTACGGCATGAAATTCCCACATCATCTCCTCTCTAATGTTTGCTGGGACCCAAAAACTCCCATGAAAGTGTAATGTATCATCCTTATCCATGGTTGAACCAGAAGATGAATCATCACCTATGATTCTTCACCTTATGAATATACCCTTAGAATCATATATTTTTCTTATTCTCACTTATTCCATAATAGTAGAGGTCACTGTTAATGCTGAGAGTATTTTCTATCCATGATCCTCCTAAACCTCAATTTGCATCACTAAAAACAAAGACATGAGTTTCCACTCACCACTATCCTCTGGAACTACCTTTGTCTGAGTCTTCCATCTCAGATCATCGGCTACTATATTTTATTTTATAGGTGTATAGGCAGGCTCAAAATATATGTATTTTAGGTATTCAACCCACTTGTGCTACTTGAGATTCAGATCACTCTGTATAAATATGTACTTAAGGCTTTTGGTATTAGCTAATACCAAAAAAAACTCTCCAATAAAATAATTTCTCAAATAGCTTAAAGCATGAACTATAGCTTCTAACTCGAGATCATGTGTCAGGTAATTTCTCTCATAAGGCCTTAATTGACGAGACTCCTATTATACAAATTGATCATCCTACATCAGAACTACTACCAGCCTGATGACTGATGTGTCACAATAAATATTATAGATTCTTCCTAGATCTAGAAAGATCGAGATCAACACTGAAGTCAAACGGCCTTTCAACTCTTGGAAGGATGCATCACAAGATTCTCACCATAGTAATTTCACACCCTTCTTAATCAAGCTAGTAAGAGATTCTCCAAGATCTGAGAAATTTAGGATGAAGCATTTTTAATACTCTACTAGACCCAATAAACTTTTTATATCAAATATTTTCTTAGGATACTCCTAGGAAACTACATCTCTCACCTTCTCTAGGTCTACTAAAACTCCCATCACTAAGATGATATGACCCAGGAAGTGAACTTTTTTATCCAAAAGTGCAATTTGTTGATCTATTATAAATATGTATCTCCCTTAGTGTATTCATCATGATCTCAAGATGTTTTATTTGGTCGTGTTAATAATAATACACTAATATGTTTTCCAAAAAGCCTACCATAAATTAATCCAAGTATAATTGGAAAACCTGATTCATCAGATCCATGAAAATAGCTGGCACATTCATAAGACCAAAGGGCATTACCGAAAACTCATAATGACCATACCTACTTTGAAAATATTCATGAGGTATGTCTAAATATTTTAAACACACTTGTTAATAGCCCAACCCAAAATAAATCATTGATAATACCCTCTCTCCTCAAAAAAAGGACCGGTGAAGTCCAAGGTGAGGTGATAGGTTGGATAAATCCTTTATCCACCAAGTCTTAAAACTATTTCTTGATCCCTAGAAGCTCCATAGGTGCCATCCTGTAAGGTGGAATAGACACTGGCGCAAATCCTAACACTAGATCAATGGTGAATTATACATCTCTCATTGGAGGTATCCTAGAAGATTCATTATGGAATATTTCCCTAAAACGATACACTATAAGAGGGAAAACAACGGGTCATAACCCCTAATCATACAAGAAAATACTAGAAATTTGGGTCGTCACTCTACCCAACCCCTGATTCTCAAGTCTAGTTCAAGACGCATGGACATCCCATTCTCCCTTATAGATATATCTACTTTCCTATGGTGATTTAAACATCACCCTCTGGCAATAACAGTCAATATGAGATTGATAGGGAACTAACCAATCCATTCATATAATTACATCAAACCCTATCATGTCATAGACAAAAATATTACACAAGAATAGATATCCTTCTATCTCAAGTGGAAAATCCTTACATCAAAAAACACTCTCTGATCAGATAACCAAAGGGGTGTCGAGTTTCAAGATTCTATAGAAAAACTCTATCTTGAGGCCCAGAATATTCAAAATTGTCTTGGATACAAAATATTGTGATGTGCCTGTGTCAAATAAATCAGACAAAAATGTATAGGATGCTAGAATAGTACCTCTAATAATATAAGTTCTGGTGCTCTGCTCCCCGGGAATAGGTTACACTGCATTTAACTAAACCATAATGCAGCCCTGAGTCACCACCTGAATGCATTGAGTAGATCTTCTCTGCTGGCACTACAAGTCCTAAGTCTGAATTCCTCTTCCTTAACCACCACCTCGGCCTAAGAGATTAATGGTATTCTATCTACCTTCCTAACAAGATACTACAAGCCCCACTCTAGAACTTGGGGTAGGTGTAGAACCTCGCTCTCTAGGCATTGATGGAGAAGTCCTACATAAGTGTTGGATATTCCCTATACTTACACATCCTTTTCACTCCACTAGATCTTTCATACATTGGGGTTTTTAGTGTCTTGGATTCCCATAATTGTGACATATAAAGAAGCTAATAGTGTGAGCTATCAGATTGCTGTAACCCATGTGAAAAACCTCAAAACACTGATTACTTATGCTAGAAGAACCACTAGAAGGTCTGGGTGCTGAACCACTCTGGTTCCCATCATCATCTTCCCTAAAATTCCTCTTAGTAATGAGGGCATGATTGACTATCTCAAAAATAGTGTTCAACTAGAAAATGTTGACCTATGATCAAATGACATATACCATCCCATCCTCAAATCACCTGGTTTCCATAAGATCATCACCTGATAAGGTTGGTGCAAAATACTTTATATCAATAAAACGGGTAGAATACTCCATGATAGACATGGATACCTAATATAGGTTCATAAATTCTATATCCTTGTCATACCTCAATTTCTGTGAAAAGAAGTAGTCATAAGAGATTGTCTATAATTCCACCCAAATCATTTCTCGATGTCGATCTGCCTAGTTAATGACATCCCACCATTGCTTGGAATAACCACATAGAATATAGGTAGTGATCCTAACCCTCCTCTCTAGAGGCATCTCCATATTCTCAAAAATATAAATCATAGCCTTTATCCATGACTATACAGCATGAGGACCTCCATCACCCAAGAAAGTGGGAGGATTTTGCTGCTAAAACTCCTGAGTCAACTCTTCCATAGTTGGGGAAAGTCGAGAAAACCTTATACGGACTACATTATACATATAAAAACCTCTCAAATTTGGGTTCTAGTTCCCATATCAGGAATATAATGTGGTTCTATAGGTTTCTCTATAGTAGGTATCACTGGCGGCTTAGGACACACCACCTATGGTGCGTGTTCATCGCCACCTTCTTGGCATACTAATAGAGGCTGTCATGGTGGAATGATTCTACAATGAAAAATGCATTCCTTAGAAGATAATTTTAGTAGTTTAAATAATTACAGATAGATAATAGGACAGGTACACATCCTTTGTATATAAAAAAATTCACACCTATTTACCTACTCAAAAATCTAGGTCAAGGTGATAAGGAAATACCATAACAAGCCATAAGGACATAAGAGACACTCCCAACTACCCACTACTAAGTCCTGGTTTAGTTCTAGGTCTCATATCACATGATAGGGGTCCCAATATATGGAGTTTCAATTAAAAGTTATAGTGGAAAACACCCGTTACTTTGTACTTTTCATCCCATTTAGCAGTAACCATTTCATTTCTTTAATATTTGAATTCATCTGAGTTTATATTCTTTTATATAATATAAATATATATAATGTATAGTTAAATGAATAACCATTTCCAATTTGTAAAATTCATACACCTTATAAATTTCAATTGGAATGTCATTTAATCATAACCTGACCATTACATCTGGTATCAAGATGTAACAGGTCATATGTAATGATTTGATTACATGAATAACATTCAGATTTATATAATTAATTGATCTATAAATTACCTTTGGCATTCAAGAAACCCAATCAAATAGCATTGTTTCAGATCATGGAACCCATAGGTACATAACTCACAACGTGATATAATTGGCCAATTAAGGTGTCATCACTAATCTATGTGGGAAAACACCATTTAGATTGATGTAGGAACTTTAATTAATCTAATTATATTATACCTTCAAGAAATGTTAGAATATTTCAATATATATGAATCAAAGAACTAGCTATATACAATAGAAAAATGCACTCGTAAAGTAGACATGGCATGGAAAAATTCATGGAATATTAGTCCTAACGTGCTTATAATGATGAATGAGATGCTATTTTATTTACATAAT